>CM021103.1:176862112-177021664 GCA_007115665.2 Sequoiadendron giganteum | reverse complement strand
CATGAATTCACCATTTTGGAATTAATTTAAAATATTAATTTCAAAATAGTATTTCTCTCCACAAAGTAAGTTATTTCTAAAATAACTTGATTTTCTAAAATCCCATCCTCTTGTCTTTTGATTTTTACTAATTTCATCTCAACTGTCACATTCAGTCTTGATTTAATTCATTTAATTAAATCTTATTCACACATGTGGGCATTTTTCCCTAACCCTAATTGAGAGTTGCCTTATTGAATCTTGACCTTTGATTCTAGGGCATTCCTCAAATCTCTCATCTCGTCCGTCCATTCAAGATTGCATTTTCTATAAAATGACAATCTTGATCTCATTTTTGGCCATCTCTAGTTATTTTAGTAATCGCTTAATCATTCATTATTTTTATAATCTTTCATTATCACACATAGGCTTATTTAATAATTTGCATAATAGAATTAACTTTCTAGTTTGCATAGGTTTATTTATAAATCCTTCAAAGGCATTTGCTTAAGGGCTAGGCATATAGAGTTTGCTCACAAATATGAAGGCATCCATTCATCAACAGCAAGCTTGAGGAGGTTCAATGGAAATGAGCCATGGAGGAGAGAAATGGGTGAGATTGTTCTAGTCTCATTCCTTTTCTCTTTGTTTCTCCTTTTCATTCCATTGATTGATAGCATTATTCTTGCATACATGTTCTAACCCAGTTCTTCTTTGCGGGATATTTTATATCATTACATCATGTAGTTGAGCTTATATGTTGATGTAGTATTTAAGATCCAATTCAAGAATTTTTTCATATCCAAATTCAAGATTAATATCTACATTCTTCATGGCCCCTTTATGTTAGTTTTCAGATTTACATCCAAGGTATCATTGTTTCATGTTTCATGTTTCATTGTTTCATCACAAGGTTTAATTACCTAAATAGAGGTTGGCCAAGGAAAAAACCTATTCTCTAAAAATCAACAAGTTTTTCTCCCCTTTTATGTGTAATTGCAAGATTTAGGTTGAAGATCAAGTGGAGAACAAGATTGAAGCAAAATCGTCAAAATTGTCAAGTTGCAAATTTGTCATCTACATTGCAAGATCATGAAAAGAGCTCTACATAATTGATTTCAAACTTTTGGGAGCTAAGCACCAAGGAACTAGAAGTTTATAAATTGAAGAAAATAACCCAAAAGTTAGTTTTTAGAAACCCTAATAGGGACCCATTTACCACTTGGGGTGAATGAGTCCCCAATGACCTCAAAACAACAATTTTTTTAGAAAGGTACATATTGTTTCAACCTCTAAAAACCTCCCTCATTTTTTCTATAATAGTTAGAATTAATTTATGATTTTTATTTATGTATTTTATCCCTCATAATTGAGTGAAAAATCCATTAGAAAAATTATGGTTCATCATCTTGTTCAATCATTTTGGTGAACCCATTTTTAGGTTTTTCAAAAGTATATAGGGTATAGTGATTAGGGTTTAGGACATTGGGTAGAAGGATGAGGGTATAGGGTATAGGGATGAGCTTTGATGGTGTAGGGTTTAGGTTTTATGATATAGGGTTGAGGATTAATATATAGTGTTTAGGGTTGAGCGTATAGGGTTAATCATATAGGGATTAGGGATTAGGGGTTAGAGTTTAAAGTTTAAGTATAGGGTTGAAGTTTTAGGGTTGAGGGATAGTGTTTATGCTTTATGGTATAAGGTTTAGGGTATAGGGTATATGGATGAGGGTTGATGGTGTAGGGTTTATGGTTTAAGGTATAGGGTGAAGGGTTGATGGATAGTGTTCAAGGTTGAGGGTATAGGGTTAAGTGTAAAGGGCATAGGGATTAGGGTATAGGATATTAGGTTTATGTTTCAGGGTTTAGGGTTTAGGGTACAAGGTTGAATGTAGGGTTTATGGTTTAAGTATAAGGTTGAGGGTTGAGGGATAATGGTATATGGTTAAGTGTATATGATATAGGTATTAAGGTTTAGGATATTGGGTATAGGGTTTATGGTGTAGGGTTTAGGGTATAAGGTTTAGGGTTAGGGGTTGAGAGTATAGGTTTTAGGGTTTAAGTATATGGTTTAGGGATAATTTCAAGGGTTTAGGGTATAAGGTTGAGCATATAGGGTATAGGGATGAGGGTTTAGGGTGTTTGGTTTAAGTTATAGGGTTTGGGGATGAGGTATATTGTTCAAGGTTGAGGGTATAGGGTTAAGTCTATAGGGTATATGGATTAGGGTTTAGGATATTCTATATAGGTTTGAGGGTATCGGGTTTAGGGTGCAATGTTGAATGTAGGGTTTATGGTTTAAGTATAAGGTTGAGGGTTGTAGGATAATGTTCATGGTTGATGGTATAAGGTTAAGTGTATAAGCTATACAAATTAGGGATTAGGATATTTGGAATAGGTTAGAGGGAGAAGTAGAGAGAGAAAATGGTGAGATAAAGAGTAGAGAGGAAATGAGATATTGAGAGAATGATGGAGAGAGATAGTGAAGGAGGGAGGGAGAGGTAGAGATGGAGAGGGAGAGATAGATAGAGAGATAAATCAAGATAGAGAGTGAAGGAGGAAGGCTAGGAGATTGAAAGAGGGAGAGAGGGAGGGAGGGGGGGAGAGAGAAAGATATAGATAGAGAGACAAAGAGACAGAGACAGAGACAGAGAGACATAGACAAAGAGATAGAGATAGAGAGAGAGAGAGAGAGGGAAAAGGGAGAGAGAGAGGGAGAGAGGGAGAGAATGGCGAGATAAAGAGAACTAGAGAGGGAAGGAGAGAGTGAGAGAGAGAGATGATATAATTTTCTAATTACTAAAATTCGACCTCCTAACACTACAACAAATCCATGTGATTCGCTCCATATTTTGCTCTGTTTTTTACTTCCACCCAATGTTTTAATGTATTTTTTTCCAATTTTTTGAAATTGTCAGTGCTATTTATCAGGATGGCGCTATTTTTGGTATTTATTTGCATTGATCAAGACTATTTGGCGATAATTTAGGCACTAATTTACGCCGGAATTATCAATGCCTTTAGCACTGATATTGGCTTTGAGTGTGGTGTCGTCATTAGTGCCATCTTTGGATCTAAGTTTAGCTTCGATTTTAGCACCACATTTATCCTCATGACTTGAGCTTCTAGTTTAGCTTTGGGTTTAGCATCGGTTTAGACACCCTTATGTTGAAGAGACTTATTTATATATCTCATCGACGATGTAAAATAGTGAAATTTCAACAAGATACAAGCATATTGAGGAGATAATCACTTACGTCACATCGAAAAGGTATATCTACAAGTGCTTGATGAAACACAACTCTTGGATATAATGAAGTAATGTTAATGAGACATTGAGATATCGGTAAGACAAATAAGATTGTCTCATCAACACTCTTCAAGTAATGATCAAAAGCATGCACCGCTAGACCATCGAGAGGGTGAGCAATATATGTGGTAGATCGGTATACACCACAACCCCACAACAAGAAGCCTTGAGCAAGGCGGTAGTGCAGTAAAAAGTTGAAGAGAAGGGAAAAAAACTGCCATCCCACAGGGATAATCACGAGTCTCCCCGACATGGCATAGTTACATTGATATATGAAGAAATACCGCCGAAGGAAAATATCAATGAGACAGTGGCATATCGGCAAGAGATATTAACTTGTCTCATCGACACCGGCAACCAAAATCAGAGGAACATAAGATCTAATGTCGATGAGACATTGAGATATCAGTAAGAAAAAGAATATTGTATCATTGACACTATTCAGGTAATGATCAAAAGCATACACCACTATACCACCGGGAAGGTGAGCAACATATGTGGTAGAGCAGTATACACCGCAACCCCACATAAAGAAGCCTTGAGAAATATGGTAGTGTGGTAAACAGTAGAAGGGAAGGGAAAAACACTATCATACTGCAATGGTAGAGTTACACCGATATATAAATAAATAAAGCCGAAGGAAAATATCGATGAGATAGTGGCATATCAGCAAGAGATTAAATTGTCTCATCAAATCTGACAACCAACATTAGAGGAACATAAGATCTAATTTCGATGAGACATTGAGATATCGGTAAGACAAAGAATATTGTCTCATCGACATTGTTCAGGTAATGATCAAAAGCATACACCCTATACCATCGGGAAGGTGAGCAACATATGCAGTAGAGCGGTATACACTACAACCCTGCAGCAAGAAGCCTTGAGCAAGGTAGTAGTGTAGTAAACAATAGAAGGGAAGGGGAAAACACCACCATACCATAGAGAATATAATAAGAGATGGCAGTAATATGGTAATCATGGCATAAAATCACATCAATCACAATCCATTTGAATCAAGAATATAGCCTACCAAAATACTCTAAAACTCTAATAAACATACTCTAAAATTTTTGTTGAAATCTTATTTTCATGCATAGCCTACTAGAATGGAGTTTTCATTTTAATAAAAATAAAATAAAACCTTTGTTGAAACCTTATTTTCTAGCGTAGCCTGCCAAAATGAAGAAGTTTTTCAGTAAAAAATAACAAAGAATGGTAAGGAGATGTGTGTGATAGGAGGCATAGGATTCATTGTTGTTTATCAATTCCAGCTCTAATCAACAAGGGTTATAATGTTCATGCTACTATTTGTAATCTAGGTATTTAATTGACATATGTTTGCATAATCTCAAATTCCTTCAGATGCTTTTGAAGTATCGTTGTGTCCTATATAGGGTTTAGAACAATTTTTTTTAATTTAAAAAAATAAATAAATGATGTATTTTCCTATGATTAGATAATGTGGAGATCTCCTAAATCTGCCCTAACACACTGTCCTCTTTCACAATGTGTTCATTACTCCAACTACTAGGGTTTTGCATTTGACATCTTTAATATCTTCATGATAGTGGATTTTAAATAGATCTTAGTCTTTGCTTTAATATTTATCAGGGTAACCCTTGATTTCCCTAATCCACCTTCAATATCTTCTAAGAATATTGTCTTAAGCTAGAATGCATAGTATGCATATAGAGATCTCCTAAATCTGCCCTAGCACATTGTCCTCTTTCACACTATGTTCATTACTCCAACTGCTAGGATTTTCTATTTGACATCTTTTATATCTTCATGATAGTGGCTTTTAAATGGATCTCAGTCTTTTCTTTAATCTTTATCATGGTAACCCTTGAGTTCCCTAATCCACCTTCAATCTCTTCTAAGAACGTTGTCTTAAGCTAGACTGCATAGTATGCATATAAAGCAAGTCCTTCATACCTTCCATTGTTCAAAACCACCACTCACCACCTTGCTTAAAATGTTTCCTCCATAAGCACAATACCATGTTTTAAAATCATGGTTGCTAGTGATTGACCATTAAGGTGACTACTTCCATCAAGATACAATGGGGTTTGTGTCTTCAAACTTAAGGCATTATGCAAGATAACATTGTGAATTGTTTGTTGTGTACAATTTAATTTTCTTCCACATTTACTACTTTGCTAACTACCTTTAAGATTGGATATTGCACCATTAGCTGCAATCTCAAACAACTCACTCACTACCACTTGAAGATTCCTTTCATGAGCATTCTTGTATAAAATCAAACTATGCCCTATAGACTACCTACTTACTAATATAGGGGACTCATTGTTTCATGGTATTTTGATTTTTATTTATAAGGGGTTAATATGTGGAATTTTTATGTGCAAGAAGAATAGATTGTGATGCAATGTTTGGGTATGGATGGTTTAGGAAAATTTGGACTGCTATCAGTGTCATAACCAGGTTGGATTGTACCTTGAGCCGGTGTGAAATACTTTCGGGTGTTTTCTTTAATATTTATCTTTTCACACTGGTATGGTTTAAAGGATGGTTTGGATCCCGTCCAAATCTCAATAACCTAGTTGGATCTTGGGTATTAGTATGTGTTTCATCAAAATCTTCTACCTATAAACAAATGAAAGCATTATTTAATGTTTGGAAACAATTGGAATGGACCTATCTTTTTAAGTTTCTATGTTATGTTAATTATGCTTTAGTTAAGAAACGATGTAACTTTTGTGGATGAACTTGAAGCTTGTTGCTTCCCGTACAAATAGGGAAACCAAGATCCGATTTTGATCATCATATCATCATCATTTCAATCCATTAGAATAGATACTAGACTATCTCATCTACTTATTCATATCAAAAGAACTCATGTTATATATGTTTATATTTTGATAAATATAATGGAGCAGATACATTATAACTCGTAATCCATATTCAATGTTCAATTGTTGTGTCGATTTTCATGCTTATTTATTTCTTTGTTGTCTCCAAAGTGGTCTTTGCAAGTTGTTTAAATCTGGAAGATTTATTAGGGCACATTTCTTGTTGTTGTTTGTTCCAATTTGAGGTGCAATTGTAAGTATTTGTCTTTTTAATTATACTTTATGACATTTGTCTTGATACAAATTGTTACTTTAGAATTATGATTATTCTTTTCTTCTAATGTTTTCAACCCTCATTTTAGGGAAGGGCTCTGAAGATGGTTCCATCAGATGGAGACTACACTTTTCCATTATAGCTTCCATCTAGAAACACCAGAAGCTCAGGTATTGTCATACTCAGGTACAACAGATTTTGAGGTTACCTTGTTATCCTTGATACAAAATGTTGTCCTTTAATCCCTCTTTATAAGAAACATTCACTATTATGGACTTCATCATTGTACCTTTCATGCACTTGATTTAATTTGTTATGTGGAAACATGTTGTCTCTGTCTTTGCAAGTGATGACTATTGTGTAAGATTTTAATCTACATGACTGCCGCTCATGTTCAATTCTTGTGATTGTTATGATGCTTGGGCCTGCTTACTTTTAACTAGAATATTAATGAAAACTATCTTGGAATCCTTGATGATTAGTTTTGTCAGAATCATGGCTATGTTGATAAATTTCTTGTTTTCCTAGACATCTATGGTATGCAAGTTATTTTAATGCACAAAATGATCAAATTATATGTTTATAGATGTATGCACATATTTTGACTTGTGATCCTTCATTTCTCTAACAACACTCTTCTCACTCAAATGCAGGAAACCTAGGAGCAACAAGGAAGACATCAAATTGGAGGCTTAGATAAGTAGGAAGACTGAAGATGATGCAGAACTAAGCAACCGGGATTCATCATTGAGGCAATGATGGGTCCCATTTCTCTTTGTGTGCATTTTTCTCTTTTGTATCTATAAATGCATAGTTTTTCAATTATATGCATTCAAATAGTCAATTCCACGGCTTGTGTGGAACAACATACATTTACATTAAATAAAGACTACATTTTTGAAAGGATTGTGCAATATTTCCTATATTATATGCATCTGCATAAGTGCAATCTAGTAATGTAATCTTCTAATTTTGTTTATGCACATGAATGTAATGTACCAGAAAATAAAATGTACCTTACTCTTCATTTGAAAATCACAAAAGCTCTACCTGATTGAGCTATTAACTTTTGTGTCTTCATGAACATATGTTGATACAAAATGAATGGAATAAGCATCCAAGTAATCCTTTTTTTTTTGCCAACAATTCATCTAAGTAATCCAAGCAATAATAAAAGGAGATATTGATGCTTGACATTTGCAGGGTTTGATTAGGAAAATTATTGTCTATGCAGGAAATACATTTCACCATTAACTAATTTGACTATATTTATTAATTAATTGAAAATAAAAAGTGAATGCACTTTTTATTTTCAATTAATTAATAAATGCAGTCAAATCAAAAATTTGTTTCCTACATAGACATTGTTGAAGGAGATACCCTATTGAAATGGGCTCTATCTTTTGCACACGTGGAGGAAATAAGAATACAAGATTTTAGTGGAATTCATTTGGAGGAAATTTTTCCATTGTAATTAATGTAGGAAGGAGTTAACGCTAGCAAGTAGAGGAATGTGTTTTAAATTCCCGAAGGAATTAAAGCATTGATGAAGGTATTGTTGGTGGCACTAGATACATGTTCGACATTAATGGTGAGGGCTACCAATATGATATGTTTTGAAGACACACAAGGCATTTCATCTGATGCTTCTCAGTTTGTGGTGGCAAGGAATGTAACAAGTCTATGGTATGAGGCTGTTTGGAAGCTAGCATACCAAAGAAGAAATGGAGGCCAATTTCACTCTATGTTTGAGGAGAAAATTGGACCCTTTTGTTGGCTTAAAGAATGCAAACCAATCATCTCCTTCTCCACTAGCTGGAAGAATGCATACTTAATGTTTTAATACATGATATCAGCTCTCTCTTCTGCTCTCATGGTTGAATATTGAAATCCATTATGGTGGGCCTCCAATGTTCCAGTCATCTTTCTTCCTCTTCCACCAAATGTTGGCCTAATCCACACGTCTACCAGCCTAATTGGATTTTTTTTGAAAGCTAAAGTTTCTCCTGAGTCACCAATGTAGCTCTCTCTTCCTTTTCAAACTCTTTCATTGCTACAAATCGTCTCTAGGATTTAATCATTTGTACCATGTGGTTGATGTGCTTTGAATCCTTGCATCTAAAGGAAATTTCCTTAAAATTGGCCATCAATTCAAGTTCATTTTTCTTTCATAATACTTTATATCCATGGAGTTCAGCCATTCCTTGATGCCATCAAACAAAGATTGAGGAATGACATACATTTGGACTACATCCCACTTCAAGTATTTGAAAACAATAGCCATAACAAATTTCTTTTTTCCAAATCCTACTCTCTCAAGGTTAACAATTCTCAATCTCACTAATAACAATTACTAAGAAAGGTAATTCCACAAACTCTACCAAATAGTTTACCATATGAACAATAAAAGTAGAGGCTTTGAAAGGAACTCCATGAAAAAACCAAGCTCTCTAAATGGTATATCAAACTCTAGTTCAAAATATTTTAGATGAGGCTACTCATATAGCTCTCTTACTCACTTGACAAATCCTTAAGGAGGAGGAGTAAAAGGATGACGAGTATATGTTTATGCCTTAGTATTTCATAGATTTGATGGAATTATGATTGATTTTCATTGCAGCGGATCTACAGAGGTTCAAATTTTTTTGAACAATGGATTTATGTGCTTTAAAACAAGGTTTGTGGTGCTCATCTTGGTTCACAATTAACTTTTGTTTTTTCTTTTCTTTTGTATTATATTCCAATGCCCTCTGTTTGTTTGTGGAAAGTGTTTAGTGTAGAGGCTAGTCTATTTAAGCCATGAAAGGCCTTGCATGCATATGTTTTAAATTGATGCTCCTTTTAAGAAGGCTTTAGTAATATTTGGGGTTTCAATGAAAGCATTTATTTTTAATCTACCATTAAGCTTGCAAGGATCTATTAAAGAAAGAAAAAAATGTGAGAGAAGGTAGTGAAAATGAAATAAGTTTCGTGAGTCTTGATCTCTTGACCTCTGGACACAAATATGTGGTCGAATACTTTTGTTCCAGAATCTTCAATTTTATGTGATCCTTTTTTTCTTTTTCTTCTTGGGGTTTAGAGGAGCCTGATCTTAATTTTGGTGTTTGAGTATTTTATTTATTTATTGGGTTTTGAATTTATATCCATTTTAACTGTTGATAATTTGGGGTTTTTTTTGTGAAGGATTCATGATTTTTGTGATTGTAAGGGAAGGAGGAGTGGGTTGTAGAAAAAATAAACCTAGACTAATTGTAATGAATATGATATTTTTTTTTTTGCAAGAGCAGCTTTAGGTGAGACTGGTGGTCATATAAATGAAGAGAGGAAGGGAGGAGAGCTACATGGGGGGTGCTCAAGTGAAGCACCCTTCTACATCTAGATTCAATCGTAGGTTCTTGTCCTTATCCTTGTTAATTCAAAGATAATTGTTTTATCATCGTATGTTTTTGAGAACTCCATGAAAACCAAGCTCTCTAAATAGTATATCAAACTCTAGTTCAAAATATTTTAGAGGAGGCTGCTCCCATAACTCTCTTACTCGCTTGAAAAACATTTAAGGAGGAGGAGCAGTAGCAGTAGGAGGATATATTTATGCCTTAGTATTTCATGGATTTGATGGAATTGTGATTGATTTTCGTTGTAGCGGATTGGAGGAGGTTCAAAAAAAATTTTAGCAACAAATTTGTGTGCTTCAAAACAAGGTCTGTGGAGCTCATCTTGGTTCACAATTTACTTTTGTTTTTTGTTTTATTTTGTATTATATTGCAATGCCTTCTATTTTTTTGTGGAAAGTGTTTAGTGCAAAGGCTAGTCTATTTAAGCCTTGAAAGGCCTTGCATGTATATGTTTTAAATTGATGCTCCTTTTTAAGCAAACTTTAGTAATAGTTGGGGTTTCAATGAAAGCAATAATTTTTAATCTGTCCTTAAGCTTGTAAGGATTTGTTAAAGAAAGAAAAAAATGTGAGAGAAGGTAGTGAAAATGAAATAAGCTACGCGAGTCTCGATCTCTTGACCTCTGGACACAAATATACATGGTCAAATAATTTTGTTCCAGAAGCTTCAATTTTATGTGATTTTTTTTTTCTTTTTCTTCTTGGATTTTAGAGGAGCCTAATCTTAATTTTGGTGTTTGAGTATTTTGTGTTTTTATCAGGTTAGTTTTTTTGGGTTTTGAATTTATATCCATTTTGACTGTTGAGAATTTGGGGTTCTATCTATGAAGGGTTCATTATTTTTGTGATTGTAAGGGAAGGAGGAGGAAGGGGTTGTAGAAACAAGAAACCTAGACTAATTGTAATGAATATGATATATATATTTTTTTTGCAAGAGCAGCTTGAGGTGAGACTGGTGTTCATATAAATGAAGAGAGGAAGGGAGGAGAGCTACATGGGGGGTGCTCAAGTGAAGCACCCTTCTACATCTAAAGGAAATCGTAAGTTCTTGTCCTTATCCTTGTTAATTCAAAGCTAATTGTTTCATCATCGTATGTTTTTGAGAACTCCATGAAAATCAAGCTCTCTAAATGGTATATCAAACTATAGTTCAAAATATTTTAGATGAGGCTACTCCCATAGCTCTCTTACTCACTTGAAAAATCTTTAAGGAGGAGTAGCAATAGGAGGACGATGATATGTTTATGCCTTAGTATTTCATGGATTTGATGGAATTGTGATTGATTTTTGTTGCAATGGATCAGAGGAGGTTCAATTTTTTTTTAACAATGGATTTATTTGCTTCAAAACAAGCTCTGTGGTGCTCATCTTGGTTCACAATTTACTCTTGTTTTTTATTTTGTTTTGTATTATATTGCAATGCCCTTGATTTGTTTGTGGAAATTGTTTAGTGTAGAGGCTAGTCTATTTAAGCCTTGAAAGGCCTTGCATGTATATCTTTTAAATTGATGCTCCTTTTTAAGAAGACTTTAGTAATAGTTGGGGTTTCAATGAAAGCATTAATTTTTAATCTGCCATTAAGCTTGCAAGGATTTGTTAAAGAAAAAAAAAATGCGAGAGAAGGTAGTGAAAATGAAATAAGCTCCACGAGTCTCAATCTCTTGATCTCTGGACACAAATATGTGGTCAAATACTTTTGTTCCAGAAGCTTCAATTTTATGTGATTCTTTTTTGTTTTTTCTTCTTGGGTTTTAGAGGAGCCTGATCTTAATTTTGGTGTTTGAGTATTTTGTGTTTTTATTGGTTTTGTTTTTTTGGGTTTTCAATTTATATCCATTTTTATTGTTGAGAATTTGGGGTTTTGTCTGTGAAGGATTCATTCTTTTTGTGATTGTAAGGGAAGGAGGAGGAGGGAGTTGTAGAAACAATAAACCTAGACTAATTGTAATGAATATGATTTCTTTTTTTGCAAGAGCAGCTTGAGGTGAGACTAGTGGTCATATAAATGAAGAGAGGAAGGGATGAGAGCTACATGGGGGTGCTCAAGTAAAGCGCCCTTCTACATCTAGAGGAAATTGTAATTTCTTGTCCTTATCCTTTTTAATTCAAAGCTAATTGTTTTAACATAGTATGTTTTTGAGAACTCCATGAAAACAAAGCTCTCGAAATGGTATATCAAACTCTAGTTCAAAATCTTTTAGATGAGGCTGCTCCCATAACTCTCTTACTCTCTTGACAAATCTTTAAGGAGGAGGAGCATCAAAAGGATGATGATATGTTTATGCCTTAGTATTTTATGGATTTGATGGAATTGTGATTGATTTTTGTTGCAGTAGATCAATGGAGGTTCAAATTTTTTTGAACAACGAATTTCTATGCTTCAAAACAAGGTCTATGGTGCTCATCTTGGTTCACAATTTACTTTTTATTTTATTTTATTTTGTATTATACTGCAATGTCCTCTGTTTGTTTGTGGAATTTTTTTAGTGTAGAGGCTAGTCTATTTAGGCCATGAAAGGCCTTGCATGTATATGTTTAAAATTGATGGTCCTTTTTAAGAAGGCTTTACTAATAGTTGGGGTTTCAATGAAAGCATTTATTTTTAATATGCAATTAAGATTGCAAGGATCTATTAAAGAAAGAAAAAAATGTGAGAGAAGGTAGTGAAAATGAAATAAGCTCTGCGAGTCTCGATCTCTTGACCTCTGGACACAAATATGTGGTTGACTACTTTTGATTCAGAAGCTTCAATTTTATGTGATTCTTTTTTTATTTTTCTTCTTGGGTTTTAGAGGAACCTGATCTTAAGTTTAGTGTTTGAGTATTTTATGTTTATATTAAGTTTTTTTTTTTGGTTTTGAATTTATATCCATTTTAACTGTTGATAATTTGGGGTTTTTTTTGTGAAGGATTCATGATTTTTGTGATTGTAAGGGAAGGAGGAGGAGTGGGTTGTAGAAAAAAGAAACCTAGACTAATTGTAATGAATATGATATATTTTTTTTTTGGAAGAGCAGCTTCAGGTGAGACTAGTGGTCATATAAATGAAGAGAGGAAGGGAGGAGAGCTACATGGGGGGTGCTCAAGTGAAGCACCCTTCTACATCTAGATTCAATCATAGGTTCTTGTCCTTATCCTTGTTAATTCAAAGATAATTGTTTTATCATCGTATGTTTTTGAGAACTCCATGAAAACCAAGCTCTCTAAATAGTATATCAAACTCTAGTTCAAAATATTTTAGAGGAGGCTACTCTCATAAGTCTCTTACTCGCTTGAAAAATCTTTAAGGAGGAGGAGCAGCAGCAGCAACAAGATATATTTATGCCTTAGTATTTCATGGATTTGATGGAATTGTGATTGATTTTCATTGCAACGGATCATTGGAGGTTCAAATTTTTTTGAACAACAGATTTATGTGCTTCAAAAGAAGGTCTATGGTGTTCATCTTGGTTCACAATTTACTATTGTTTTTTATTTTATTTTGTATATATTGCAATGCCCTCTATTTGTTTGTGGAAATTTTTTAGTGCAGAGGCTAGTCTATTTAATCCCTGAAAGGCCTTGCATGTATATGTTTTAAAATAATGCTCCTTTTTAAGAAGGCTTTAGTAATAGTTGGGGTTTCAATGAAAGAATTTATTTTTAATCTACCATTAAGCTTGCAAGGATCTGTTAAAGAAAGAAAAAAATGTGAGAGAAGGTAGTTAAAATGAAATAAGCTTCGCGAGTCTTGATCTCTTGACCTCTAGACATAAATATGTGGTCGAATACTTTTGTTCCAGAAACTTCAATTTTATGTGATTATTTTTTTCTTTTTCTTCTTGGGTTTTAGAGGAGCCTAATCTTAATTTTGGTGTTTGAGTATTTTGTGTTTTTATTGGGTTTTTTTGTTGGGTTTTGAATTTATATCCATTTTGATTGTTGAGAATTTGGTATTTTGTCTGTGAAAGATTCATTATTTTTCTGATTGTAAGGTAAGGAGGAGGAGGGGGTTGTAGAAATAAGAAACCTAGACTAATTGTAATGAATATGATATATATTTTTTTTTCCAAGAGCAGCTTGAGGTGAGATTGGTGGTCATATAAATGAAGAGAGGAAGGGAGGCGAGCTACATGGGGGGTGATCAAGTGAAGCACCCTTCTACATCTAGAGGCAATCTTAAGTTCTTGTCCTTATACTTGTTAATTCAAAGCTAATTATTTTATCATCATATGTTTTTGAGAAAACTGTTAAAGGAATTTAATGCTTGGTTACTATGTATGCTTGTATTTTAGTGGGAAGACTATATCTCTATTTTGTTTTTTGAATGCCTTAAAATGAGTGTGTGCATTATGGATCTAGCATGATCTTATTTGTGGGATATAATCAGTCTACAGTTTTAGCATCTTTCCATTTTTACATGTTTTGTATTTCTATAGTCCATGATTATGTAATCTAATCTTTTAGATGAGGCTGCTCCCATAGCTTTCTTACATGTTTTGTGTTTCTATAGTCTTGTCTCTCTCTTGTTGTTCTTCCTCAATTTCATCAAGATCATACATTGACCTTCTTTCCCCTCCTAAAGTTTGGACTACATCCATTACCTCCACATAAAACTGGACAGCCTTGGTCTTCTTGGTTCCCATGCCATGATATGGTTATGAAAATGAAAATGAAGCAAAGTAATCACCTCCTTCTCCGCTAGCTAGAAGAATACATTCTTAATGTTTTCATACATGATATCAGCTCTCTCTTTTTCTCTCATGGTTGAATACAAAAATCCATTATGGTGGGCCTCCATCTTTCCAGTCATCTTTCTTCCTCTTCCACTGAATGCTATCTTGATCCACACGCCTGCCAACCTAATGAAGCAAATTAATCATCTCCTTCTCTGCTGGCTAGAAGAATGGATGCTTAATGTTTTGATACATGATACCAGCTCTCTCTTCTACTCTCATGGTTGAATACCGAAATCCATTTTGGTGGGCCTCTAGAGTTCCATTCATCTTTCTTTGTCTTCCACCAAATGCTGGCCCGATCCACACATCTAGCAGCCTAATGAAGCAATGTAATCATCTCCTTCTTCGTTGGTTAGAAGAATGCATGCTTAATGTTTTGATACATGATATCAGCTCTCTCTTATGCTCTCATGGTTGAATACTGAAATCCATTATGGTGGGCCTCCAGAGTTCCAGTCATCTTTCTTCTTCTTCGACCAAATGTTGGCCTAATCCACAAGTCTGCCAGCTTAATTGGCTTTGTTTTTTAAAGATAAAGTTTCTCCTGACTCACTAGTATTCGCTGTAACTTTTTTTAAATTTTAATATGGTATTTGCAATTTGATATGATGTAATATGATTATGGTTTCATCTCATATGTTGTAATATTAGATATATAATAGAAAAAATAAATTATTGCATGAAATAAATAATAACTTTTCATTTTAAATGTTTTTTTTTCTGTAGAACACAAGTCTTCCGAAAGATCAGGATGATCCTCAACATGATATAAATCCACAAAATATTGGTTCTGCTAGTATAGATCACATGGTAGAGGATGATGATGATGAAGATACGAAAGACACCTAGGCCGATGACAATGATGATGATGAGACAATTGGTGATAGTAACCAGTGACATTCATGATCATATAGACTACATCATGGATCATTCCTGATATATCATTATGATAACTCTTTGCATGGTTACTACCATATGTATCATTTTCATGACCTACAGTACTATATTGTTGAGTTGTATCATATTGACATGTATCATTTTCGACACTATATCATTTGGACATGTATCATCTTGACTTGTATCAATTTGAGTTACATACTTTATCAATTTTATTTAAATCATTTGTACATGTATGATTTTCACTTATATTGACTGTTGGACATGTATCATTTTGACATGTTTTTGATGTACTGGCATATTTGAATTTCACTTGTTTTAATTATATATGATGATGATCTTATTAGTATTAACTTGTCAATTTATATATATTAAAAGTGGTCGATGATTTTTGGATGGATATTTATTAAGTATAATGATTTTCATTTATTGCTCAAGATGGATGTTGTCAAATTCAATTAAATTAGAAATATTTGACTCACTTATTTTAATTATAGATGATGATCATGTTATAATAATTATATTGTTATTTAATCATATGAGTTAAATAATTAAATTACTTACTCTATAATCATATGAGTTATTTAAGAGATGTGATATATTTAACTAATCAAATTGAAATAAAACATATTAAATTAATAAATGGAATCAAAACAAGAAGCTTTTTTAGAAGAAAAAAAGGAAGAAACAATGGAAGCCAAACTAGAAGCAATCTTGAAATCAAAATTGAAAGAAAAATTGAAAGCCAACATCAAAGAAAAATTGTAAGAAAAATTGGAAGCAAAATTGGAAGCAAAACTAGAAGCAAAACTAGAAGTAAAACTGGAAGCAAACTTGGAAGCAAACTTGGAAGCAAAACCGGAAGCAAACATGGAAGAAAACATGGAAGCAAAATTGGAAGCAAAACCAGAAGAAAACTTGGAAGCAAAACTAGAAGCAAAGAAGCAAAAATGGAAGAAAAACTAGAAGCAAACCTGAAAGAAAACTTGGAAGAAAACCTAGAAGCAAAACTGGAAGCAAAACTAGAAGGAAAACTTGAAGAAAAATTGGAAGCAAACCCGGAGGCAAAACTAGAAGCAAAATTGAAAGCAAACCTGGAAGCAAAAATGGAAGTCAAATTGGAAGCAAAAATGGGAGTAGACATGGAAGTCAAACCGGAAGCCAAATTGGGCGCCCATTTCAGTTTAATTTCTGATGCTACTACCCAACGCAATTTTAGGCATCAACGGAGGCACTATGATGTCCTATCTCTAAAGACAATGCTAAATACAATGCTAAATCCGACACAAAACATGGTGCTAAATCCGACGCTAAGCTGACCATGTCTTTTTGCCCCGAGTTGGGTACTAGCCGAATTGTTCAATTCATGCACTCAAATACACTAAATTTTTATGCAAAAGTTGGTGCTAATTTCCTGTTGTGTTGTTGTGTGATTACTAAAATTTGACATGTCAAGAGTACTAAAATTTGGCTATCTAAAAAAATTATAAGATCTTCCAAAAACTAGAATTTTAATTGCAACTCCTAGTGATCTAAAACCACTCTCAAACATCCTAAGACTATATACATCAAATATAACTTAAAGTATAGGGTAAATGTCCATATGTAAATTTTAACTTATACTTAAATATTTATTTCATGTATATAGTTTCACTCAAAGATAAGAGAAAGAAAGAGAAAAAAAGAGAAGATTTTTTTCAATGGAGACCAAAATGTGAGTGGATTATAACACTCACATTTTTTCAATGCATTCACAAAATGTGAGACACGCTCGTGTTTTGACAATGCATTCAAAAAATGTACATTTTTTGAAATTCAAACCATAAAACAAGCACATTATAACACACTCATGTTTTGGCTTGGTGGTGACCAAGCCTAGGCTTGATCACTACCAACCCATAACAAGAGAATGTTTTATTATAATTCTATCATGTTTTTCCTATTTCAAGATGAAAAAGTGGAGTGGCCACTTTTTTACCCCCATCATTATGTACCCACCATTATCACCTTTAGGCACTAGTCTTCTATAGCTCCTATGAAGGCCATCTATTGATGTGAGATTGCGATATGGATAGGAGTGTCCATGCTCAACATTCACTCCAAAAAATTATGTCAAGGATAACAAAGGTATAATCCTTCTATAAATATAGAGGCCTTACTTGACCTCCCATGATTCTAAGAAGAGGAAATTATTTCTAAATTGTTTCCCAATAGGAGAGGTACTAAAGTAATTATAAAGTCTTGATTACTATTTATTAACACATGCCAACACACCTATGAAGTACTACATAGCCATTTTGGCATTAATGATGAATCTAAAGAGTGAGTGACTAAATTATGTAGCATCTTTTGATTTACATCCAAACGAGCAGCCATATTGAAGTTGCTAGTTAGCAATGACATCAGATTAAATAGTGCTAATAAATTCATATCCCATTTGCTAAGGGTATGATATTTTCTAATTAACACTTTTTTTTGGAAGTACATAACTTTATGTCAACATAGACACATGTCAAGTATTCGAAATCAACTCATAATGAGTTAAAATGATATAATAATTACCAAATTCATTTAAAAATAACATAACCAAATGTGGTGAGATAAAAATTTATATAGAGGGAATCATTTCACACCTTTTGACTAAAAATATTCTAATTTTTTTATATCTAGCCAAGAAGACATATAATAGTAAAATATATTCTTCAAATAGCTACTCTTTGGAACATTTAGAATGGACTACCTAAATGGAAAATGAACTAGTAGATTTGAAACCCTACAATGCTCTTCACACTTTCACTTTGTGAAAAATAAATGATCAACCCATTTAATTTTGAGTGAAATTGTAATTATATTTGCATGTAGGTCATAGCTTAGGACCAAGGTACTAGAAAAACTATGTAATTTGCAACTAATGTAATCATGCAAATAAATATTAAATTGTAAAATCCTTTTTTTTATACTTTTTACATGATACCATACTTATTGAGTTTTTTTTTTATAAAAGGCCAAACGCCTAAAATATTATATTAATCTTAAAGCTAAAATGAATTCTTATATCTTATCAAAGCATCTATGTTAGGGGAGAATGCTTATCCCATTAGACTAAAAATTTAGATTGAAACTCAAAACAAAAATAATTCCTCTCACGACCCATCAGGGGAAAAAAAAGAGAAATATCTATGAGTTATCCCCCCTCCCAACATGCAGTATGAAGAAACTATTCAAAATTCATGGTGCTCAAACATCAATTCAAATTAAATTATCTTTTAGAATTTAGAATCCAAACAACCATCCAACTAGAAGTATCTTCAAAATATTAATTTTAGATAAAACTATATGTGGTAAGAAATTATACTCATATGGACAAAAAGGATAGTGTGTAGACCATGTAGATAAAACTAGAGTATACATTTTAAACATCCTATATATAGTTGATAAAAATTACCCATTCAATGTCTTGGATCAACTCAACATGCAACATTTTCCTCAAGAATCTTACTGCCACCTTTACTTTCTCTCTATGTTCATGTAGTACCTCAACTTTGATATATAGTATGAAGGGGAAGAAGGTTACGTCCTCAGTTGGAATTAGAATATGCCCCAATTCATGAGTTCATGGTATACCAAGGATAAAGGAGGCAATATCCATCACCACCTCTAGCCCACCTAAGATTTTTATATGCCAACCATTTCCACCACCTCCACCTTGAGAGTGTGTAGGTCTAGTAGTGTCAACCACAAATAGTGAGGAAATATCTAAATCAACCCTATACCACTCATCCAACATAAAAAAATCTCAAATGAGGATGAGTTTAACTGCTCTAATCAATATAAAATTTGATTCCACAATGATTCATTTCAATTGGAGCTCCAATATTGCACCCTAGAAGGCCATCCATCTATATTACTCATTATGCTAATGGAAGTATCCATATCTCCTCAAAGAAACACAAAAATAGCTTAAAACAGGTATGCATGATATGAATTTTGGACAATTTTGTCAATTAAGATAGAATTAATAGTAATAATAATCGTGTATGAGAAAGAACCCCAAAGAGTGTACTAATAAACTATGCTAAAAATTGACCATATGTGTATCTTATTACTGATGATGGTTGTCATCCTTCACATATGATCAACCTTATTCTTGAAAGAAAAACCATAAAATTAGATGTTGGCATGAGAATATAACATTAGTGAGTGTGGTTGGCTTCCTTGATTTTTAAAAGGAATATTTGTGGTAGAGTAATTAGTCATTAATACCCATCATAAAAAATTTAAATGTAGACATCGTATGAAGGAAAAAATTCCACCTTTGGCCAAGAAAAGGTCAAGATAATATTCCCTAAAAATTAGGAGGCTTCCTAGTGTTTATGTTGGCATTCCAAATAGTGTTCACAGGAAAGTGTGATAGCTATCATAGACTCCCATGCTCCATCCGGAGGTGAAAATGAGCCAATGGAACATTATTTAGATTTCCTTATCTATGGACCTTCTTAAATTTACACCAAAGTAACATGTGGTGCTAGTGGACAACATGTTCCTATTGGGAGATTTTGGAGCCACTCTTGTGGGCTAGTGAGTGCTAAAATATCTAATAGTGCCCCTTTGTGCAAATTTCAAACTCCAAGTTCTCTTGATCTTATGCACAATTAACATGTGGCATTGTTAGGTATTAGAACCAATATGTTTTCCTTTTGAAACTTTCCTAAAGTAATACAACACAACAATCATAGTGAAGGCAAGCTAACATAATATTTTGGGATCACTCTTGGTGTCACATGAAAACAATACATGTTACAATGACACAAAAATTTAAACAACCATTCACACACCTTTCCATAATCCTCAAGCTCAAGATGTTTTTGAGCTTGTGTCCATATGAAATGCAACATTGTTAGGTGTTAGGCTCAATAAGTTTGGCTTTTGGTACGTCCCTTGGAGGAGAAAAATACAAAAATCATTGAAAGCTTATGTCAACATTTAGTGTTATTTTTTTCTTAAATCCCACATAAAATAATAGCCAAACAAAGTTAGATGTACCTATGAATTATGTAGTAATTTTATTATATGACTAACAAGTATAATCTACATTAATGGTACCAAAATATTAAGTATATACGCAAGGTAAGATCCCTAAAATAATCTAGAACAACAACATGTAGATGGAATGTGGAACATCGAGGTTTAAGACTCTAACAACCAAATTAATTGCTTCATAAATTGTCATATTTTCTTTATTAGTAGAAGTTATATGAATTTGTGCCTTTAGCATGATGAATTATTTTTAGATTGGAATATTTTTATTTGATATTTATAATATTTAGTTAGGTCATTAATGTGACCTAGGTCATGCAACAAGATAGGTGGAACTAAAAAATGCAAAATGTATGAGTGTTAAGATTTTTAGGATTAGGGGTTGGGGATACCTCCTAACCCATACTATTATAGGGAATTCAAGGATAATATGTATAACATACTTCATAATCAAAGAAAATAGATAAGGGTTTCCCCACATATATAACTCTAAAACAACACATGAATCAAGATATGATGATTCAAGGGATAAATAAATTTATTCCTTAAGGTATGTAAATTGGAGTATATCTAAACTAACAATCTTGATAAGGTAATATAGTTTAATACATCAAAGATCAAATATTGGGGATGTCACATGTCATGTACGATATTAGAGTATTCCCAGATCTTTGGCTACAAATATTTTTACATTAGGATGGTAAAAATTGTAACTCTAAAATGTGACTCGCTATAGGGATCAAGAAGTTTGTGGTTAGAGGAAAATAATGCAAGTGAGAAAATTTCTAAAACTCCGACAAATGTAAGGGAAGACAAACAAGGGTTGGATGAAAAAAATGCCAAGGAAAACTCTAAAATTATAGTAGGAATAGTTAGTGATGTAGGGCACAAGTGAAATGTATGCTTGAATTGGAAAGTCTCAAACACTATTAGGGACAAATAAAAATGTGGATTTAGGGGGAAAGGAAAAATAGGAAGAAAAATTATAAATATTTGAAACTCTTACAAACCTACCAACACTTAGAAAAATTAGTAGAAAATGACCCATACTTATAAAATTTTAGAATTTTTCTAACTTTGAAAAGAATATTTTAAAACACTTATATAAACTTTCTTAAAGGAGAAAAATTAGTAATTATCTCAAATCAATGTAATGGGTCAAATAGGGTTAGAACACATACATGGGACTAGGCTCAAGGGATATTTGACACTTATAAATTTAGTCCCAATGTATATCATGCATTCATTTAATTATCTAAGTACATGATCTCATATATACATACATACATACATACATACATACACACTGTCTAGGAGTGAATTATCACCCCTTGTGTAAATTCCCCTTTTGCATACCCTCACCTTAGAAAATCACATCTAAAGGTGAAATTCCACATCACCCACTTGCCTTCCATCCACTTGGCACATTTTGTGTGTCTCGGTGGGGGGATTTTCATTAGGAATGTGAGTGTGAAGTTTGCACAATGAATTGGCATCCCTAACAAATTAATAACTCTAGAGTTTGCAGGGACATTACACTCCTTGTTGGGGATGAATTGTAATTCCTCTGTGCGACTAATCGACCCAAAAATGGCTCCTTTCCCTCTCATTTTTGTCTTCAAATGAATCCATTTCACTATCACTTCATCCTCTACACACTCATTCAATCTGCTTCACAATTCTATCAATTCACTTCATCTTTGTTGCATCCATTGAGCATTACAATAGCTTGTTACTCCATCAATTCCACCCTTGTACATTTGGTGCTACCATAGAAGCTATTCGTTGGGAGTCTTGCAGGACCTCCCTTCATCACTTTTGCATTCATGTTGACTTTTCCAAGCTCATTTCTTGCATTCTCCCTTCATTAGCCTCAAGATCCTTTAGGTGGAGGTGGTATTACTTCATTTTCCTTTTGTGGTTTGATAGAGTAGAATAGCCTCTTTTGTAGTGTTTAGTACTTTTCTTTCCATTTCCTTTAGCGTACTTTCTACTTCATGGCTTTTTTGGCTATAGTGTAGAAAAATGGATCCCTTGAAATTTTCACACTCGTTTGGGCACTCCTTGTGGATTTTGGCTTAATGCTGCCTTGATTTAGTTTTGTAATGTGGATGACACATTCATATTAGGTCTTGGGCCCTTACGAACTAATGGATTTTCATGGTACCTTGCTAAAGTATTTTTAAGTGTTGTAACTCACTTTCACAGTTTTCTAGGGATTTCTCAAATAACGAAGCATAGCAAACATAATTTTAATCAAAATTATTTCTAATCTTGTCTTATTTGGAGTGTTGTAAAGTTTTGTAACACATTTCACACTTATCTAAGCTTGTCATTAATAATTGGGATTTCTTATCCTTTAATTGGCCCTATTTTGCATCTGCAAGCCTCGTTTATTACATCTTTTCAAGCATAATCCCAACACCAATCAGTTTTCAATCATAATTCAGGTGTTTTATGGCTTGTGTGTCCAAAATTTAGGGATCTAGGACTCATTCGCCACCTTGGGCGAATGGGTCCCACCTAGATCATTTGGCCCTGAATCGGTTTTCACACATTTCTAAGCACTTTTGGTTTTTGGTCCCATACATTATGTCTAAAGGGACTCATTCAACACCTTGGGAAAATGAGACCTATATGACTAATATTAAAATTTAATTCAAATTTCTGATGGGATTTTATTTTCCTAGATCTGATGTCAGCTTGTAGTATTGTAATATCGAGAATTCTTGCATAATCAAGTACAAATACAAGGTTCTTTCACTCATATTCACACATAGATATCAAGAGAGTTCACAAGAGCATTTGAGCATTCACAAAATAATTCAAGAGCATTCAAGGGTAGATTATCAATCATTTTAGAGCAACATTCAAGTTTCAATTATCATGTCAACGATTTCATATATCATGTTTGTTATTGTGCTAACAATCGTAATGTAGAGTTTACAATTCAATCAAGTGTTTCAAGCAAGATCAACATCATTCAAGAAAGAGTCAAGAACCACATCTATTGTAACCATTTCAAGCATATTTGCAACACCTTATTGCTAGGGTTTGGTGAGTTACAACATTGTCTTTTTTTCATTCATCATTCTCCATTCTTATTTGTTTTCATTGTAAGGTTTAATTACCAACAAGGGTTTTGACCAAGGCAAACCCCTATCCACTAACCCAACAACATTTTTCCCTCTTCTTTGTGTGTGATTTGTAGGTTTAGGTTGTATATTTCACAAGGAGCAAGATTGGAAGAAATTTTTCAAGTGATCAAAGTTTTCAAAGTTGCCTTCAATCCTTGGAGAAACTTGGAGAAGACCTACAGGTGGAAATTTGTAGTTTTGGATCCATAAATTAGTCAAGAAGAGAAGAGCGGGTTGAAAAGAACATAATCAAGTCTCAAAATTCTAGAAAAGAAAAAGTGGACTAATTTTCCACAAGTGGCAAATGAGTCCCACTATAGGATATGTGCAAGATCATCATGGAAAAAACATGCCCTTAAGTGGCAATAAAATTCAAAATATCAAAGCTAGGAAACTTGACATAAAAATTTGAATAAGTTGTCTATATTATTTCAAAAATATGTAAGAATAGAATGTATATAAAATTGAATGTGGTTTCTAAACTACTAGATTTATTTAAAAACAAATCAAATCTATTTGGTGAAAATTTTAAATTTCAACGCAGTAGTACTTAAATTTCAGGGAAAAAATAAGAAGTAGGTGTTTGTCTGACCACCCTAACCACAATAAAATGATAATATTTTTTTATAAGATTTTATACATAAGTAGTGGACTCATGTTCCAATGTGATGCATATTTTTTTGTAATTTTTTTCCAAGTAAATAATTAATTATGATTTGTTTATTGCAACTTTTTAAAAATATAAAAACCCATATGTCTGACCACCTTAACTTGGTCAAAACTTCATGAAATTCATTTTTTCTTTCTTTTAATCCCATAGTATGAAAAGTATAGAATGTGACGCATGTTTTGGATTCAAAAAATTTGATATCGTTTGAAAGCTATAGATTTTTTTCAATCAGCCTATCAATTAGGACTTTAGTAGTAATTCAAATAGAAAATGAATAATAATTATTTATTAAATTTAAAGTAAAGCATATTTTATATTGGTGGAAAGCTGAGAATCTCCTTTAAAAACCCTTTTCATTTCATCAATTTTGGGTTAAAAAAAAGTCATCAGCCACATGGGCCATCATATCACTTACATATCGCCACTTTTTGGCCCATCATGATCCTGCACATACCCTATACAGGGCTAACAAATATTTTTACAGATTTGGATACCCTTTTGGTAGAAACTTGTTTCGACACATTTTTCTAGAAATAGGACTGATTCGCCTAGCTTAGCAAATGAGTCCTTGTTAGCCTTGTCAATAGATTTTTTAGTGATTCAGACCTCTATTTTCCCCCCTTCAATTTTCTAGGTGCACACTTTTCATCTTTTCCACTTTTTATTTCATTTCATTCATCTTTCTAGGTCAATTAGAGTTTTTTTTCATTCAATTAGTGTTTTATTTTACATCTTGCATATCATTGTCTTTTAGAAGTCTAAAGTTGGTGGTGAACCCCTCATTATATCTAATTCAAACTTTAGGACAACCCTCTTACAAGATCTCTTTCCCTTTTGCATTGAGATCTCAAGGGTTTGTTCTTGAGTGAAGTGTGCATATTTTCCCTTTCCTTTTAGGTCCAAAACCCTAGAGGTGAAAAGAGGACCCCAGTTTTCATCATTTCATTTTCGTGAACCTGCAGATAGAGCATCATAATTCTAATTTGGACTGCATTAACATTGCATTAGGATTAGCATTTGTTAATTTGTAAATTCTAGGGTTTCATATCTTGCATTAGTGAAAGCTCATTTAGCTTGAATTTTTGCATCTATTTTTATTAAAAATCATTAAAATTCTAAATTTGCATCTTAGACATAGTTCAAAAAACATAAAAAGCATAAAATCCAATTCAAAAATAATGAAAATTTTGAAAAAAATCATCCCTAGGACTCATTTTCCACCTTGGGCGAATTAGTCCCTTTACACATTTTATATTGCATCTTCTAGAATTTAGAATTCAGTTACTGAGTTGTATTCCATGTTGTTATCTTTCTATTTCAGTTTTCAAAATCTCAATTACAAGCATTTCATTGTTCTTAGCTTACATTACATTTGCATTAACATTTCATTTAGTAGCCCTTGCATGAGTATTTGTTTCTTATTTCTAATTCTATAGTGAGACGAAGTTCGAGACTCATGTCATCCCGTGATAGCCCAATCATTGTGGATCTTGGGTTATCTATCTCTTTCACTCCTGGCATTGACACTAGTACACTAGATACAAACGATACCTTTAACAACTCTTTTCCTTCAAGTAGTATGTAAGTTGAACCAAGGAATGATGGTGTTCCACAAGAGAAAATAATTCAAATTCATAAGGACCTAGAAAACTTATAACACCAGGTGAAAAATGACAACATCTCAACTACTACCATCCCTACGATAGATAAAATTCACTACATGCTTGAAAGTGAAGATGGCATTGACCTTGTGAAAAATATAGTTCAAATCTTTGGAAAACACCTCACCCCAGCCACTAGTTATCCTTTTCCAACAAATAATGTCACAAACCAAGGAGGAACTCAAATTCCTCCTCCCTCAACAATTACCTCAACACCTACCTATACCCCTCCTCAAGTCACAACAATAATGCAACAGGTTAGTAATGTGCCCCTTCCTTGGGTATTCCTGCTAGAATCCCTAGTTCCTATGTGGTATCACATGTTATATCTCCTACTACCTTACCACCTATCATCATTCCATTCACTTTTCCTACAAACACATACACCACTTCACCTTTGTCACTCCTATCTCATATTATATTCAAAGAAGTCTATTGTCCCTAGAAATATTGTGAACACCAATGCCACAAAGGTATAGAGGTACCTAGATTTGAGAAATATGGAGGGAAGGGAGATCCTTCTAACAATGTCAATTCCTATATTGCCTTATGTAATGATTTTGTCCTTAATGATAAACTATTGGCAAAAAAATTTCCTAGATAATTAAAAGAGACCGCCTTGGAATGGTTCTCCTCTTTATTGAACAACTCAATTAGTTCATTCAATGTATTTTTTGAAGCATTTATAAACCATTTCCAAGTGCATATGACTCCAAATATGACCTTGGCCGATTTGATGAGATGCAAGGAAAAAAAAAAAAAGTTAACTAAATTTATCTTACATTATCAATCACTTTATTCCCAAATCAATGTCAAGGTCCTCGACCCTCACCTCCAAAATATGTTCATAGAAAATTTACAAAGCAAAATTTAATACAAGATCATAATGATGAAATTCCCATCCTTCATGCACTTGTGTACCACCCTCTGTGATTATCAAAATTTGGTTAGTAGTAGAGATACAATGTCCACTGCTAGCCAAATGGAGAGATTTGAGCCTACAAACCAAAACAATTCCCAACCTTTTAGAAAAAAAACAAAGGGTTCCCTCAATTCAATCCCCCTTAAAAAACAACTTACAATACCAATAACCAAGTAGCAAAAATTAAAGGCTTGATACCCTTTAGAGCTATGGAGACCCAAAAAGATAATTCACTCCCTTATCTGATACCCTTCATAACACATTGTACCAAATTTTAGAACAACAAATGATCACCTTGCCTCCCGTCGAAACACCTGATCCCAATAAACCTTTACCCACGAGCTTTAGGTCAAATGCTTACTGCCACTATCATCAACAAAACATACATGACACGAAACATTGTAAGCATCTCTAAAATCTCATGCAAGACCTCATTAATTTTGTTCGTCTTTCCATCGAAGGTGTTAATGATCAAGGAAATAAATACATTGACCCTCCTAACCAAAACTTGCAAATTTTCAATAACCCCATGCCAAAGAAAAATATTTCATTTGTCAAAGCTAGCGGAACTACAAATAATGATGTAATGAATTTTGATACAGATGATGAAAACAATGATTCTATTATAAATAATGCTATCAATAATAATCCTATAGATGAAATGGTAGGGGTGATAGACGTCATCCCTCATAAGGGTCGAACTAAGAACCCTCTTGACATTTCTTTCTCTTCTAAGGATATAACTGAACATGCACCCGATGGTCCTCTTTACATAGCCGAATGTATCTATGACAATCCCACTAATGGTATACGAATATATCCCACCTGTGGAGAGAATGTGATCACCGAGGAATTTTTACTTTTGCATGAGATCTATCAAGAAATATATGATAAACAAAAATCATGGATCAAGACACACAATGGTTTTTCTTGCCCTATAATAGGATTGATCACCTAACCATTGAAAATAGGACCAATGATATTAGATGTCACATTCTCCATCATCCCGCAGTCAAACCAATTTCGTGTGAAGTTAGGCCACCCATGGCTTCACTCCATGAAAGTTGTCCCTTCGATTGTGCATAAATTCTTAAAGTTTACCTTTTGACAATGCAATATTCATTGTTTACCATAGTGGCTTCAAACCTTTATCACTCAAATGAAAATTTTCCTTAGATTCATTTTGGCTAGAGCCCATGGAACCTATAAAGCCATGAGAGTACTTCCTTTTCCTATGCTACCAAAAATTCAAGGCAAAGAAGATAGCCAAACTATCCCTCTGAAACATGTCCCCATCAACCTCTCAACCTACCATCCTTGACAAAACCATGTTGGAACCTAAATAAGAACCAAACAACCAAGACCAACCTAAAAAAAAAAATCACCTACCTCTTACAAGCGACCAAGAGATAATGAAAAAAATCTTGTTTCACCTCTTAGAATAAATCAAGTTTAAAAACTCAAAGAGAAATCAATCGAACAACCTCCTGAGGTCTCTTCTGTTGCTCCCGTTAGGGAAGAAAATAAACCTATGATTGATCAACCCACTCCTAAACAAATGTAAATTGAAAACAAAACTAAAAGAAAAAAAGGTGCTAGAGAGCATAATCATAGACATCATTCTATTTCTCACAAGTTGCATGAGGAATTAAACAAAGAAAATAAAAATCCAAACTTGATTGAAGCAATACATGACTAGCCTACCTCTTCATCAGAACAAGATATCCTGATACAACCTCCACAACAAGAGGTAAACTCTTTTAGGGAAATTATCATATGACCTATTGTTGTGATCAACTTAGATGACAATGAAGAGGTTACTAAAATTGATGAGGAGGTGCATAATGAATTGAATACATTTTTTCCCTCTTCCATGAGCTTAGATGACAAATATTCTATAAAGCGTATCGAACCTAGTGCTTACCCTAGTTTGGCACATTCTCTTTTCCCTTTAGCTAGTTTCCTGCCTTTGGTATACAATGAACATGATTGGGAGGTAGGTGACCTACTCATAGGTTGACTCACCTATGCCTTACTATCCTTTTGCATTATTTATTTATTTATTTTTCTTTTGCGTGCTTGATGTAATGTGATCCACTGTGATGTTTTATTTAATGTTCTTTCTCTTTTAGTGACATTCCTCTATTTGTACCTTCATTCCTCTCTATTCCATAAATCCTTTTTTTGTGCTTTTTGTCCTTTTCATTTTGTATTTTGTTTTCCTTATATGGATTACACAAGGTGTTGAGACATTCATGTCTCTTGCATGTTGATCCAAAAGGCTTTCTTTTTCCTTTTCCTTTTTATTTTCCCTTTTTCTCTTTTGTCTTGTGTTTTCCTTTTTGGGATGCATTAAGGCACTGGGACATTAATGTCTCTTCCATGTTGACCTAAAATGTTTTTCTTTGTTTTCACTCTCTTTGTGTGATTCTTCAAGTTCTATGTATATTTGGGGAATGATGACTATTGACACAATATTTTGCATGTAGCAGTAGCCTTATGGGAAATTTAACTACTAGGGGACATTATGCGCTAGCTAAATAACCTCCAGGATTTTATCGAAGCCGGCTCTTCGCTTAATGGGTGAAGTAAAAGGTAAGGGAGATTGCGAGAAATGTAAAATTTACACTACAGGCGATGTTCCAAATCTTTAGACAACTTTATTAGAGCACAGTGCATAATGCAAAGGCCCAAATCACTAAATTGTTGTTATTTAAGATAATTTTATCAAAAGCACTTGTCATGCAAAAATACCCTCTAATTTGTATAATGTAATTAAGCATAACTTTGTATTAACACATAAGAGTAGTAGAAACATGATCTGTATTCAAACCAGCTATAAGAGTTTACAAAAACTGAAGAACAGGCATTCATACAAAATGAAGATAACAGCACAGGTCAATAGTTCCAACAAACGCTTGAAAATAGAAAGGCCGAATTTATTTGGCACAGTCCGAAGTCTTTGAATTAAAAGCAACTATTACACAAGGCTTACTTCCCAGTGTTTGGGAGTTTTTTTATAAACTTAATCAACTCCCTAATAAAAGAAAACCAGGCCCCATATATTGGCCATCCCACCGCCTGAAAATGCATTATCAAAGAGCAGACCATGCACGGCGATCTTCGACCCAGATTATCTCGAGCTGCCATAGTAAACATCCATCGATCAGCAACACGCTAGCGAGGCCATGATATGAAATGGAAAACCATGCAGCAACAGGAGAGGACACGCAGCAATGGGAAGCACAAAAGATCAGTCAGCATCTCTAAGGTAACCGACACAGGATCAAAAATGCCATGTGTCACCTAGACGGAGCTCAGTAGAAAGTAGCAAAGGCGCCCAACAGAAAGCCGCGAGAGAGAGCCACGTGGAGCGCTCTTAGAGCAAAAAAGTACGAGGCGGGCCCAACTCGGAAGATAGCCAATGCAAGCCATCTGGCATGCAGTCAGAGGTTGTAGAGAAGTGAAGTGAAGGAACAAATGAAAAGCTTCACGAGGGAGCCACATGGAGCACTCCGAGGGCAGTTAGCTTTTGGAAAATAAGGCGCAACCGCAAAAGTAAATATAAAACTGCAAAGGCCTTCGATAGTTTTTGTTGACCAGTTTGGCGACTCATATCGGCTTTTCGCTCGCGGAAAGGAGAACCCTAGAAACCTTTGGCTCAGCAACAAGAATGCTCACAACCTTGATCGGGCGGCCTACAGATTGGTCCATACCTCATTTTTCCATGCAGAGAGGGCTCGCAGATGCTTGTGAGCCAGTCTGAGATCAATAATTGCCTTGAAAGACAATACACCTGATACTTTAGTTTCCAATTCCAATTGGAAGAAAAGTTGTGCTAGTTGATGCACGATCCCCTCGATCTCCTCAATAGTCGGACATTGATCAAAAGTCTGGAAGATAGAAAGATCCTGCTTCTTCTCTTCGATCATTTCAACAATATGCTCCACACCCGCTACTGCTTGGTCTGCAATGAAAGGCGAAGGGAGACCTCTCTAAGTCAAATGGGAAAACTTCATCCACATGTCGTTGGTAACCTGGTTTAACCGAGCTCTGCAATCTGCTACCTATTGAACAGCCTCATGCATGGAGATGAGGCTACTTATACCCAAAGCTGTCGTCATTCGATCGTTGATGCCCACGCTACTCAATGCTTCATTCGAAGCGGTATACAACTTACCCAATAATATTCTAGCCTTGAGAACCTTGTCAGAAGTTGACTCTTGAACCTCTTGTATTGATTCACTCACCGTTCCACAGAGGCTAGCCGTTTGCACCATAAACTTTAAAGTGGGCTACAGGGTAAGGCACAAAGCCTTCACCTTGTCCTAATATGATGCATGTAGCCCTTTGAAAATTTCCAAGGAGCTCATCCAAGGTGCAAGGGGTTGGGTTCTTAGGGTAGCCAATTCTGCCTCTTTACTGCCTAAACCTGCCATTGCCTCTGCCAAGCTTTTATCCAATGCGGACATCTGCTCCTTTAGGGTAAAAACCTCCTTTTCCTTTTCTGCCAGGGCCAATTCGGCCCACTTAGTCTTTTGGACCTCCAACTCCAAGTTGGTACTCACTTCAGCAATCTTGGCAGTGGTCGTCTGTTGGAGCTCTCTCATGCCCTCAACTAGCAGCTTAGACTTAGCTTGGAGTTCTTTTTCTTCTGCTTGGAGCTTCTCTTCATTTGCTCAGAGTAGCTCAACTTGCTTCTCAAGAGTCGGAATGACCTCCTTGCCCAAATTTTGCAACTCTTTGATTTTATCTTCGAAGGTACTCCTTTCCTTCTCCAGCTGACCTATTTCATTCTTCTGGGCTTTGAATTTGTTTGCCCTGATGTCAACCTTCCTTTTCAGCTCCGCAATCTGATCATCCTTCTTCTTCTCTTGCCAGCTAAGATTGAGAAAATCAGTAGTCACTATTTTTTGAGTCTCCTCCATCAGCTCAACTTTATCTTGCGGGTGGGCCTACCGCAAGTCTAACCCGTCAGCATTCATAGAATAGTCACCGAGTTGCATCTCACTTACTACCTTGATCACATTAGGAGTGATCTTCGCAAACATCAATGAATTATGGCTTTCATTGAAAATGGTTTGCAAGTGGGGCTTCGCCTGCCTGGTTGCATCCTTCGCTCTTCGCTTGTTGATCTGATTGGCACGGGCACTTTTATTTGCATCAACCTACGAGAAATATTCCTAGGTCAGGATACCTAGTCCACCAGCAAAAGGATACTCCTGAGGGACAGCCAGCAGGAAAGATAATGTAGCTGATGCATCAGAGGTCTTGCTGGGTCACATTATAATAGCCAGGGAGAATGGCGGGATGAATTGGCCACTCGGAGGGGAAGGAAATGAAGTGACGGTGTAAGGAAAAACTGAAGACGCACCAACCGCAAGGCTAGGCCTTGGGGATAAAAATTGTTGGCCTACGAGGCCGGTGCTGACACCAAATTGCGCTCTGGGTAAAGTATGGAAAGCAGAGGACACAAGAGGGAAAACGGGAGGAGCAAGACCAGAATGACTGGCAAACCCAAAAGCGGAGATGACTGGCACGGATGAGACAGCAGGGGCAAACTATGGTGAGACCAAAGACATAAAGGAGAGAGAAGAGGGAGGAAAGTTTACTTGATGTTCCGACGGAGCTGCAGATGCCTCAACCGCTTCCTTCGCTGGCTACTCTTCCTCTACGTTGACCTCTTCGGTACGTTGTCGCTTCTCCTCCGGGAAATCATCGAGGTCGAGAATGACCCGTCTCTTACTACTAGTGGTCCTTGGCTTTCATTTTGATTTAGAGGAGGTGGCAGGCATGGATTCTAGTATGCACGGCTCTTCCTCCTGCACAGGGTGTTTACCAATATTCTTTTCAAGTACTGGATTCTTAGCAATGGTGGGGGAATTCTGAGTTACTTCTTCCCCAGATTCTGCAGTAGCCTCCTCTCTTCTTGATTGTTGCACTGATGTTGAATGGTTCAGAGAATACTCAACATCTGGATGTTCATTTTCTCAAATGTCATCAAACTTCTCATCGAGGGCGACATCGTTGTATAACTTGCTAGCTGGCAGAATCTCCTGCTGGTATATCCAGAAAGCTTGGATCTTCTCGGGTACCCAATTGAGCTTCTTTAATTGGGTGACCGAAGGGGGGCTGATCACGAGCTTTGGGTTGACCCTCCCCACAATGTGATAAAAATTCAGCCAGGGTGGTCGACCATCCACTGTAGGAAAATATTCAAGGCCTACATATCTACTTATGTTTCCCTCTTCGGGATCCCTCTGGAGGTCCCAGAATGGCCGAAGTGAATGCGAGATCTTGATGCCAATTTCCAACAAATTATTTTCAAGGTTTTAATTCAAGGGATCATCTATTAGTACCAGCCCGAGGTGACCCAACTTTGAAAGTAGAATCATCGAGGTATCAATCTGTGGGGTCCTCTTCTTAACTAGTGACATTGAACCAAACATGATTGGCAACAACAAATAAGAGATTAAGTGCTTTCCTCCCCAATAATCATCAGCAAGGGTACATAGCCGTCTCATTGCCTCCAGGGCCAGCACTCTATCGGAGAGGAAACGAGGAAGCCAAAAAGGTTCTCGGATGAAACCTAGCATGCAGAGCATGGTGAAATCTATGCCAAACAACTAGTTATAGGGTGGAGTTAACTAACCAAGCTAGGACCTCTAGTGGGGTGATATGTGTTTGGTCATATTTATACTAGTCCTACCCAAAGCCCTTATAGTTGGGGCTATGAACGCATCCGAGAACGCATAATAATCAAATTTTTTTGACATGACGGAGGTCCATGTCGAAATCGGCTTTCTTGAGCCACTCTCATAAAAAATAGACAAGAGCATAGACATTGAAAATTAATCCGGATTTTGGTGCAAAATTAAGTAGGCTAGGAAAGATGAATACCTGAACCTAGAGCCGACCCCAAATTCCTTTAGTTGCAGCCAAATGCCATCGCTAATAATCTTTGCAAAATCAAAAAGCGGGTTCTCGCAATTCTTCTTTAGCATTAAGCAGAGGGACATTTGAAACTGATGAACCTATTTGTCTAAGTCCAACCCGCACACCATCGTCAACATAGAAACGGAAGATTGTGCCACACCTCTCAGAGTTCTCAAATCAAAAGGGAATTTGGGCAGGGCTGAACTACTCGGATGTTGAAGCTGGGAGCGATAAAACTGTTGCCCTGATTGGAGCTCTCCCCACTTTTGTTTCATTCTCTCCATGTTAAAATTATCAACTTCCTTACCCAAAGGAAACAAGATGCACAACACATCTTTAATAGCCACGGGGCTAATGACTACCCGAAAATCCTTGACGCTGATAACCCCTATGTTTGGATCAAACAGTGCCGTGCATGCTACCACAATCTCTAGGCAAGGGTGCACTAAGGGGACCATGTACTGTGCAAGCCCATAGTACCATAGTGGTTTGGAAAATTGGTCAGTTGTATGCTTCATTCTTTCGCATTCAGCTTCCTGAAGGCTCTTAGGATTGCTAGACAACTCAGGGTCAAAGACATTGTCCCAATCCTCCAAAACCACTGCTTGGTCTCTGTAAGGAACCGTGCTCAATAAATTCTAGTTCACTGGGTGAGTGAAAGGCTAGCTAGGGTTTGTAGGTATGCCTGGAGTAGCATAAGGCTCTCCATCGTAGAGTTGCATGCAGGGTGCATTCCTCATCTACTAGCTTAGACTTACTTGAGCTGAAGTCTGTGTAGGTTTTTCTACAATTTTGATCATTTTTGTCTTCACAAGGGTCTCTGTGCAAACCTTTGGCAAATGACTTAGATTCTCTAAAAAACCTCTCTCTTCTTGCGAATGCTTTAATTACTTAATTCTTTGGTAACTTATGCAATAAATATGTTTCCCTGCATGTCATAACTTGCCTTTTTCGTTTCTCAAAAATGGCAGCCGAAAAAGGTACATGCCAACCATTTATGCCAAGTTACTATTATGCATTATCAGCTTGTTCGTAGGAAAAGATTGCCAACCAGCCAAACTGCCCAAACATTAATTGACAATCTTTTGCATGTGACGAAAGTGGATTCCTGTCTTGAAAAATGAACCCAGGCAACCCTGCAAGCATTTCCTTGGAAGCTATATGTATTGATTGACATTAATGCTCGTACAGGGCACATTTCCCAATAGAGCTTCTTTTAATAATTTCATCTAATTTGGATGAGATGGTGATGCTTCGTATTAATGACAACTGGCTAATCTACGAACGATGTGGTAGCTTAGCGGAGCAAGTTGCAAGCTGATCCTACACCTCGCCGTCACCTCGCATGCTGCGACATCAAAAACCAAGGCGAAGCAACTCACTTGGTATAATTGTTAATCATGATTTTTTTGGCAAGCAAAACTTATCCAGTCTATAAATCAGCCCCTTGTGCAATATTGTGAATCACAACATCAACTAGCCCTTCAGTTTAGCAACTTCTTGCTGGATAATATTTTTTATCTTTTAGCTAGAAAAATAGAAGTCATGGAAACACCAGTGAGGCTCACTTGCAGAAAGACCCAGGCTGCCTTTCTTGGCAAGATTACCTACAGGCGCCTAAAGTGTATGACAGGTGTGAAAAACCTGTTAGACGTGAAAGCCATCAAATGGATCCTTGGGAAGGACTGCGTGCATTATGAAGAGCAATATTGGGTGAACACCAGCATCTGCTCCTATTTCATCGCCTTGCTGCTGGACATCAACGTTTTCAAGCGTAAGATTATAAAACTGGCGAAGCTGGTCTTCCTTGCGCACTACCTCGGAAGTCTGGAGAAAATTGTGTGTGCAGTCCAACTGGGTCGTGGGATTCCCTCGGCTCAAAACATTCACCTGCAATAGCTGCATGGAGGCATCGTTCCAACTAGGCCCTTTCTGTTTGGCTTTGAACTAGAAACCCATGAAGAGTATCGCGCCAAAGCCCACGTAGGTTGCTCCTTCCTTATGCGCATACACTATCTTGAGCCATTCTCCAGTTTTTAGTGGTACGAAGACTTCGAGGGAATGGTACTTCTGAAACCCGAGCCACCTGCTACTATGATTGCTGGTCCTTCTCACTAATATCCTGAAGACAAAGATGATTACAAATTTTGCTTCTCTAGCCTCCTAGCTCCACATGTAGCAGACTTATGTAAATATTAATACTAGGCCCTCGGCGTCAGATATATATTGTAAATCTTTGGCTACTATGAATATAAAATATATCTTTCTTGAATGTGCAGCCTACTTACAAATTTCTTTCAAATGTTTGTATTATTGCGGTGTTTTTCCCCATCTCTTGCACTTAAGATCAAAATTTAAAGCAGGGAAGAGTAATTACATATATACAAATGTAAAAAATTAACACATAAGCGAGATTAATAGAACTTTTTAAGATGTATTCCATTGACTGGAATACTTAGGGCGTTGCCTTCCATATCTTCCAACTCGAAAGAGTTGAACTGTTTACACTGGTAAATCTTGAATGGCCCTTTCCAGAGACTATCGAATTTGCTATGCTATCTGGGTTTTGCTCCGCGCTCATTAAATTTAAGCACTAGGTCTCCGCATTGTAGCCCTTGGTCTGAGGCCTTCTTGTCAAACCATTTCTTTACCACCTGCTAGCAGCTATTCATTGCTTCCAGGGCATGCTCTTTTTTTTCCCACACCTTGAGCAACTCGGAAAATTGCACCTCCATCGCTCCATTTTGTTCAATTTCTAGAGACTTGAGCAATTGTAGGGCGGGAATTTATGTGGCAATAGGCAGCAATGCTTCTTTTCTGTACACCATCTTGTAAGGAGATGTCTTCAATATTTGATTAGGAGTGATTCGGTCTGCCCACAGCGTTGTCCGGAGGTTCCTATGCCACTCTTTTTGGTGTTCTAAGCCGATCCTTTTGATCAACCTAAGGAGGTTTTTGTTAGTAGACTCTGCTAGACCATTTCCCTGGGGATAGTAGTTAGAGGAATTATTTAGGAACACTCCATATTTTAGAGCGAAATGGCTCATCTTTGAGCCGATAAAAGCTTTAGCATTATCAAAGATAATTGTTTTAGGAGGGCCGAATTTGGCCACTAGTTCTTCGAGGAAATTAACAATCTCCATCTCCGTAGCATTTTTCAGTGGCACTACCTCTACCCACCTGGTGAAATAGTCAATTGTTGTTAATATCCATTTATGCCCAGCTGAAGAGACAGGGTTGATCGTCCTAATGAAATCTAAACCCCATTGAGCAAAAGGTTCTTCTACCACTATAGGCCTTAAAGGCATAGCAGCATTTTGTCTCTTTCCAACATAGAGCTGACATTCCTTGCAAGACTTAATCAATGAAAAATCATCATTAAAAAGTGTAGGCCAAAAATAACCGGCACACATAATCTTAATCGCCGTGGTTCTTGCAGAAAAATGTCCTCTGGCAGGGCTGTTATGATATTGATCTAATATTTTCTGGGCCTGTTCCTCATTGACACATCTCAGCAGGATGCCGTTAAAATTTCTTTTAAATAGGACACCCTCCAAAAGAACAAAATTGCTATTCTGTAGGCGATAGAAGCGCCTTTTAAAAGCTGGGAGATCAATTGGATACCTTCCAATTTGCATAAAATTTATCCTGTCATAAAACCAGTTGCTCTAAGAACTCTCTTCATTTATTAACACAGGTTCTGGGGCTTCAAACTCTATTATTGTTTCACTATTTTTGGTGATATATTCACACAGTCCTTTTCTCTTGACGGTCTTGACAGATTTGACCTCAATATAGTATTCTAGGATCTTGGTGATCCAATTGACTCTTTTCTCGGTGATTTCTCCTTCCATGATATATTCTCGCACACTAGGATACGGAACGCAAACAATCACCTTATTATATGATATCAAATTTCGGAACTTCTTAAGCCCTTTAATAATGGTGAAGGCCTGTTTCTCTACAAAATTATACTTCACTTCGTATTCTTTTAAAGTCTGGGAATAAAAAGCAATAGGGGACTCCCTTGCATCTTTATTATCCTTCTGCATAAGCACTGTGGCAATACTATTTCCACCACCAAAAACATACATAATAAAATCCTTCGACAGGTTCGGGTTAACCAACACAGGGGCAGAAGAAATAGCCTCTTTTACAAGTTCGAAAGCTCTTCTAGCTTCTAGCGTCCATTTGAAAAACTAGTCCTTCTTAAGCATTAAAGTAATTGGACGAACAATGCTTGCGAAATCTGCAATAAATCGGCTAATAAAATTAACCTTTCCTAGAAAAGACTACACACCCTTTTTGTTGACAGGCAATAGAAGTTCTTGGATTACATCAACTCTTTCTGGATCAATAGCAATGCCCTCCTTAGAGACGACATATCCCAATAGTTTCCTTTGGGGAACTCTGAACACGCACTTTTTCGGATTCAGGGAGATCCCGAACTCTTGGCATTTCTGGAAAACAAGCTCCAAATGATCAAAATGATCATTAACAGATTTTGAGAATACCGTTAAGTCATCTAGATAAATGAGTATAATCTTGTGGATCAAATCTTTAAAAGCAAAATCTATAGCTCACTGAAACATGGCTCTAGCGTTTGAGAGCTCGAAAGGCATTTTAGCATAAGCATACGTTCCCCACTTCGTGGTGAACACTGTTTTATATTGGTCTTCTTCTTTTACCTGAATCTAGTTATAGCCTGAAAAACCATCCAACATTGAAAACATTTCAGAACCGGCTACAGTCTGAAGAATTACTTCCATTGAAGGTAGGGGTAATGATCCTTTAAAGACACTCTATTTAAATCTCGAAAGTCTACGCATAGGCATATATCTCCATTTTTCTTCCGGACTGGCACTAGGTTTGACACCCAGGTGCTATGTTTGATCGGAAACACTATCTGAGATGCAATCAGCTTGTTCAGCTCCTATGACATGAGAGATTCTATCTTTGGGTTCACAGGTCTCTATTTTTGGTGAACTAGTTTTGCTCCTTCTGTCAATTCAATTGTATACTCGATGATCCCAGGATCGTACCCTTTAAGATCATCATATGACTAAGCTACCACTCTTGGGTATTCTTCATAGAAGTGTTTTAGTCTGTCTTTATTCTTTTGCGACACTTCTTTCCCAACCTTGAGCTTCCTATCTTCTCCGATATGCAAATTGGTATAATCGCCTTTGTCCACCATGAGTTTCCTTTTATCTCTTATTGCATCATCAAAATCGAATAGGCTTTCCAGAGTGACTAGCCTCCTCGAGAGCTTGATAGATTTCAACTGGATGATTTGATCTCCGTAAGCTTTGGTGATCTTTGGTTGTAGCTGATCAGCAAATTCTTTAGATGACTGGAGGAATGATGCAATATGAGCATCGCTATCAAATACCTGCCAATCTTGATTGTTATCTGGGATGGCGGGTCTTATAATTACTTTCACTGCATGTTTATTTTTAAATAACTCGGTGGCGGGTTCGTATTGAGCCCCAATAGTTGCCATCCTATCAGCTTCGGAGTTCATTTCCCTCGGAATAGCCTGAATATTGAATGCTTCAAAGTTGTCGATTAGATCCCAGACCCTATGTCAATAAGATCGCATGCAGATATTCTTTGCGGCTGAAGTTCTACGAATTTGGTTAACCACCAGCTCAGAATCTCCAAAGACACTTATCTGCTTTGCACCCATTTGCTTCGCAAAGCTTAAACCATGGATGAGACCTTCATATTCGGCTTCATTGTTTGAATAGGCAAACTAGAAACGGTAAGACCTCAACGTCTTTTTGTTGGACGAAGATACCAAACAAATCCCAGCTCCAACTCTGACCTTACATCTGGCTCCATCAAAATATAACGTCCATATTTCCAGAGAATCTTCACCCTTGGGTTCCTTAGTAACTTTAGGCATGATTTGCCCTTCTTCATGAATAACATAGGTTCCAAGGCCATTTGAGTGGTAATTCCCGAAAGGATCTGTATCAATAAATTCTTTGAACAAATTTTCTTCATCCACTTTTCAAGAGCTAGTAGCCTCCTCTTCTTCAAGAAATTTGACATTATACCTTTCCTCTTGAGAGATTAAAGTGTGTGCTGCTTCTTCAAAATTTAGCAAAGCCTCATGAGGAATATGCTCAGGATGTAAAGTCTCTGATAACAGTTTCATCTTAGCCCCATTCTTGGTCCTTAGAATCAAGTGGGACCAGTCTAAAGCCAGATATCCTCCTACATTTGTAGTGAACTCTCAGGAAAAATAGATTCCGAATAGGGGAGGGATATCAATAAGTATGGTATCCTGATTTACAATGATACTAGGGCAAACAAAAAAAGTCATAGGTAATCCCTTAATTATTCCAACAGTATCCACCTTATTCCCATCAAGCTGCATGACTCCTTTATTCAAAGGCTCATATTTTAGACCCAAAACATCAGCTACTTGCTTTGGCATGACAGTGGTGCTAGCACCAGAGTCGATCATATAGTTATGTAGCAACTTGTCACCAATAATCAGTGTTAGAAAGAAAGGTCTAGGTTTAGGCTTACTTTCCCTTCTGGACTCGAGCTTCTCCTCTGGTTGAATCATTAGCACTTTATCCAGGTCAGACCTGGATGCATCCTCTCTATTGGGTAGAGCAGAAACCTTAGAATCTTCTTCAACTAACAGCGCCTTTTGTAGTAGTACCTTTTGTTTTGGAATGGCCAGGACGTCCCATAGAGAAGTGTTGGCTGATGACTTTTTCAGTTGTTCCACCACATTGAATTGTGCTTTCGGTTGGTGAGTTGCGATTACCTACTCTTTAGGTTTGGCGGCCATTACAAGTTTCACAGTCGGTATATTCGGCAGTTTGGTAATAGCAGAAGTGATCGACGGAGCCTTTGTCTTGGGAGGAAGCGGATTCAGAGGGCTAAGAACAACCGTCTCTGACTATGGTGGGGTTGGCAATAGGCCTACCGCTGGGCTGGGCATTGGTTGTGACATAACCTTGGTAGGTAATGCTGTAAACTCTTTGATAAATCTACGCTTAGAACGTGTATTATAATCAGATTGTACTCGGGGTACTTTATCAATAGGGATGTCATTTGGAAACTTTGACTCTTCTCCTTCCATCCACGAAAAGAGAGCCTAGTCTGGGACAATCTTTGACTCTTGGTGGATAGACATCCCTTGCATTTGTGTGACAAGGACCACATTGTCCATTTGTTGAGAAGCATATGGTGAGTTGCCAGAAATGGATGTGCAGCCTTCGCTATGTTGATCTACGATCTGTTGTTGCAAATTTCCCTGTAGACAGTTTCGTGGCATGTGTGTGTCATTGCAAGGAAAACACCATGAGTTAGCATCTTCGACTAAATTGTTATGTCCCACCACCAGCTCCTTATTCGAACTAGGATGAACAGTCTCCATCGGTAGGGTTACCGGAACCACCTGGTTACTTGATTGAGCCGATGTATTCCCTCGTGACCTATCCTGCCACTGGTTTGATTGGTATGAAGGTTTTCCACCTTGGTAATTTTGGTATGCTGGATTTTGATACTTGTATTGCTGCTGCTTCAAAGTAGTCAGTTCATTAGTCATAGCCCGCATCTGTTCTCTCATTTCGTTCATCTCAGTAGCCATGGGGTTCAGCATCGGAGCTACTATAGGAGCTCCCATCAGGGCCATGCTTGGAACACTTCCGAGATAGACGTACATAGATTGGGGGGGAGCCATAGATGCACTGGTAGAAGGAACTTCGGCTTCTGGAGTATTCCACTCGAGGAACAATGGCATGATGGGTCTCGGTGCCAACTTTCCTGCAGCGATCAAATTATTTTTTGCAGCAACAGCTAGAGTGTAAGCATTAGGAAGAGTTTCTCTAGCGAGAGCCTATAACATCATGGAGATATCAACATTTATCGACTTCAGGTAGAACATAAAAGCCAGATCCAGAGGTGGTCAGCTGCCAACAGGCACTCTCTGCTAGGTTGAATGGAACCTTGCATTGAAATCGGGTAGAGCTTCATGAGGAGCACGCTTTATGTTGGCCAGTTGATGGTACAATGATGATTTTTCGCTAGCGTTGGAGAAACGTTCATAAAAAGGGGTTCCGAGCTGGTCCCAAGTAGCTATAGGGCCTGCTTCAATGGTCTGGTACCAGTTCAATGCCTTTCCTCAGAATGAGGTAGCCAACAATCTAAGGGCTACATTCACATTTGATACGCCATGTACCAAACATATGTCTACTACATCTTGCAGGTGCTCTTTGGGTGTTTTTGATTCATCTCCAGAATATTTAGGGATAACCTTTAGAGCCGAAACAAGGATGGGGGCCCATACTATAGGAGGTACAGGTGCTGCCAATGGACTATCAAAGTCCTAGGCTACATAGTTTCTAGCAGCCATAGGTGCAGGTGGATTAGGCGATGTCGGAGAAGGAGGAGACGGAGGAGGTGAAGGGCTGCCTCGGTGACCTCTCGAGTGCACAGAAACTAAAGGGGGTACAAGCTGGCCAAGGACTCTTGTAGTCTACGACCTGGTTACAAGCTGATGGCTCATACACACTTCCAAAAATCAGGCGAACATGCTAGTTCGTGGTCCCATGGGGCGTGCCAGAAAAAGAACTGTTGATTCAATATTTTGCATGTAGCAGTAGCCTTATGGGAAATTTAACTATTGGGGGATATTATGCACTAGCTAAATAACCTCCAGGATTTTATCGAAGCCGGCCCTTCGCTTAATGGGTGAAGTAAAAGGTAAGGGAGATTGTGAGAAATGTAAAATTTACACTACAGGCAATGCACCAAATCTTTAGACAACTTTATCAGAGCATAGTGCATAATGCAAAGGCCCGAATCACTAAATTGCTGTTATTTAAGATAATTTTCTCAAAAGCACTTGTCATGTAAAAATACCCTCTAATTTGTATAATGTAATCAAGAATAAATTTGTATTAACACATAAGAGTAGTAGAAACATGATCTGTATTCATTCCAGCTATAAGAGTTTACAAAAACTGAAGAACAGGCATTCATACAAAATGAAGATAACAACACAGGTCAATAGTTCCAACAAACGCTTGAAAATAGAAAGGCTGAATTTATTTGGCACGGTCCGAAGTCTTTGAATTAAAAGCAACTATTACACAAGGCTTACTTCCGAGTGCTTGGGAGTTTTTTTATAAACTTAATCAACTCCCTAATAAAAGAAAACTAGGCCCCATATATTGGCCATCCCACCCCCTGAAAATGCATTATGAAAGAGCAAACCATGCGTGGTGATCTTCGGCCCAAATTATCTCGAGCCGCCACAGTAAATATCTATCGATCAGCAACATGCCAATGAGGCCATGATACAAAATGGAAAACCATGCAACAACAGGAGAGGACACGCAGCAGCGGGAAGCACAAAATATTCGTCGGCATCTCCAAGGCAACCGATGTAGGAACATAAATTCCACATGTCACCGAGATGGAGCTCGGCAGAAAGTAGCAAAGGCACCAAGCAGAAAGTCGCGAGAGAGAGCCACGTGGAGCGCTTCGAGAGCAAAAATGTATGAGGCGGGCCCAACTCGGAAGACAGCCAATGCAAGCCATGTGGCATGTAGTCAGAGGTTGCAGAGAAGCGAAGTGAAGGAACAAATGAAAAGCTTCACGAGGGAGCCACGTGGAGCACTCCGAGGGCAGTTAGCATTTGGAAAAATAAGGCGCAACCGCAAAGGTAAATATAAAACTGCAAAGGCCTTCGACAGTTTTTGTTGAACAATGACAGTTACAACTCTCTAAAAAAAATTACAGCAAGAACATACTAACCCCAAATCCATACATCCCTTATGTGTTTGGTGTTTTCAGTTTGGGGTCAACCCCTCTCTCTTTTCTTTTAGTTTTGCACATTAAACAACTTCATTTGGAAACATATGACTTGGCATGGGACTTTCCAAGTTGTCTCTCATGTCTTCTTTGTTTACATTTATCATTTTCTACTTTAAAGTAATTGCTCACAGTATGGTCTTTAGCAATTCTTTTAAAGTGGGGGCATACATTGGCATTATTCTTTTTCATTTTCATTTTTCATGGTTCATGGTGCAGTCTTCTTATTTCATACACTGCATTTTTTTCTGTTTGGATGACATTGGGTGTGATGTCCTTCAGGAACATGATCTATCTTAGCATATTACATTCCTCTTAGTGGCCTGATGTGACACACTACATCTCGTAAGTTACAAATTTTATATTCTTTGATTGTTTCACTCTTAGATACATTAGGCACAATGTTCCATAAGTTAAGACCTCACATGAACTAAGAAAGACTCCTTTGAACATTTCCTATTTCTGCATTTTTTATTTTTTGTTATATCCCCACCTTGCATAACATAACTTGCATGCTTGTAGAGCCATCATGTTTGTTCATGAGATCCAAGCAAATGAAATTTTGCTTGCCTCATGAAGCTCAAAAATTATTTTTGTGTGGTTCCTTATTTAAGTTATCAAGAGGTATAACTTTGGTATGGTTTGAGCGGGAAGCTTGACCGAGGCATGAATTTCCCCATAGAAATTTGCATGTGTGTGAGTGCATACCATCCATGAGTGTATGTGTCTCACCTTATAGGACTTCTCACCCAAAAAACAACCAGGAGTTTCATTGCCTCAGAGTGAGTATGCATTTTTTAGAAAAGAAAACCTAGATCTTATCTACATCATGATGGACAAACAATCAAAGCAATTTGATTCTCTTTTACCTTTTTATCCCTTTCATCTTTGGTAGTGTATGCTAATTCTTTATTGTTTCTCTTTATATAATTCTCATGTATGTTCTTTTTTACCCATGTTGATTTGTCTTGGGATCTTGATCATGGGGACTTGATCATCCCTCTTGATCTTCCTTGTCTCATCTTATTGGCATTGGTACATTTGAACCCGTCTTGATTTCTATTTGTCTAATTTAGTGTGAGTTTGAAGCAAGTTCATCCTCTAACTAAAGTGGGGTCTAAATGTAGTGTAGAAAAATGGATCCCTTGACATTTCACACTCATTTGGGCCCTCCTTATGGATTTTGGCTTAATTTTTCCTTGATTTAGTGTTGTAATATGGATGGCACATTTGCATTAGGTCTTAGGCCCTTGTGAACTAATGGATTTAAATGGTACCTTGCTAAATTGTTGTGAAGTGTTGTAACTCACTTTAACACTTTTCTAGGGTTTTATCAAATAACCAACCATAATAAACATAATTTTAATCAAATTAATCCCAAGATCTCCTTATTTGGAGTGTTGTAAAGTGTTGTAACACACTTTCACACTTCTCTAGGCTTGTCATTAATAATTGGGATTTTTTATGCTTTAATTGGCCCTAGTTTGCATCCACAAGACTCATTTATTGCATATTTTCGAGGATAATCCTAACACCAATCACTAACCAATAAAAATTCAAGTGTTTTTGGTTTGTGTGGCCTAGATTTAGGGATCTAGGACTCATTCACCACCTTGGGTGAATGGGTCCCACCTAGATCTTTTGGCCCAAAACTCGTTTTCACACATTCCTAAGAGCTTTTGGTTTTTTATCCCATACATTATGTCTAATGGGACTCATTCACCACCTTGGGTGAATGAGTCTTGCATGAAAAAAATTCAAATTTCTAATGGGATTTTATTCTCTTAGATTTGATGTAAGCTCTTAGTGTTTTAATTTTGGGAATTATTTTATAATCAACTATAAATACAAGGTTCTTTCACTCATATTATCACCTAGAATTCAAGAGAGTTCACAAGATCATTTGAGAATTCACAAGAGAATTCAAGATAATTCAAGGGAATATTATCAATAATTTTAGAGTAGCATTCAAGTGCCAATCCTCATGTCAAGGATTTCATATATCATGTTTGTTATTGTGCTAACAATCATGATGTAGAGTTTATGATTCAAGAAACTGTTTCAAGAAAGAGTCAAGAACCACATCCATTACAACCATTTGAAGCATATTTTTATCACCTTATTGCTAGGGTTTTGTGAGTTTCAACATAGTCTTTTGTTCATTCATCATTCTCCATTCGTATTTTCTTTCATTTCAAGGTTTAATTACCAACAAGGGGTTTGACCAAGGCATACCCCTATCCACTAATCCAATAAAATTTTCCCCTCTCCTTTGTGTGTTATTTGTAGTTTTAGGTTGTATATTTCACAAGGAACAATATTGGAAGAAAGTTTTCAAGTGATCAAAGTTGCCTTCAATCCTAAGAGAAACTTGTTGAAGACCTATAGGTGGCGATTTGCAGTTTTGGATCCAGAAATAAGTCAAGAAGAACAGAGCATGTTGAGGAGAACAAAATAATTTTCCAAAATTCTTGAAAATTAGAAGTGGATTGATTCACCACAAGTGGAAAATGAGTCTCAATATACAGGCTTGACAGAGACTTTTATAGATCTGGATACCCTTTTGGTAGAAACTTCTTCATGCACATTTTTTGAGAAATAGGACTAATTTTCCCAACTTGGAAAATGAATCCCAATTAGCCTTGATAGTAGATTTTTCAGTGATTCAAACCTCCATTTTTCCTTCTCCGATTTTCTATGTGCACACTTTCCATCTTTTCCATTTTCTATTTTATTTCATTCATCTTTCTAGGTCATTTAGAGTTTTTTGAATTCAATTAGGGTTTTATTTTACATATTTCATATCATTGTCTTTTCCAAGTCTAAAATTGGTGGTGAAGCCCTCATTAAATCTAATTCAGCCTTTATGAAAACCATCTTGCAAGATCTCTTTCCCTTTTGCATTGAGATCTCAAGGGTTTTTTGTTGAGTGAAGTGTGTGAAGATTGCCCCTTTTCTTTTAGGTCCAAAACCCTAGAGGTGATAAGAGGACCCAAATTTTCTTCATTTCACTAACTGTCCATGGAGGTGGAAACACCAAAGTAGGGGTTTGACTGAGGAAAACCCCTATATAGCCCCAAAATTTTCCCCTCTTGCTTGTTTGGAGGTGAATGTGTGCATGGAGATCATTGGTGAACTGGAGATTTAGTGATTTGAGATTCGTTACCCTTGTCTTCATCTACTTAATCTCTTACCTAGTTACTTTTCATATTAATAGTTTTTTTTTGTATTTTGTTAAAAGAAGTTAGCTAGGTAGTTAGTAGGCTTCTAGTGTTTTACACTACATTTTACATTTTTTGTCCGTACAAATGCTAGTGCTCTAGAGAGACGCTAGTGTACCACGTTCTCATCCCAGACTCAAGATGTTTTCCTTAGACAAAGAGTTGTTTGAGGTGCAATTTAAACTCCAGAAACTAGCTCATCTAGCCCTAATTAGATTTTCAAATTTGTAGAGTGATGAAGCACTTGAGAGTGCTCTTCATTCTCAATTCTTATCCCAAACACTTATTTGCTTGAGGTAAGTTAGGGAAACCCTCTGCTCTCATCTCTCCGTGACCTGGATCCTTGGTTTGTTTAGTTCCCCTCTCTTCAATTTTTGGTGAACCTAATGTGAACAACATCTATCCATTTGACTATGTTGAGATTTTTCCCTCACACATAGTAGCTATTGTAAGCCTGACTATTGTGCAAGTTTATGAGTATCACAACCCAATCCACAAATTTTAGGTATGTTGTTAGGGGAAGTGTGCAACACCTACTAATGGAAAAGATGAAGCTCACTTCTAGTTTCACCTCCATTTTTTCCATTGTTTTAGCTACTAATTTTACTATTGCTTTTCCTACTAGTTTTCCTAGAGGTTTCACAAATGAGATGGGTTTCATATATGAGACCAATCAAATTACTACCCCTCCAAAATACACTATGACTTCATATGTGGATGAAGATGAGGTTGTACATATCCTTGCATAAAATCTTTTAGCATTGGATAACAAATTTTCAGACCTTATGGAGCAGTTGGAGAGAGCGTTGATCATGGCAAGAGTCACTAGGATTACTAGTGAGGTGAGACATCTATTAGGGAAGGATTAGATGGGTATAGAGTTCTTACATGGCCTTTCCAATCTAATAGAATCTTATATCCCCTCGTATAAGTCTAGATCGAGTACTACCTAAGGAGAAGTGATCAATGCCTAGGAAAGACAAATAGACATTTAAATTCCCACCACATCCGTATGCATGGCCAAAATAGGACCCTCGATCAATGTCTCTTCTACTTCTCAAAGGCCTAAAACTATCAAGGTGAGTAGAATACCCCTTGATTTCAGTTTCACCCCTCCTACTACCCCTACAGTGGAGGCTTTGGTGGAATGAATGGTGGCGACTTTAGTAGAGAAGGTTGCATAGGTGGAGGTTGCTTTGGTGGAGGCCATGGTGGTAGCTTTGGTAGTGGAGGTGGCTTGAATGGTGGTCATGGTGGTGCCTCTAGAGGTGGTTCTAGTGGTGGTGGTTCTAGAGGTTCCATCAGGCCTTTATCATCCTCCGACCCTGTTCTAAATGCCCTTCTTCAAAACATGGGTTGGATGTGAAACCAATTGGAAAGCTTTTCCAAAGCCTTTTCTCAGCCTATTTTTCAACCTTTCTTCTGAAATAGCCCATTCTCAGTAGCAATATAGAATACTCCCTTCCCACAAGGAATGGAAATTCCTATGTTAGCAAAGGGGATCCACAAAAACATGTCTCAACCTTCAATGTCATGCATACAAATTTCTTCCATCATGATGCTTTGATGGAAAAACTATTTCCTTGATCTCTCAATGACACAACACTTGAGTGGTACTATTCCTTGCTCAATAATTCTATATTATCATTTGATCAACTCATGAATCAATTTATCCATCAATTCCAAGATAACATCAGTTTGAAGATGACCATCTATGATCTCATCTTATGTAATTAGGGTGATAACAACAAGATAACTGACTTCATAGAATTGCACCAAGCACTCTTTTCATAGATCTCATACCTATTGCCTAACTCTGATGTGTAGAAAGTGTTCATAGGAAACCTATAAAGATCTTGGTAGGAGAAGTTTCCCCTAATGAAATACCCTTCCTTTGTGCATCTATGTGCCATGTTGCGATAATACCAAAAAATGGTGGTCTATTTTAGGGGACCTTCGTCATGCTCCCATTCAAAAGGAAATTCTATTTTGTCTATCTCAAGAAAATTTAAAGTTGTTGTGAATGTAGTTTTTTGCAACAAACGATAATGGCCTCAGACACAATAGGAAGTTTACGAATTTGGTAGAATTTTTTTCTTCCATCTTTCAAAATGTTTTGAGGGATAAGATCATAACTTTGGAAAATCTTCGACCTCTTAAGGAACCTTATCTTGATTGATATGATGTGAATGCTTTCTTTCAATACCATAGGGTTAACGAGTATGATACCAAGCATTGTATAAACTCGTGTCATGAGATATAGGAGCACATTAATGAAGGTACTATTCATCTTGATGGGATGAAACAAAATGTGAATAAGCCAGTAGTGAAGGCCAATAGTGAGTTGAAAATTTACAAATACCCATTTTCATCTCACTCTATGAACTTGATTATTAACCCCTCTAATGCTTCTCCTTAGCCCTTAGCATATGTTAACTTGGTCTTAGTTATTCCTTCCTCACAACCTATGATTGGTTCATTATATGTGACATTCACCTCATTGGAAATGCCTTTGAATAATAAAAAATCTCCCATATACACTCCTACTAACGTCAATGGGAACATTGTGATAGGAGTCTTAGTTGACCCTATGAGCAAGGTGAATGTTATTATAGAGGAGATGTTATAGTTAAATAATTGTAGATGGAGGAATATGAAGAAACAAAGTATACCATTCATACACACAATGGTCTCCCTCTTAAGTCATATGGCTCTATAACTCTTTCCATCCTAGTTGGACCTAGGGCTATGGATATGATCTTCGATCTTATTCCAGAATCTAATTTTTTTAGGGTGAAGTTGGGCATCCCATGGCTAGCTTCAATGAATGGAATCACTTTCGTTATTCATAAGTGTTTAAATTTCTCCCATGAAGGTGCTATGCACATTGTGCATGAAACTAGATATCAACCATTGGTATACCATGGGGGTTATTCATTGGAACATTTTTGGCATGCCTCGGTCCATCCGCTCTCTCGTAGGATAGACCTAATTTATCGAAACTACGTGAGTATAAAACTGGGGGTAAGAGACAACCGAAAATGACCCCTCTAATAGAGTAGCAAAAAATTTCCTCCTATCCTCAAAAAGGGAAGGATAGGCCTACCTGTCCTTGGGGCACCTCTTCTGCTCCCCTTTTTGAAGAATATTTTTGGATGACTACTCCTAGATTCCACATAAGAATTTTGATGTTGCCTGTTTGGTGTAAAGCTAATATTAGGATATCAGACCTTCCTACTTTATCACCTAGACCTTGGCCCTACTTGCATGGTAGAAGGAAGGGTCCTCATTGGGATTCCTCTGTGTCTCAGGCTCTGTATCCTGTAACTGCTCCTACTCCTAAAATAATGAATGGGAAGATGCCAACCACCAAGGCACTAGATTCAACTACCCCCACTATTTCTCAATCTCTTCCTCTTTCTTCTTTCTAGGAGTCTATCCCTTCATTGGAGACAATTGTTATGGAAACTCCCATGGTTGGTCAAGAGCCTTATATTCCATCTTAGCTCATGGTCTCTAGCTCCTAGAGTCACAAAAATCACCTTGTGCATGAGCGTAAGAATTAGTGAAAGGCTCTAGCAGCTAAGCATACCACTTTATAGAGGAAGGAAATGGAGCTAACTACCCATATTTTAGGGCCTCCTACTATGTCCTCCTCTCTCATCCCCTCTACTTTGGTTCAATCAAATTTGGTTCTGCTTCCAACTCATACTATGAGCATGAACATGCCTGAACCTAAAAAGGTGTAGGTGTTCATTGCTCCATTAGGCAAGCTACCTCTCTTGATATACTTCCTAGACATCCCACCATTCTCGAGACCCATGGACATGCCAAACACCTCAGTCATGTCTGTCGCGGTCTTCTCCTCCTCTGTTGTGCCTCTTTCCTCATCCATGGGGAGTTCATATCCTTCAATGAAGCATAAGGTGGAGTTTGGTCCCTCCAACAATGAGGGGAATAAGAGGATTCCACCTTCTTTAGATGGTGGTCCTACACTAGCATGTTTTATCCTAGTGATGAAGCAAGTTCTAATATCCCCTAAGCTCATCACTACTCTCGAGTCACTCAGTGAGCCTAGTAGTGAATCTTGGGAATCACCTCCCTAGTTAGTTGAGGTAACACATGGCACTCCCATGAAGTTCATGTTTAACTCTTTGGATGAGCTCTCGGCCTTGTTAGTGATCTTTATGAAATCATTGACCTTTGCTCCATAAGAGCTGAGTGGAGAAGACCTTGTGAGGCCATCTTCCTTGGTGCTTGTTGCGGGAGGGTCAGAAGGTTCCCCCTTAATATTCCACCACTATAGGCTCATCCTCCTTCCCTGTATAATGATATAGATTGGGAAGTAGATGACCTCTTGGTCGATGAGTGTTAGGGGTGCCTCTTCTTTACCTTTAGATTAGGTATGTGTTTGTTGTGATGTGTCCCCCTGTGCTTCCATTATGTGTTCCTAGATGACCCTTTTCACCCTTGTAGGTGCTTGGATATAGGATTTATTATGTGTGATAGAAATTCCTCTATTTGTGGCATCATTCTTCCTCTATTATGTGTATTGATTTTTAAACAAATTGGGGATGATGCAAAGTTTTGGGGAAATTTAGGGTTCGCATCCATGCTGACCAAATTTTTATTTTTTATTTTTTCTTCTCATGCATTCTTCATATGGTTTGATATAGTAGGGTATTGATGACAGTTCATCTATATACTATTACTAATATATATTTATGAACAACTTTGACCCCAAAATAGCAGATTGCCTCTATGTCCCTTGTTCATGATGTTATTGTTTCTTTTTACACTTTTTCTATCTTTCTCTCTTCTTTTCTTGTATTATGATGTTGTGGTGCCTATGTGTTGTCCCTCTTGTGTGCAGTAACATCACCACAGTGACATCTTGTTAGGTCCTGTGAGACCAACATCAAATTTTCATTCTTTCTTTTCTCTCCTTAAGATGTTGCGTGCATTTGCATTCAACATACACCACCCTAAGGGGGGGGGCACCATTTCAACCTTGATTTTTAGAAAATGCATTTGGTGACCAACTAATATTTTCTTGAAAATATTTGCAATTTTTTTCAAAAAATCACATTCTAAACAAGGAACCCCTAGCAAAATGTCTTTCCTTCATTATGGGTACACAAAGGAAGAACTTAAAGAACTTTCTTCCAAGGAAGGAGAATATTTTCCTACAAGAGAAGCCTCAACCTTCCCCTCATGAGGTGGCATTTTATTCCTTTCAAATTCCTTGATGAAGTGAACATCTTTCAAAAGGGTTCATTAATGTTGAATTGATTTTCAAAAAGCACTCTCTCACTTTCAAACAAAATGTCCCTTGAGTGGACCCCTTCTTCTTTTGAAAGGTTCTCAAGGGACCCCTTTCAAATATTTTCAATTTTTTGACTGTTTATGTGATTGTTTGTCTATTTTCCTATGTGGTTGCTCTTTGTTTTCTAATATTTTTTATCTATGGATTGACACATTGTTTTGCACATGCGCCTATGAAGCTACTCTCCTATCTGACTATACAAATTCCACCTTTCATTGGGCTTCCTTTGTAATAGATTACTTGGGGGAATGCATTCTTGTAGGTTGGAGGGCTTTTGAAGCACTTGCATCCAATGGGATTTGTCCATCATTGGTCTACAGGACTTCGGTATACTTTGATCAACTTCATAGTTTTGTGGAGCTATGAAGTCCTTTTATTCAAACCTCCTAAATAGAGAGTACCTGTGGAGTCCTCTTCCTTACTTACACTTTTGAGCTCACTAGATCATTTTCTGCTTCATTGATGGTTCAAGTATACATTTCTAACTCTTTGATCTAATTTACTGAACACTCATCAATACTCATGCTCGCTAAAGTGGGGGTAAACTTTATAGGAGAAAATTTGCAACCCTTTTGTAAATTCCCCTTTTGCATACCATCACCTTAGAAAATCAAACCCGAAGGAAAAATTCCACATCACCCACCTACCTTCCATCCACTTGGCGTGTGTTGTGTGTGCCGATGGGAAATTTTTTGTTAGGGATTTGTGAGTGCAGCGCACAGATGTCTGCACATCAGACTTCCATCCTTGACAAATTCCTACCTCTAGAGTCCACAGGGATGTTACACTCCTCATTGGGGATTAATTATAACACCTTTGTGCAACCAATCGACCCAAAAATGGCTCCATTCCCTCTCATTTTGGTCTTCAAATGCATCCATTTCACTATCACTTCATCCTCTATACACTCATTTGATCTTATTCATGATTCTAGTGATTCACTTGATCTTTTTTGCATCCATTAAGCATTGTAGTATCTTGTTACTCCATCAATTCTATCCTTGTATATGTGGTGTTACCATAGAAACTATGAGTTTGGAGTCTTGGAAGATCTCCCTTCATCACTGCTATAGTCATTTTGACTTTCTAAATCTCATTGCTTGCATTCTTCCTTCATTTTCCTTGAGATCCTTTGGGTGGAGGTGGTATTACTTCATTTTCCTTTTCTATTTTGATAGATTAGTGTAGCCTCTTTTGTACTTTTCAATAATTTCTTTTCCATTTCCTTTATTGTACTTTCTAGCCCCAACATTTTTCCCCTCTTGCTTGTGTGTAGGTGGAAACACCTATATAGCCCCAACATTTTTCCCCTATCTGTGGAGGTGGAAACACCTATATATCCCCAACATTTTTCCCCTCTTTCTTGTGTGTGGTGAATGTGTGTGTGGAGCTCACTAGCGAACTAGACCTATAGCGAGTTGATATTCATCACCCTTTTATTCACCTACTTCATTTTTTACATAGTTAATTTTCATATTTCATAGTTCTATTTATTTCATTAAAACTAGTTAGCTAGGAAATTAGTAGGCTTTTGGTGTTTTACAATGAATTTTACATTTTCTATCCATACGTATGCCAATACACTAGATAGGTTCCAACACACCACAGTTTTGTCCTAGACACATGTTGTCATCCTTGGAAAGAGAGCTATCTGAGGTGTAGTTTAAACTTAGAAAATTGCCCCATCTAGCCCAATTATATTTTCAAATTTGTAGAGTGAGAGAATCACTTGAGAGTGCTCTTCATTCTTGATGCTTATCCCAAACACCTATTAGTTGAAGGTAAGTTAGGGCAGCCCTTCGCTCTCGGCTCTCCATGACCTAGAGCCTTGGTGTGGTTGGTCCCCCTCTCTTACACATACATACATACATATATATATATATATGAGATCATGTACTTATTGAATATGTACATGTATGTAGAAACAAATACGTATACATATAAATATATAATCAGATATATTTGTGTATGTATAAATGCATGTCCTTGTATATATGTACATGTATGTTCAATTAATTTATTTTCTATTTAGTGCAAACTCGTTACAAGTATAATGGAAGATTCTATTTGAAACATAGAAAAATGAGGTAGGGGTTCAAAAACATAGAGTTTTATACTAAATTTGGAATGTTTTAGAAAACTTACTATAAATAGAAAGGGAAAAATGGGGTGAATGAACCTATCTGTTCATCTATTTCATTCAAGAAATGAGATGCCTAAAATTAAAATCCACTTTCAACGCTTAGGTGAGTGAATTTTTAGAAGAATATTGCAATTTCCTTTATTTGTGTGGATAGGGTCAAGGTCAAACATCACTTTTGGAACACAAACTACAAATAGTAAATCAACTCAAAACTGAAATACAAGACCAGATCTAAGTAGATTAACCATAGAGCTATCAAAAAAAATTATTTCACACAAATTAGATGAGTGAAGGACACTTAAAACATATCTCAAAAATAGTTTAAAAGTGTCTTGTTCTAGCACTAAGTGTCCTGACATAAATGACTAAATAAGGGTTTTGGGAGAAATATTAAAAATGCCAAATGCACTTATTTCAGACATGTACAAAGTGGATTTAACAGATTAAACATAATAGTATCAGAAACAATAATACCTCTAGCATATGTGAGAAGGAAAAATCTCATGTACCTATCACAAAACATTTTTTCTAGAAGTTGTCTTGGGACCCATTAATGCTATGGTGAATGGGTCCTTGTTCACCCTACCAAAATTGATTTATGGGCCCTTTTCTCTTTTTTCTACACTTCCATATTATCTAGGTTTCATATTCCAAAATTTGGAAGTAAATCTAAGATCTTAGTTTTTGTGAGATGACAATAAAGGTGACAACAAATGCAACTTTACAATTTTGCACTTTTGAGATCTTCAACTTTTCTTCAACCTATGAACTTTCAAATCAAACCCTTAATTAAACCTTTGAAGGATTGAAATCTTGATGTTGATCTTACATGAAATGGCTTCAATGGATGTGGATCTTGATGCTTGAATCTTTCTTTGAATCTTTGATTTGAATGATTGGATTAGATCTTGAAACCTACATCACAATGTGAGCTCCAAAAACATGCATAAATACAAAATAATTTGACTTGATACTTGAGATCTTGAATGCTGCAACAAAACTCTGATAATCCTTCTCTTGAATGCCTTGAAGTTTCTCCAAAATTCCCTTGAATTTCTCTTATGAAGTCACATAAAATTTCCTAGGTGAAACGCAGTGAAATAACCTTATATTTATAGGTATGCATCCTTAGTTTCTTAAAATTCAAATATCAGAAGCTAACATTTGGATATACACTTAGAGATATTAAAATCCCACAAAAAACATAATTTAAATTTCGGTCCCAAGTCTATGGAAGGACCCATTAGCTCATGTGTGAATGGGTCCTAGGTCCCTAAACCTAGGACACATGTTGCTCAATGAGAAGTGTTATGTTAAGGCATTAATAAATGTTGGGTTTCCTCTTTTGAAAATGTAAAAAAATAGATTTTGTTTATGAATTAAAGGGATAACTAAGGAATAATTAAGATCAATTAATAAAAGGATCCCTAAATAAGTGTGAAAGTGTAAAGGAGTACACTTTACAACACTAAAATAAGGAACAATTAAGTCCAAATAAGACTAAAAAGAAAAGTAGAAACAAAAAAGGTGGATCAAGCCTCAACTGTCCAACATGATGTAAAAAGTGCCTTAGTTGTTTGTCCAAAATAAAAGGGCAGATCAAGCCTTTATTGTCAAATGCGATGTGGAACACGTCTCAGTTCTTTGTCCAAAAATGCTCGCAAGAGGAAGACTATGTCCACTATGCAAACAACAATGCGCACTCACTTTGAGCTAATGGAACCTCAAACTATCCACTAGGTGAGCCCCCAAAAAGTGGCTAAGTGAGAAACTCATGCTAGGTCTACAAGCTCTCATAAAAAATGAAAGGATGAATTTTGTTTCTTCTATTCTTGGGATATAGAATGACAATCTTCACACTCTCTCATTCAAGGAAAACCCTAGAGATCTAAATCTAAAGTATGAAAAGGAGAAATATATATTATGATAGGGTTATCCTAGGGTTTGATTGTAAACTAAAGACGGATTCACCATGAAGCTAGGGCTTGGAAAGAATAATGAAATGCAAGACCTAATTCTTAAACCTAATGCAATGCAATATTTAACTAAATGACCTAGAAAATCATGTAAAAGAGAATAAAAAGCTGAGAGATGAAAAGTGTGCACCAGGAAACCTAAAGAGGACTAGATGAATCTATGAAATACTAAAAATACTAATTTTAATTTTGACTAGGACTTATACACAAGAATGGGAAATTTAGTCCTAGATTAGGGTTTTTGAACAAGAACAGGTTTCTAGCAGTGTAGATTCTAGATCTATAAAAATCTATAAATTGACCTATACTGGGACTCATACACCAAAAGTGGCGTATTAATATAGTTATGGTTTTATTGAAATTAAAAGTTTAAATATGCTCCTCAATGTCTACTCTATTCTTTCCAATTGATTTCTGGATCCAAAACCGTAATTTACAACCTCTAGAAGTCTTCCAATGATCTCCAATGCAAGATGAAAAATCTGACAAATTTCATCACTTTGACAACTTTCTCCAAAATTAATCTTCAATAAGTATTCAATCTAGATCTCCAAATAAGACATAATAGTGAGGGAAATATGTTTTTTTGTTAGTAGAAATGGGTTTGCCTTAGTCAAACCACATTTTGGTAATCAAACATTTTAATGAAATGAAATAGGAAAAGAGAATGATGAATGAATAACATGCAATGTTGTAGCTCACCAAACCCTAGCAATAAAGTGTTGCAAACATGTATGAGATAACTCTAATGGATGTAGATATTGAATCTTTGCTTGAATTTGATAGATCTTGACTTGAATGCTAGCTTGAATCATGAAACCCTACATCACAATTGTTAGCTCAAAAAAACATGTTGCATGATGACTTTGACATGATGCCTTGATGCTTGAAGAATGATCTAAAGCACTTGATAATTAGTTCTTGAAGACCTTTGAATGCTATTTTAAACTATTGTAAACTCTTGAATTCTTCCTTGATCACAAATTTTCTATAATGCATGAATATTTGAAAGCTTGGGATGAAAATGAGTGTAAGAAACTTGTATTTATACTCGTTTATGCCAAATTTATTGAAATTAAAACACTACAAGACGACATCAAATCTAGGAGAATAAAATCTCTCCAAAAATTTGAATTAATTTTGATTTTGGTCCACATGAGACTCATACACCATAAGTGGTGTATGAGTCCCATTAGGCATTAAATATGGGACCATTTTAAAATATTCTTAGAATAATGCAAAATCCAAATTTAGACTTAAAACCTAGGTGGGACTCATACACCCAAGGTGGCGTATGAGTCCCAAATCACTGAATCTAGGCCACACAACCTAAAATAATCTGAATTATGATTAGATGTTGGTTTATGTTAGGATTATACTCAAAAAGATGTATTAAATGAGGCATGTGGATGTAAAATAAGGCCAATTAAAGCATAAAGAAGCCCAATTATTAAGGAAAACCTTAGAAAAGTGTGAAATTGTGTTACAACACTTCACAACACCCTAAATAAGGTATGATTAGGTTTATTTAGTTTACAAGGGCCCAAGACCTAATGTGAGTGTGTTAAACACATTACAACTCTAAGTCAAGGCAACATTAAGCTCAATTTAACAAGGAGGGCCCAAAAAGTATTAAAATGTCACATATGGCATTTTTTGACATTAGATTTAGCCCCCACTTTAGTGAGAGGATGAAATTGCTTCAAACTCACTAAAGTAAACAAATTCACATAAATAGGGGTCCAAATTTACCAATCTCGGTGAGATAGGATGACAATGATCAAGAGGGGTGATCAAGCCCTCAAGATCAAGATACCATGGAGAAAAATCATAGGAATAAAAGAACACACATGAAAATTATAGAAAGAGCCTCATCAAGGCACAAGCATACACTGTCAAAGACAGAGAAAATACAAATAGAAAAAAAAGAGTGGATGGATCAAGCTTCGACCGTTTGTCTAGCATGATGTGGAATAGATCTAAGTTGTTTTTCCAAAAAATAATACTCACTTTGAGGCAACAAAACTTTAGGCTATCTACTGGGTGAGTAATCCAGAGAGGTGAGACACATACACACACGAATGGTATATGCTCTCACACACACACGAGTGGATATGGGAAATTCGTTCCTCAGTTGGGCTTCCCATCAAACCATACCAAAGTTATACCTCCTTATAAATTTGATAAGGCACCATACAACAATGAAATTTGAGCTTCATGAGGCACTGGTGAAGCTTAATAGGCTTGGTAATCATGAAAAAACAAGATGGCTCCATAGGCCTGCAAGATGTATTATGCAAGGTGGTCATATAACTAAATTTTTCTAAATGTAAAATGTAAAGAATGTTCAAAGGAGTCTTTCTTAGTTCATGTGAGGTCCTAAACTAAGGGAACATTGTGCCTGATGTCTCCAAGAGAGGAACAATCAAAGAATAGAAGATTCACAACTTCGGGAATGCAATGTGTTGCATCAAGGCACTAAGAGGAATATAATATGCTAAGAGAGATCATGCTCTTAAAGGACATCACACCCAATGTCATCCACAAAGTGAAAAATGCATTGCATGAAGTAAGAAGACTACACCATGAAACATGAAATGCAAAAGAATAATTTGAATGTATGCCCCCACTTTAAAGAAGTTTCTCAACACCATGTTGTGAGAAATTACTTTAAAATAGAAAATGATATATGCTAACAATAAAGAGGACATGAGAGCTAACTTGGAAAGCCCTATGCCAAGTCAGGTGTTTCCAGATGAAGCTATATCATGAAAATTGAGAATGAAAAAGGGGTTTCCCCCAAAATGAAACTCCAAACACATAAGGGATATATGGATTTAGGGTTAGTACATTATTTCTACAATTCTTTTAGAGAGCTCAAAACTGTCATCATTCCCCAAATATTCATAAAAATCAAAGAATAACTCAAACAGAGTGGAAACAAAGAAAAAACTTTCAGTTCAACATGGAAGAGGCATGATTGTCTCAACGCCTCACATCATCTTCAAAAAGAAAACACAAGAAAAATGAAAAATATAAAGAAAATAAAGCTTTTGGGTCAACATGGAAGAGACATGAATGTATTGATGCCTTGTGTCATCCCTAAAGGGAAAACACAAGACAAATGAAAAAGATAAAGAAAAAAATATTTTGGGTCAACATGGAAGAGACATGAATGTCTTGACACCTCGCATCATCCCCAAAAAGAAAATACAAGACAAAGAAAAGATAAAAATGGTAAAAGATTTATGACATAGGGGTAAATGCAAGAAGATGAGTCAATGAAATGTGGAAGTTTTTGCCTTAGAAAAAAACCCAAAATCGGCTTCAACAAAAGAGGATCCCATTTTTTAATAAATGGGATCTTGTTTTGAAAATGGGTTCTCATTTCATAAAAAAAAATATGATTTTAAAAAGTAGGACCTCATTTCTTAAAATTTAAAAATTAAAAAAATTATGAAACATGATCCTGTTTTTTAAAATTTGATTTTTTGGTCAATTTTTTGTTTTTTTTTTTGGTTTGGGAAAAGGATTGGGGACCCGAACCTAAGGTTTGGACCTAGTTTGACCTACAAGTTGAAGGTCCTAGCAATGCGACAAGAAAATAGTGACTTTGGGCATATGTCTGAAGAATTTTTTTGCAGAAGTTTTTGACCAAATTAAAACACATTTTAAATGAGATAGTGTAGATTCTAAATATGTAAATTTTTTACAATCAAATTATTTTTTCTATTTTTAAATTAATTTCTAATGAAATTGGTCCATAAACTTGAAATATCAGGGTTTTTTACTATTTTAATAACTTTTTTATTAAAATATTTTTTTGTAAAAATAATTGTACGAAAACGTACTTCAAACAATTCTTTTCAAATTAAAATATAATATGTTTAGGTCATCTTATGTGTGATGTACATCATGATTTTTCAAAATGAAAAATATGGCTAATACAAATTTAACAAAAAAAATATTCAATAAAAAATTACAAAAAATTATCGAAAACATGCTTTAGTGAGTTACAAATCTTTTCCCAAAAGGATTTAAAAAACTACGATAATTTAGGTCAAAATATGGATGATGTACACGTGCATGATATGGTAAAAAACTGATGTTTAAATAGTGGTTTTTAGAAAAACTTATTGAAAATCAATTTGTAGCATCTGGATATTAAAATAAATTACATATTTGGAAACTAGACTCTGAGTACTACATTTTATGATCAGTGACTTTTTTCAAGATTCCATCTCTAACTGCTTCAAATTTTAAGGTCAAATGTGTCAAATTCTGAAAATTAGGGAAACCACTTCTACTTTTTGGCCAAAAAATGGACTCTTTTTGCTAGCACCCATAGAGAAGAATATAGATACAAATAGAGGAATTTGACAAAGAGAGATACATGAAAAAAAACATCACGGGGGAATGCATCATGCACATGTAGGGTATGTGTAGGATCATCATGGAGAAAACATGGCCTTAAGTGGTGATGAAAATTCAGAAAATCAAAGTTAGGCAACTTGACGTAAAAATTTGAATAAGTTATCTATTTTATTTAAAAAATATGTAAGAATAGAATCTGTAGAAAATTGAATTTAGTTTCTAAACTACTAGGTTTATTTTATTTTTTAAATCTATTTGGTGAAAATTTGAAATTTCAATGCAGTAATACTTAAATTTTAGGGAACAAATAAGAAGTAGGTGTCTGTCTGACCACCCTAACCAAAATAAAATGATAATATTTTTTTATAATATTTTAGATATAAGTAGAAAACTAATGTCTTGATGTGATGCATATTTTTTTCTTATTTTTTTCCAAGTAAAAATTTAATTATGAACTTTTTATTACAAATCTTAAAAAAATATTAAAACTTGTATGTCTGACCACCTTAACTTGGTCAAATCTTCATGAAATTCATTTTTTTTTAATCCTATAGTATGTGAAGCATAAAATGTGATGCATGTTTTAGATTTAAAAAAATGTGATACCGTTTGAAAGCTATAGATGTTTTTTAATCAACCTATCAATTAGGACTCTAGTCATAATTTAAATAGAGAATGAATAATAATTATTTATTAAATTCAAAGTAAAACATAATTTATATTGGTGGAAAGCTGAGAATCTCCTTTAAAAACCCTTTTCATTCCATCAATTTTTAGTTAAAAAAAGTCGTCAACCACATGGGCCATCATATCACTTACATATTGCAACTTTTTGGCCCATCATGATCCTGCACATACCCTATAATTACAAAAAGAAAATGAAAAATAAATAATGTAAAACAATAGTAAGGTATATGCAAGTCAACCCATGAGAAATTCGTTTGAATCCCAATCATGTTCAATGTATGCAAAAGGTGAACAACTTGCCAAAGGGACAATAGAAAGAGTCAAACTAGGGTCATCACTAGAATCAACACTCCTCTTAGGAGAATTGTTGTTTAAGCTCATGGAAGAGGAAAATAATGTATTCAATTCATTATGCACCTCCTCATCAATTTTAGTAATTTCCTCATCATCATCTAAATTAATCAAATAGGAGGTCAAATGGTAATTTATAAATAAGGGTTTAGCTCATGTTGTGGTTTCTTTATAGGATCCTTTTGCACTAAGGGGGACTCATCATGCAATGCTTTTGTCAGTGTTGGATTTTGATTTTTTTTATTTTTTTTCATCATTTAATTTTTGAGCAAGGGCACGACATCTATGCCTATGCTCTCTAACACCTCTATTTATTTTAGTTCAGTTTTCAAGTTACATTTGTGTAGTAGGATGATCAACCATAGGTTTCTTTTCTTCCCTAAGGGGAGGAACAAAAGGAACCATGGAAGGTTGTTCAACCACTTTCTTTTTAACCTTGTGAACTTGTTTTATTGTAGGAGGTGTGATTGGATTGTTTTTGTTATCTCTTGATCTTTTGTATGAAATGGGTGAAGGTTCTATCTTAGGTTGGTATTGGTTGTTTGGAATGTCATTTGGTTCAATCATAGTTTCATCAAGGATGGTAGGCTCGATCATGGGTAGAGACATGTTTTGGAGGGATAATTTTTCTATGCATTTTTCCTTGAATTTTTGGTAAGATTTGAAAAATATGTCTTCTCAAGGTTTAATAAGTTCCATAGGCTCGAGCCAAAAGAAGTTTAAGGAAAATTTTCCTTGGGAAGACAAAGGGTTAAAACCATTATGATTCATAGTTAAACTTTCATTGTGAAAGGGAAAACTTAAGCATTTATGCACAACTGATGGGATGGCATTCATCGAGCATAGCCATGGATAGCCTAACTTCACATGAAATTTATGTTATGTCGATATGATGGAGAATGAAACATCTAGAATTTTTGGTCCTTTTTTTAAAGGTAAGGTGATCGATCCCATCTTAGGGCAAATGAAACCATTATGCATCTTGATCCATGATTTCAGTTTATTATGTTTTTCTTGGTAGAGCTCATACAGAAGTAAGACTTCCTTGATGATCATGTTCTCTCCACAAACAAGATTTATTAATATGCAATTAGAGGGCTTGTCATAGATTTGGATAGCTATGTAAAGAGGACCATCGAGTTCATGTTTAGGTATATCTTTAGAGAGAAAGCAATGTCAAGAGGATTTTTAGTTCAGCCCTTATGATGTTGAGTTTTGACCAATGCAACCAAACCATCGATGAGATTTTGTTCTTGTTGATAAGTATCCATAGGACTTTGTTGAATTGTATCTATGTTCTTATCATCTATGTCAACATTCATCACATCATTCTTTGTAGTTTCGCTAGCTTTGACAAATGAAATGTTATGTTTTGGCATGGGATTGGTAAAAAATTGCAAGTTCTGGTTAGGAGGGGAAACATAACTATTTCCTTGATCATTAACACCTCCAATGAACAATCAACTAAAATTAATGCCTTCTTACACATGATATCTAAGACGCCTACAATGTTTCATATCATGTCCATTTTGTCAGTGATAATGACAATAAGTATTTGATCTAAAGTTTAGAGGTAGAGAATTATTAGGATTAGGTGTTTTAATGGGAGGAAAGATGGTCATTTTCTTTTCTAAATTTTAGGAAATTGTGTTATGAAGGGTATCTAGTAGGGGAGTGAATTTCCTTTTTGGATCCCCATAGTTAAAGGGTATCATTTCTTTTATGGTAGCTACTTGGGTATTGACTTGTTGATTTTTTTTTTGAGGGGAATTTAGTTGGAGGAAACCTTTATTTTGCTTCCTAAAAGGTTGGTAATTGTTTTGGTTTGCAGATTCAGACTTTTCAAGTCAGCTAGAGGTGGGTTTTACATCACGACTACTAACCAAATTTTGATAATCATGGAGGGAAGTACATAAGTGCATGAATGAGGGGAATTTCATCATGGTAAGCTTGTCTTGTATCTTTAAAAAGTTTCTATAAGCATCTTTTGAAGGTGAGGATCACTAACCTTGACATCAATTTGGGAATAAAGCGATTGATAACGTGAGATAAAATCGGTATTCTTTTCTTCTTCTTTTTTCTTACATCTCATCAAATTGGCCAAGGTCATCTTAGAAGTAATATGCACTTGGAAATTGTTAATAAATGCCTCAAGAACTTCATTGAATGAACTAATTGAGTTGTTCGGTAATGAAGAAAACCATTCTAAGGCAATATCCTTCAAGGATCTAGGGAAAAAATTTGCGAGGAAAAAGTCACTAGATAAGGTGGTATATGTGGAAATATGGTCAGAAAGATCTCCCTTCCCCCCATATTTCTTGAATCTAGGCACCTCTACACATTGTGGTATCAATTTTCACAATATCTTTAAGGATAAGGGGCTAATTTTGACATAATATACATGGGTGGGCCATTTTGATTTTGATTGATAGTGGAGACTTGTTTTTGAAGGGATGAAGTGATTTGGAAAAGTGTATTAGAGGGTCATTGCTTGTATTGTGAGATGGAGGTGAATATGGTGGAGGTGTGTATGTGTTTGAAGCACAAGTTAATGAAATGCTTATGGGTGGTAAAGTGGTAGGAGATATGATGTGTGATGCCACAAAGCTACTAGGGATGCTATTAGAAATTCCTAAGGAAGGGATCACATTACTAGTTGATTGCATTGTTTTTGTAACTTGAGGGTTGGTATAGGTAGGAATAGAGGTAATTTTTGTAAGAGGGGGAATTTCAGCTCTTCCTTGGCTTGTGACATTGTTTGTAGGTAAATGACAACTAGTGTTTGAGGTAAGGTGTTTTCCAAAGATTTGAACTATGTTATGCACAAGGTCAAGTCCCTCTTCACTTTCGAGCATGTGATGAATGTTATCTATGGTAGGGATGGTAGTAGTTGAAATTTTCTCGGTACTTATTTAATTTTGTAGGTTTTCTAAGTCTTCATGGATTTGGATTATGTTTTCTTGCAGAACACTAGCAACCATTGTTTCAACATGTGTCACACTACTTTCAAGCAAGGAATTATTAAGGATATGGTCCATACCTAGTGAACTAGTGCTAATACTAGGATTGAAAAAGCTATTCAACCCAAGATCCATGGTGATTGTGCTATCGTAGGATGACATGAGTCTCAAACTTCATCTCACTATAGTATTAGCAATAGGAAACCAAGTAGAAATTCTCCTGCAAGGGATACTAAATGCAAGATGAATGCAAGTGAAGTTTAAGCTAATTACAATGAAATTAATATAACAAAAGCATTGTAAACTAAAATAGAAAGTTATCAATAAAAAACAACAGCATAGAAGCAGAGTTTTGAATTTTGGAAAATGCAATTCAAAATATACACTAGGACTAAATCGCCCAGAGGGGTGTATGAGTCCCAATGAGTGTTTTTTGACAAATTTTAAAAAAAATTAAGTTATTTTATGTTTTTTGGTTTGTATGGTATATAAACTAAATGCAAATACAATCCTCATATGCTTTTCAATTATTTGAGATGCAAAAATGAAACCTATATTCACTTTCAATAATGCAAGATTTAGAAACCCTAGAATGTCAATTAACTAATGCAAGCCCTAATGCAATGATAATACAAGAAAGATCTAGGATGGTAATGAATTCAAAATCAAAATTATGATGTTCTAAATGTAGGTTAACCAAAATGAACAAAATATTTTTTTTGCTTCTATGGCTGGGAGATAGAATAACAATCTTCACACTCTCTCATTCAAGGGAAACCCAAGAGATCTCAATCTAAAGTTTGCAAAAGAGAAAGAGATCTTGAAATAGGGATTTCATAGGGTTTGATTGTAAAATAAAGAGGGTTTACAACCAAGCTAGGGATTGGAAAGACTAATGAAATGCAAGACCTAATGCTTAAACCTAACGCAATGTAATCTTTCACTAAATAACCTAGAAAGGCATGTGAAATATAATGAAAAGTTGAGAGATGAAAGGTGAGCAGATGGAAACCTAAAGAGGATAGGATGAAGCTATAAAATATATAAAATACTAATTTTAATTCTAATTGGGACTCGTACACCAGATTGGGTGATTTAGTCCTAGATTACAGTTTTTGAATAGGAATAGGTTTCTTCTAATGCAAATTCTAGATCTACAAAAATCTAGAAATTGACCTATACTAGGACTCATACGTTAGAAGTGGCATACCAATCTAGTTATATTTTTCTGGAAATTCAAAGTCTAATTCTACTCTTCAATGTCTAATCTATTCTTTCCAATTGATTTTTAGATCTGAAACCTTGATTTGCAACCTATAGAAGTCTTACAATGATCTCTAATGTAATATGAAAACTTTGACAACTTTGAACACTTTGAAAAATTTCTCCAAACTTGCTCTTAAATATTTTTTCAACCTAGATATGGGCATGTGTAGGATCATCATGGAAAAAATTGGCCCTTAAGTGGCAATAAAATTTACAAAAATCAGAGTTAGGTAACTTGACGTAAAAAATTGAATTAGTTAACTATATTATTTCAAAAATATGTAAGAATAGAATCTGTTGCAAATTGAATGTAGTTTATAAACTAATAGGTTTATTTTTATTTTAAAAAAATCTATTTGGTGAAAATTTGAAATTTTAATGTAGTAGTACTTAAATTTCAGGGAAAAAATAAGAAGTAGGTGTTTGTTTGACCGCCCTAACCACAATAAAATGATAATAATTTTTTATAAGATTTTAGATATAATTAGAAGACTAATGTCTCGATGTGATGCATATTTTTTTGTAATTTTGTTTCCAAGTAAATAATTAATTATGATTTTTTTATTACAAATGTAAAAAAATATAAAATCTCATACGTCTAACCACCTTAACTTGGTCAAAACTTCATGAAATTCTTTTTTTTTTTTTAATCCTATAGTATGTGAAGCATAGAATGTGGCACATGTTTTAGATTCAAAAAATTTGATACCCTTTTTAAGCTATAGATGTTTTTCAATCAGCCTATCGATCAGGACTTTAGTTGCAATTCAAATAGAAAATGAATAATAATAATTTATTAAATTCAAAGTAAAGCATAATTTATATTGGTGGAAAGCTAAGAATCGCCTTTAAAAACCCTTTTCATTTCATCAATTTTGGGTAAAAAAAGAGTTGTCAGCCACATGGGCCATCATATCACTTACATATCGCCACTTTTTGGCCCATCATGATCCTGCACATACCCATATGTAGATCACACATAAAAGAGAAGGAAAAATGTTGTTTTGTTAGTAGAAAGAGGTTTTCTTTGGTCAAACCTTGTTTTGGTAATCAAACCTTCTAATGAAATAAAATAGGAAAAGAGAATGGTGAATGAACATCATGAAATGGTACAACTCACCAAACCTTAGCAATAAAGTGTTGCAAACATGTATGTGATGGCTCTAATAGACATAGATCTTAACTCTTTTCTTGAATATGATATATATTAAATTGAATGCTAGCTTGAATCATGAAACCCTACATCATAATTGTTACCTAAAAAACATGATGCATGATGACTTTGACATGGTGCTTGATACTTGAAGAATGCTCTAAAAAACTTGATAATTAGCTCTTTAAGACCCTTAATTCTCTTGTAAACTCTTGAATTCTTCCTTGATCTTAAATTTTTTATAATTCATGAATACTTGAAAGCTTGGATGAAAATGAGTGAAATAAACTTGTATTTATACTTTTTTATGCCCAATTTCTTGAAATTAGAACACTACAAGTTGACATCAGATCTAGATGAATAAAATCCCACTAAGAATTTGAATTAATTTTTATTTTTGGCCACACAAGTCTCATACACTAGAAGTGGTGTATGAGTCCCATTAGGCATTAGTTATGGGACCATTTAAAAAAAATTCTTAAAACGAATCAAAATCCAAATCATGACCCAAAAACCTAGGTGTGACTCATACAACCAAGGTGGCATATGAGTCCTGGATCACTAAATCTAGGCCAAACAACCTAAAAAATATGATTTATGATTGGATGTTGGTTTATGTTGGGATTATCCTAAAAAATATGCATTAAATGAGGCTTGTGGATGCAAAATAAGGCCAATTAAAGCATAAAGAATCCCAATTATTAATGACAACCTTAGAAAAGTGTGAAAGTGTGTTACAACACTTCACAAAACCATAAATAAGGTATTATTATGTTTATTTAGTTTACAAGGGCCCAAGACCTAATGTGAGTGTGTTGAACACATTACAAACACTAAGTCAAGGAAACATTATGCTCAATTCAACAAGGAGGGATGAAACAAGTACGAAAATATCACTTTTGACATTTTTTGATGCAATAGTACAATGAGAAATTGATGCTGGGTCTAAAATCTCCCATCATACTAACTATACCAAAGCTATATCTCTAATAACTTTGATAAGGCACCACACAAAAAATTATAAACTTCAAGATTCATAATGTTAAAACAAGCTTTGTTATGCTAAACACTAATGAAAAAAATAAAAATAAAGTTTGTTCAAAGGGTTTTTAATTAGTCATGTAAGGTCTCCTCTTAGGGAAAATTATACCTAATGTCTCCAAGCGAGGACAAGTCAAGGATAAAAGATTCGTAACTTAGGGAATGCAACACATATCATCACCAATAAGAGGAAATTTGTATGCCAATATATTACATTCGTAGAGGACATCAAACCCAATGACACCACCAATAAAAACATGCATCACAAGAAGAAAGACAATCACGCAATGAAACTTAAGGAATGCCAAATATTTTAAAAATAATAATACCAATGTATGCCCCCACTTTGTAGAAATATCTAACACCATTTTTGTGAGAAATCTATTATAAAGTAGCAAATAATCAATGCTAAAAAATAAAGAAGATATGAGAGCTTACTTAGGAAGTGTTATGCAAAGTCATATATTTCCAAATGAAGCTATGTCATGAATAAGGGGTTGCTCCCTGAACCACCAAAAATGTATCTCTTGACCTAGGGCAAAAGGACTCCCCTTGTTAGGCTCTTAGGGTTTTTCACCCTAGGAGCACTTGGTGAGAGAATTGCACTATTGCTCTAGGTGCATACAGGGGTTTTTGGAGATTGCATTCAAAGGGGGAAGGCTGATTGATGAAGGTTGTGATAAGTGTGTGAAATGTGTGGCTAGAACTGAAAGTAAAATGATACTAATCTAAATGTATTCAAATCTAAATAAAATAAAAATAATGTAATGCAAAACTACTTTAATATGACCTAAATGTGTATATTCTATAAAATAATAGAGGAGGAGAGAAAGTTTGCACCTAGAAAATTGGTGTTGCACATGAATTCTCCCAGGAACCTCTAGAAAATGTCTACAAAATAGTAGGACACTTACGCCAAGTGGGGCGACCTGATTATCCAACTGGGAAACTTTGCCGAAACAGGTTTCAGGAAAATGGGTGCCCAAAAATGGAGAAACCCTTTTCTGAGCCTAGCACAGGGATAAGGTTGCCAATAGGGGTGACCTAGTCCTCTTGTAGCTTTCTGAGGAATTAGGGCTTGATTCTATGGGTCCCAATTGATGTTTCCCTTTTCTGCAACAATCCATGATAGAAACTCCTGAAAGTGACCTGTAGCGTGTCTTCTTGCTCTATCTAGGGTTTGAGTCTTGGATGTGACTTGGGGAGAATGTTGGTACTTCTTGCAACACTTTGACTTCACCAAATCTGCATAAAAACCTTTAAATGCATGCAAAGACCAAGAGAGTATTGGGGTTATGAAATAGGGGTTTGCCTAAGTCAAACCCTCAAACCCCTTTAGGTGATTAAACCCAAATGAGATGAAAGAAAAGGAATGCAAGATTGAATGATAAAATTAATGGAAATGCTTACCAAATATTTGTTGTTGATGGTATGCAACATGCAAGAGAAACTCCAATAGAGATAGCTTTTAAAACCCTAATGATTGTTTGCTTGCTTGTGATGTCTTGATAGCTTGAGTACTTGAGAAGAGAGATGTAAAAATGAGCTTGGGAGAGAGAAAAATGAGGATGAAAAACCTTATTTGTACATGTGATACTTGAATTTTCTCAAAAATGCAACTTGATAGGCCGACCCTAGGGTTTAGGAGGCAAGATTCTCATTGATTTTTATTTAAAATTTGAAATTTATGCCTAAAGGGACTAGGTCACCCAAAATGGTGACCTAGTCCACTTGAGAAAATTTAGGTGGTGGTCGGGAATTAATTTGTGTTTAATGAAGTTAATCAGTTTTTCCTCCTGAAACACACTTAAGTCAGGACTAAAGATACATTAAAGGGGAAAATTAGCATAGAAAAAGGGTTAATTTAAGGGAGACAAGCCTAGATAAGTGTGAAAATGCATAACAACACTTTACAACACTTTGTCTTAAGGCTTAGGAAGGTGTAATAATTTTTTATTTAGGTGAATTATGTTGAAAGGGTCTTAGAAAAGTGAGGAAATATGTTACAACACTTCACAACACCTTAGTAAAACATCGTTAGGTTATATTGAATTGCAAGCTTACAAGGATGAATCAAGGTAAACAAGGCCAAAATGAGTGAAAAAGTGCAAAGGTATACACTTTTTGGTGAAACATTTAGCCCCCACTTTAGTGAGAGTATGAACGTACTTCAAACTCACACAAAAGTAGTTGAATCATGCATGCCGAGCAGGATCTAATGCACTCATGCTAGTAAGGTGAGATGAATCATGATCAGGAGGGATTATCAAGCCCCCAGGATCAAGATCCCATTGAAAACTAAACATAAGTATAACGGATCACACAAGAAGTGATGTGAAAAGGTTAGATCAAGATTCAACCATTTCTCCATCTAGTTGTGGATCATATCTAGGTTGTTTGTCTGAAAGGAAAAGATGTACTCACTCTGGGCTGACGAGACTATTGGTTGTCCATCGGGTGAGAATTCTAAAAGGTGGTGAGATACATAGACACGATTGGTATGCACTCACACATGAAAAGGTGGCTATGGGGAAAGTCGTGTCGCTAGTTGTGCTTCTTGCTCAACCATACCAAATTTATACCTTCTGATAAATTTGATAAGGTGCCACAAAAGACATGGGTACGATTCATGAGACAAGAAAATCCTTGGATGCTTAGAACCCATGTACAAGTGTAAGATGGCACCATTGTCATGCAAGTTGTGTTATGCAAGGTGGCAATGTATGCACAAATGCAAAAGGTGAAAAGTGCAAAAATGAAAAATGAAAGTGTTTGAAGGAGTCTTGTTTAGTTCATATGAGGTCTTTAACTTAGGTAACATTGCATGTAATGTCTCCAAAAGAGGAAAAATTGAAGGATAGAAGATTCACAACTTAGGGGATGCAGTGCATCGCATCAAGCCACTAAGAGGAATATAATATACTAAGATAAGTCACACTTATGAAAGACATTACACCAAATTTCATCCACAAAGTGAGAAACACGTCATGTGAAGTGACAAGGTTGCACTAAGAAGCATGGGAAAAGAAAAAGAAAATGAAAATACAAGAAGTAAAATATAATAGTGCTAATGTATGCCCCCACTTTAAAGGGATTGCTAAACATTTCTTTGTGAGAAATTTATTTAAAGTAGAGAAAGGAAAAATATAAGAGGGACATGAGAGCCTACTTGAAAAGCCCAATGTCAAGTGATAGGTATCCAAGAAAGGCTACATCATGCAAAAAATAAGAAAGAAAGAGAAAATGGGGATATGCCCCCAAAATGAAAAACAACACATAAGGGATCTATGAATTTGGGGTTAGTATGTTCGTTGCTGCAATGTTTGTTTTAGAGAGCACGAAACTATCATCATCCCCCCAAATACATAGAACTGAAAGAAGAACACAAAGAGAGTGAAAGAAAATGAAAAAGAAGAGTCACTTTGGGTCAACATGGAAGAGACATAGGATATTTCGACGCTTGCATCATCCCCAAAAAGGACCATAGAAAGCAGAAGAAAAAGACAAAAGAAAAAGAGCCTTGGTTTTGAGTCAACATGAAGGAGACTTTGCGGTCTCAATGCTTTGCATCATCCTCAAATGAAAGGAAAAATACAAAATAAAAGAGCATGATTTGGGTGAACATGAAGGAGACATTGCGGTCTCAATGCCTTACATCATCCCCAAATGAAAGGAAAAAAGGAAACAAAAAGAAAAAGAGATTCATTTGGGTCGACATGAATGAGACATTGAGGTCTCAATTCCTTGCATCATCCCCAAATGAAGGAAAAAGAAGAAGGAAAAGAAAAAGGGGTTCATTTGGGTCACCATGAAGGAGACAGTGCAGTCTCAATGCCTTGCATTATCCCCAAATGAAAGGAAAAAAGGAAAAAAAACGAAAAAGATGTTCATTTGGGTCAACATGAAGCATAAATTGCAGTCTCAATGCCTTGCATCATCCCCAAATTAAAATAAAGAGGAAAAGAGAAAGGTGAAAAGCAAAAAGTGAAAAGGTATGAATGCCACATAGAAGAAGGGAGATACATATAGAATAATGTTACAAAGAGTGAGAAAACATAAAAAAAAATAGGGAATACACGACACATAAATGAAAAAATTGAAAAGTGAAAAAAAAGGACTAGTAAGGTGCATGTGCATTACTCTATGAGCAAGTCATCTACCTCCCAATCTTGCTTAGTGTAAAACTCAGGATGGTGACTAGCAAGAGGAACAACAATAATTTTAAAACTAGTGTCAAGATCAATGCTTCTCCTAGGATAATTCTCATGAATTCTCATGGAAGAGGATAATAATGAATTCAAGGTTTGGTGGACCTCTTCATTGATGCGAGCATTCTCATCATCATCATCATCTAAGTTGATGACAATGGTGGGGCATATGACAATATCAATGTTGGCTATTAAAAGAGGTGGTGTGGGAGTTATAGGATCTGGCTACAGGGGTGGAGGAGCAGGATCAATAGGCATGGCCTCAAACACAGGTGGGTTGGGCTCTTCAGCTTGTTCTTCCTCATGAGATTGGCGGGCAAGAGTACAATGGTGACGTCTACGGTTTCTAGCCTCTTTATTCCTTTTTTATTTTTTGTCAAGGTGTGCGGGGGAAGGTGTGGGACAATCCATCATAGGTTGTGTATCATCTCAGAGAAGAGGGACAAGAGGAACAATGGGTGGTTCATCCACCTTATGTTTGGCTTTATAGACTTTTTTAGTGTGGGGTGGGAGGATGAAGTTACTATCATGATCCCTAGGCCTCTTGGATGATGTGGAGGAGGTTTAAAGAGTAGGTTGGCTAGGCATATCAAATTTGGGTGGAAACATGGCTTTGTCAAGGATGGGTGATTCCAAGGTAGAGGGAGGTAAGTTGTGCAGAGAAAGCTTAGATATTTTCTTGGCTTTGAAATTTTGATAGGAAATGAAGAAGAAGTCCCATATAGGCATGATGGGCTCCATAAGTTCAAGCCAAAAGACATCTAGGGAAAAGTTACCCTTAGAGGATAATGGGTTAAAACCACTATGGTGGATAGTAAATATTTCATTGTCAATAGGAAACTTCACACATTTGTGAATGACATATGGGACCACTTTCATAGAATGAAGCCATGGATGGCCAAGTCATAAACAAAATTGGTTTGATTGAGGAATAACTAAAAAGGTGATGTCTAATGTTTTCAGACCTATTTTCAATGAGAGGGCAATCGATCCAATCATCGGGCATGCAAAACCATTGTATGAGTAGGTTGAGTATAAACATCTTGATCAATATTATGTAATAATAGAAACTCTTATGTGATAAAATTCACAACACATGTGGGATCTATGTGTATCCCATTGGTTGGCTTATCCTAAATGCAACCAGCTATGTAGAGAGGTCCATTAGGAAGGCTTTGTAGTATATCTTTTGTAGAGATGGAGATCTCAAGAGGTCCTTTGGTTGGGCCCTTACGATGGATAACCTCTATTGCTCCTACCATTTCATTAATAGGTGTGACATGGGTTATCGGGGAAAGAGAAGAAGAATGTAAATCTTGTGAATCCACATTCATGACATCAAGTGGGGAAGTTTCACTTGGTTTGAAAAATGACACATTATGATTGGGCATGGGGTTGATAAAGATTTGCAAGTTTTGATTAGGGGGTGCCATAGATTTATTGCTTTTAACATTAACTCTTGCAAAAGATAGATGTCCTGAATCAATTAGGTCTTGCACTAGGTGCTTTAGACGCTTGCATTGTTCAGTGTCATGTCCGTTTTGGCTATGAAAGTAACAATAAGCAGTGACATTATAAGAAGGCGTTAATGGTTTTTTAGGATCAGGTGTATGGATGAGAGGTAAATAAACCATTTTCTGCTGAAGTAATTGGGTCATGGTGTTATGAAGGGTGTCGAGCAAGGGTGTGAAAGTACACTTAGGATCTCCATAATTAAAGGGCACTGTGGACTTAACAATGACCATTTGGTTATTAATGAGTGGGGGGTTTGGGGATGAAGGGTTAAATTGGAGAAATCCTTTGTTGGGTTTATGGAAAGGTTGGGGATTGGATTGGGAAGAGTTATTAGACTTCTCATCACAACTAGGAGTGGACTGTGAGTCACAAATGCTAGTAGAATTATGGTAGTCACATAGTGCTTGACACAAATGCATAAAGGAGGAGAAATTCATGAGAGTAAATTTATCTTGAAGGAATATCACAAGGTTTTTGGTAAACATCTTCTACAGATGGGTATCTGGTATCTTAACATCAATCAAGGAATAAAGAGCTTGGTAACGAGAGATAAAATTATTTATCTTCTCGGTATTAGCTTGTTTACATCTCATGAGGTCTGCTAAAAATTTCTTTGGAGCCATGTGAACTTGAAAGTGATTAATGAAGGAATCCACTAATTCATTGAACAAACTAATGGAATTATTAGGCTGGGAGGAGAACCAATCTAAGGCTGCATCTTTAAGATTTCTTGGGAATAACTTAGCAAGCAACTTGTCATCAAAAGTGAAGTCGCTATAGGAGGCAGTATAGGAATTGACATGGTTAGAAGGATCACCCTTGCCTCCAAACTTATTGAATCTAGGGATCTCTATTCCTTGTGGAAAGGGAGTGCAGAGGATGTCAAGGGACAATGGGTTACTACAAACGTAGTCGGAGGGGGAGCCATATTGGTTTTGGTTAATGGTGGATATTTTTTGTTGCATAGAATTTATAGTGTGAAATAGTTGTGTAATGAGAGGGTCACTATAAGTGTTATGAGGTGGAAGTGAGAGAGGTGAAGGGGTGAAAGTGGTGGAAGGGGAAGTAGTAGGAATAGCGAGGGTAGGGATAGTGGAAGAGGTGAGGGGGTAGGATTCCACAAGAGAAGTAGGGATGCTAGTGGTGATGGTGAGGGGAGTTACCGCATTACTAACCTGTTGCATAGTGGTTGTCACACTAGGAGGTGTGTAGGTCAGAATAGAAGAAATAGTTGAGGGGGGAAGGAGTAGAAGGTCCTCCTTGGCTAGACATAGGAGTGTGTGAGGGATATGTCTTAGGTGTATGTTTTTCATAGATTTTTGCAATCCTCTTCATGATACATAAGCCATCATCATGGTCAAGTAAATAGTGTAGATGCTCAATGGAAGGGATAGTGGTTCTTGATATGGGTTCAAAGCTGACTTCATGTTGATAATCAGCGAGATCAACATGGATATGGAAGATCTTATCATGTGGGAGATCAGAGTTATCACTAGTTGTATCATCTAGATGTAGGGAATTACTAAGGATAGTTTCTAAGCCTAATGCACCATTGTCAATACTAGGATTTGAAGTTGAAGGGATGCCAAGATCTACAACAAGGGTGTTGTTGGTAGATTCCATGGTCCTAGAACTTTTTCTCACAATTGTATCAGCAAAGGAACACTGAATGTTAAAGTAAAGGTTTTAACTTAATTATGTTGATTAAGCTACCTTTATTGTCTTATTAAGATTTCACTTTAGTTTGCATAAAGTGACATTTAATAATTATATTAATTATTAAATGTTTTCCTATTAGGGTTTCTTTTAGGTTTTTCCTATTAGGGTTTCTTTTAGGGTTTGCATGATCTCCTTCTTAAGGATTGATCCATTGTATATTCATAATTCCCTTTTGTTCTGATAAGATAATTTCTCCATCTTTTAGAGCTTCAAACCCTTGTTTGTTTTCTCCATCCATTCTCTTCCTTGTGATAGGTATCCATTTGCATGCAGGTGTTCTTGGAGTCTGAATTTTGTTTTGACAACTTTTGCATGGTATCAGAGCTTTCCTGCTGCATGCCTGTTCTTGTTTGAAGAATTTGGAGCTACAAGGGTTGGATCAGGCATTCACATTTTTGGGGTTTGCTTTTTTGATCGAAGGAATCACCTGCAATTTCAAAGCATTTTGAGTCCAAACAGACCTCGTTGTTGGATCTATAGTGGTCCAAAACCCCTAAATCAACTGTTCATTCATCCATTTTGGACAAATTTGATTTGAGAGGCAAATTGTTTTTACCTATATGGCCATCTACGCATGGATGGGAGAAAAAAATCCTAGTAAAAGAAAAATATTTTTTCTGGAATCTTTTTTTGTCCGAAATTTTTTTTTAAGGTTGTAAATGTATTTTGATTTTTTTCAAAAAAAATCAAATAAAAAAAAGCCTTTTAAAGGCTTGCTCAAGCGTAGTTGTCGGGTACCCTGTGCAGGCAGGTAGGTACCCTGCGCAGGCTTTGTGCAGGTCTATACCTGCGCAGGGTACTGTGCAGGTCTGTACCTACGCAGACCTCCACAAGGTCCTGTGCCTTCATAGGGTGTGGTGGGGGTGGGCCCACGTGCCTCCCCCACCAAAGGTTTTTTTCAAAAAAAAAATTATTAAAAAAGAATTTCTTTGTATATTTTTTATTATTTTTTTTATATTAAAAAAAAACAACATTTTTTTTTGTAATAAGCCCTATTGAAGAAATGCAGTGATGGTCGTTTGGCCGTCAAATTTAGGCTCGGCTTTTTTCGGTGACGGCTGTATGATCGTCAAATTTAATGCAACACTGGTTTTTCTTTCCCCTTTGGAGTTGTTTTCTTCTAGAGGTCATAACTTAGGCATACAATATCGTTTTTTGGCAAATGAGATATCATCAGAAAGCTGGTTCTGTAAACTTTCCAGTGGTGTAGGTCTCATTGCTTCATTTTTCTGTTGGTGCATTCTATAGCCAGTTGAAGTCAAAGGAGCACCTTTCAGTCCTGAGCTCATAACTTTTGACCCGTTTCTCCGTTTTTCACGATCTCAGCAGCGTTGGAACCATATTTCAGAGCTCTTTAGTTCCTTCCATGCAATTTTTCTAGATTTCACTCCAAGTATATTTTATTTAGTTTTTTGTGTTTTCACACTTTGGTGAATTACCTGGATATATTTTCTCTTGGGAACTTCTCGTTTGCATGGGATGCTTCATTTTTTTGTTGTTCTTCATGTATTTCCAATTTTTTGTCCTTTGAGGGAATTTTGAGCATCATTTGTAAGCAATATTCTATGTAAAAATACTAAGATAAAGTGTCACACTATTGTACATGTATTTTTGGGGATTTCACACATAAAGTTGTGCCATATTTTGTACTCGCACTATATTATAAAGTGTCATGGGGGGTTGTGTAGTGCCTTTGTTTTTTCCATCACACCTTTGTCCAATGAGTGTCCCTCCACGATGATAGTGGATCCATATGATTCCAACCTCATGCATGTGTGCTTTGTTTTACACACCACTTTTTCAGTTGCAAGTGCTTTCTTGTGCACTTTCAGATGTTGTTTCTTCTCCTTCATGCACTATAGGGTATTACACACCATTTCAGTGTATCTATTAGGCTCTCCCAGTTCAACATTATGGGGGGGTGTTATAATATTCATGCTACTGCTTCCTTGGCTTAGCCTTGGAAGGAATCTTCCATTCTTAGTTGATCAATGTTTTTCAGACTATTGGTACTTGTGCCATTTGTATCTTTGTTCCAGGTGTTTTCCTTTATTTTCCATCTGATTCAACTAGTGTTGTTTGGGGCACTCATGCAGATTGTTGTCTTCTTGATCCTGATCATCTTATCTTCAGAGGAGGTTCTTCAACACCATAGCAGTCATCTTTTGACAGTTGTTTGCAGCTTCTTCTGCTTTAGTGATGTTCTTCATGGCTTTCAACATCTCTTTTTGGAGTAGAGTTTTTCCCATGGGGTCTTCTCTATTTCTCCACTTTACAAAGATTTGGTTGTATTTGGGTACTTGATCTGGCCTAGTTGTCGGGACCCATGTTTGCCTTCTTGCATTGTAGTTACCTTTGCTTTCTTGCATTTGTTTGTAGTTGCACTATTGCTCATCTTAAGGGGGGTTGTTAGAGTAAAGGTTTTAACTTAATTATGTTGATTAAGTTACCTTTATTCCCTTCTTAAGATTTCACTTTAGTTTGCATAAAGTGACATTTAATAATTATATTAATTATTAAATGTTTTCCTATTAGGGTTTCTTTTAGGTTTTCCCTATTAGGGTTTCTTTTAGGGTTTGCATGATCTCCTTCTTAAGGATTGATCCATTGTATATTCATAATTACTTTTTGTTCTGATAAGATAATTTCTCCATTTCTTAGAGCTTCAAACCCTTGTTTGTTTTCTCCATCCATTCTCTTCCTTGTGACAGGTATCCATTTGCATGTAGGTGTTCTTGGAGTCTGAAGTTGGTTTTGATAACTTCTACACTGAATGCTTAGACACAGCTCCCTAAGACAATGTAAGCAAAGGTGATAAAAGGGCTTGTAACTAGGATTCTGGAACAAAACATAAAAAGGAAAAACCAGAAAGATGTAAGACAAAAAATACTGGCAAATTTTTGGGAATTTGACAGAAAACAGTGTGAAAGGACTAGGTCACCCAGTCTGGCGACTTAGTCCTAGTAGTGCTATTTTTGAAAAATTCCTGAATTTTTAGCTAATTTTTAAAGTTTTTCTGATATTTAAATGCAAATAGAAATTGGAAATAATTTTTTTTTTGTGTTTTCTTGATAAAAATGTAATGCAAGGTGTAGTTCTATTATGAATTTTCAGTAAATGCACTTTTTTCACTAACCCTCGGATGCAAACAATGCAAATTTTAAATGCAATGCAAGCTATCTCTAGATGAATACAAAAATTAGAAAGCTAGCTAATGGTCTACGGTCAGGTTCACCAAAATGAACCACAAAAAATATATCTCTGGACCTAGGGAAAAAGGATTCCCCTTGCTAGGCTCTTAGGTTTTTTCACCCTAGGAGCACTTGGTGAGAGAATTGTACTGTTGTCGTAGGTGGATACGAGGTCTTTTGGAGGTTGCATTCAAAGGGGGAAGACTGATTGATGAAGGTTGTGATAAGTGTGTGAAATGTGTGGCTAGAATTGAAAGTAAAATGATACTAATTTAAATGTATGCAAATGTAAATAAAAAAAAACTAATCTAATAGAAAACTACTCTTAAATGACCTAAATGTGTATATTCTAGAAAATAACAGAGGAGGACAAAAGGTGTGCACCTAGAAAAGTGGTGTTGCAGATGAATGCTCCCAAGAACCTCTGGAAAATGTTTGAAAATAGTAGGACACTTACGCCAAGTGGGGCGACCTATTCCTCTAGCTAGGAAACTTTTCCAAAAAAGGTTTTGGGGAAATGGGTGCTCAAAAATGCAGAAACCCTTTTCTAGGCCTAGCACAGGGACAAGGTCGCCAATAGGGGAAACCTAGTTCTCTTGTAGCTTTATAAGGAATTAGGGCTTGATTATGTGGGTCCCAGTTGATGTTTCCCTTTGCTACAACAATCCATGATAGAAACTCCCAAAAGTGACCTATATCTTGTCTTCTTGCTCCTTCTAGGGTTTGAGGCTTGGATGTGACTTGGGGAGAATGTTGGTACTTTTTTCAACACTTTGTACTTCACCAAATATGCATAAAAACCTGCAAACACAAGCAAAGATCAAGAGAGTATTGGGGTTAGGAAATAGGGGTTTGCCTAAGTCAAACCCCTTTGTATGTGATTAAACCTAAATGAGATGAAAGGAAAGGAATGTAAGATTGAATGATAAACTTAATGGAAATTCTTACCAAACCTTTGTTGTTTATGGTCTGCAATATGCAAGAGCAGCTCCATTGGAGATAGCTTTTAAAATCCTAATGCTTGTTTTCTTCCTTGTGAAGTCTTGAGAGCTTGAGTACTTAAGAAGAGAGATGTAAAAATGAGCTTCGGAGAGAGAAAAATGAGGACGAAAACCCTTATTTGTACATGTGAAACCATATTTTTCTTGAAAATGCAACTTGATAGGCCGAACCTAGGTTTTAGGAGGCAAGATTCCTGTTTATTTTTATTTAAAATTAAAAATTTATGCCTAAAGGGACTAGGTCGCCCAAAGTGGCAACCTAGTCAACTTGGGAAAATTTAAGTGGTGGTCGGGAATTGATTTGTGTTTAATAAAGTTAATCAGTTTTGCCTCCTGAAACAAACTTATGTCAGGACTAAAGATACATTAAAGGGGAAAATTAGCATAGAAAAAGGGGTAATTTAAGGGTGATAAGTGTGAAAATGCATCACAACACTTTACAACACTGTCTTAAGGATTCTGAAGGTGTAAGAATGTATTATTTAGGTGAATTATGTTGAAAGGGTCTTAGAAACGTGAGGAAATGTGTTACAACACTTCACAACACCTTAGTAAAGCACCATTAAGTTATTATTGAATTGCAAGCTTACAAGGCTAAATCAAGGTAAACAAGGCTAAAATCTAATGGAAAAGGCCAAAATGAGTGAAAAAGTGCCAAGGTATACACTTTTTGGTGACACACTCCCAAAATGTAATGCTAAAGATAACATAGAAAGAAAGTATGTCACATGCGAACCAACTTAAGGCATTTCATCCACATCGCAAGCTTACTCTTATATATACATGGAATGTGGTCAACTAGACCAAAAGAGGCAATGAAGAGTATCATTCTAAGACAAGGCTACCTAACCCCTTTTCCCCCAAGGAGAAAAGGTTAGACGAAAATGGATGATGGTATGTTACTACTTGTGAAAAGGAAAATATTAAAGCCATGTTTATACACTCATGCATGGTAGTGAACTACAACTACCACATGAAAAGGAGCATACACTAATGTTATTGATTATAATGAGTAGACAAAGCATAAATCTTATGCATATCTAATGAGATATTCCCACATGTAGTATCTATCAGTTTCGGATACACCAAAGTTAAAGTTATCTTGGAACAATCTTTTGTAAGAGTGTAGATATTAAGTGAAGGATTTTCTAATGCTTTTGTTTCTTTTGAAGGAAAATAACCAAGACCACTAGTTGTTTCTTGTGTGTTAGGCTCTATAGGGACACAAATACATTTTTCTCTAGCACCACATCATTTTCCATTATAACCAAGTTATTTCATAAGTTCATAACCATTTCCATAAATATTTTTCATTTCTTTTAGATTTAGTGGTTGTTCATAATCAACTTCGTCAAAGCTTGTCATGTATTTTATCTTTTCTTCTAAAGTGGTCGAAGTGTATGCTTTCAAATTTTATGTTGGCAATACTACTTTTCTTTTCCTTTTTCATACTTTTTTGTCATCATCTTGGGTTGCCCATGAAATTTAGGTCAAGTGTGAAATCTAATGATCCTCAATCTTATTCCAGTAACTTTGTGACTTCTTCAATATTCTTATCATTTTATTTTTCTTGTACATGTTCCACTTGTGTATTTGGTGTCAATGTTGTATGAGGCTTTTTCATTCCTTTTTCAATTTGTAAACAATTTTAAGGCTTAGGATCAATTTTTATTGTATAAAAAATTTCCTTATAAATATACGTCATTATATGATGAAGTGTAGAAGGCACTACACGCATCTCATGAATCTATGGAATTCCCAAAATAAGATCATATGAAATATTGTTAGGTTTGAAATTAATAGGAGTTTGCAATGTAACGTTTCCAACTAAAATAGGTAATGTGATCACACCAAGCAGTTGTTTTCCTATGTTATCAAATCCACAAATGGACTAAGAATCAGGTTCAATCTTAGTCTTATCCACTCCAAGCTTATAAAAGAGGCTTACAATACACACATTAAGGTCTTATCCATTTTCAATAAGGGTTCTCTTTATCCCAATCATATTAATATGAGCTATTATCATGGAAGCTTCATTTTATTTTTGCACTTCTAAAGGAGGTAGTTCACTTTAATGGAAAACAATGTCTAAATTCATTCCTTGAATTATGGTTGCTATATCATTTAGGTTTACACTAGGGTAAATTGCCACAAATTTTAATGCATTTTGAAGCATACTATGATAACTAGGTAAGTCTTGAATAAGATCCCATAAGGATGAATTATTAGGCATATTTTTAAGTTGTTCAACAAGGTCATACCCCTTTCCACTATGTAGAGGCAAACAAGGAGCACTAGGCAAGATAGGTTGAGGCGATGGTAATGAAGTTGGAGTGGTTTTCAGTTACCTATTGTTTCTTGTGTCATATGTGTGAGAAAAGGTATTATAACCCAGTTTTTGTGAATCATTGAGTTGAGGTGGTCTTAGGATAAGCACAAGTTTGTTTTTTACATTGTGTTGGTGTGGGTGGGTATAGGATAAGTTGAGGCTTAGGAGGTCCAATAATTAAGGGACTTGTAGGAGGTATAAAAATTAGAGGACTCGAGGGAGATCTAATGTTCATAACTTCAAAATATTTATCCTTATCTCATAATTTTCATTTAATGATGTCACATTAATATTGTCAATGTTGTGACTTTCTTGCACCATGATATCTTCCCTAGTAGGAGATTTTTTAGGAGATATACAAACTATATGTTCATGAAATTCAATGGTTGGTTCTTCTAAAATAACTTCATCACAATTAGGGGAGTTATCAATGGTTGGATTGTATTATTTTGTCAATTATAGAATTCTCTTGTATCAAATCATTTTCACAAATAGGAGAAATAGACAAAGTGATATGAGGAGATGTGTCAATGGTCTCATCCTTGTATCCAAAAATTTATTCCAAAGAAGGAGAGGTAGGGGAAGACAAAAAAATAGGACTCTCATAACTCTCATTGATTGGATCTTCTAACACCAAAATATCTTCTTCACAAATAGGATAGATATTGGGAGAAGAATAAATTTTATTGTCATGATTGTCCACTATTATAATGTCTTTCACTTAAACATTACCATAAGTGGGAGAGATGAAATTTTTCTTGACATGCTTAGAAAGGTAAGATAATAATATTGTGTGTCCAAAAATGAAAAGTGCTTTTATCTGGACCTTATGTAAAGCTTAAATGATGTAAACATTATGTTCCCAAAAGTAAAAAGTACTTTTATCCAATTTGTGCAAAGTGTCACGAATGTAAAAATTATATACCCAAAAGGAAAAAGTACTTTTATCCAACTTATGCAAAGGTTCAAGAATGTAAACATTATGTATCCAAAAGTGAAAATTACTTTTATCCGTATTATGTAAAGTTTCAATAATGTAAAACATTTCAAATCTGATGATTTCCACTACTGAAATAATTTTGAAATGATTTAAAAATGACTAAACTAAATGGATGTTTAGACCTAGATGCACAAAATAAAAAATTACTAACAATTTCAAGACTGATATAGTAGGTTACCAAGAGATCTGGGAAGTGTAGAAAACCCAAAAAAAGCATAGAAAGGATGGTTTGAAGAGGCCTTGAATAACTTATTCATCATGGGTGAATGGTTTCCTTTATAGGGTTTTTTATAAAATGAGAAATGCAATTTCTAAATGATTATATGTGTTCTCTATGTTGTAGTGTAGAAAAATGTACGCTCTTGAGAATAATGTAATTTCACACTTAATTTGGACCTATTTTAGCACCCTTGCATTAAATACCACTTTAAGTCATCACTAATAGGCCCATAACACCATTTATTTTGGATCTTGAGACTTATTTCAACAAAAAACCCGACAAACCCATCAAAAGCACTTAAATTTCTAATAAACCACCCCAAAAATCTAGGGTGGGACTCATACGCCACCTTAGACATATGAGTTCCCCTAGGTGGGGCCCATACTACATAGGTGGTGTATGAGTCCCATTTGGCACTTTTTTAGGGTTTGAGTGGGAAAATCAACCTTTTTAATTGATGTTAGCTTTTGAGATCTAAATAATGATAAATTAGGTATAAATGCCTATATAAGTAAGCTTCTAAGTCATCATTTCATCTAAGAAAGCATTTTTCAAGAGAAATTTCAAGATCCAAGCAATAAAAAGTATTCAAGCATTCTTTCACAAGAGCATCCAAGTTTCAAAAGTAAGCAAGGTTGAAGTCTTGGAGCAGCATAAAAGTGTTTTTGCAGGTCTTCAAGATCACTTTCATTCAAGATTTAGCATTTTCAATGGTTGATTATGGTTACCTATGGTGAATCATGATGGATTTCAGGTTGGGAAGATGCAACTAGCCATCAAGCCAAGCCTAATGACTTGTTTCCTAAGTGATTACATCCTCCATTATCACTTTGTATTTAGCCTAAGGAAGGTAAATGCATAATTATGACTTATTAGTGTGATTTGATATCTCTCAAAGTGATTCATTACATTCAAGATTCATTCACGCATCTCATTCTTACACATTAGAATAGGGTTGCATTGCATTACATATTTCCTAATCTTAGACACACTTTGTTGGATGTTGTGGTTGCATTTTTGATATGTGGTTGTCATTGATGTCAACAATATTAGCATTGATGATGCTTAAGGTTGTGTATGTCGAGGATATTAAGAAAATTATAAAAATAATATTGCTGGCAACTAGTGAAGCTGAGAAGGTTAGAATGATCGAAAGTTCGGTACATTGAAAATCTGAAGGTGTGCTTCAAAGGGTTTCTTGCTGAAGCTTTCTAGTATGTTGTCTGAAAGTTTCAAAGGTTCACATCAAGATTTGTGGAAGCTATGAAGATCTATGTTCCTACAATTATTCAATTTCTATAGATGGTGTTCCTGGATGAAGTAGATGAATTTTGGTAATTTCATGTGTTGCGCATGTACCTGTGAAATTCATGGATGAGTCTAGATTGTACTATATCCTTGTTGTAAGTCTGCATTGATCGAAGTGTTTGTGATTGGAGATTTTTCCGATGTGTACTCAAGTTTTCATGTTCTTGGCCAACATGATGGTGTTCGCATGTTGCAGGTCCATGAGGATTAATATTTTATTGTTTGGCATGTTTGAAGGTGTTTGCTTGGGTCTTCACTATGTTGTGACCGATTTGTGTTGGTGCGCATTGAAATTTATTCATGTATTGAAGCTGATAGTTGTAATTTATTCTTTATTTGAGGTTGATTGAATAGTGGATGTATATCTGTGTAGCGGATATATAAGTGTTTGTTTTCCTCATTTAGAGGCAATTCTCAGTGTGTACAAGAGGTGTACATGTACGAATAAAGGTCAAATAATTCAAGAGCAGAGTAGAGTGTGTAGAAGTTTGAGAAGAGTGTGGAAGAGTGTGTAGAGGTTTGTGTGTGCCTAACCAAAACTATAATCAGGCTTTTGTAGATGTTATTTTCTCAGCTCAACTTCATCAGATGGATTAAATCTGATTATTTTATGTAAGGCAGTGATCCTTCCCTTTGAGTAGTGTGCTTGAATGTAATTGCATTCCTTTTTTATTCTTCATTATACTTCTAACAGGGTATAATTTTGTGGACTAACATCCACCGTGGTTTTTCCCCTAATAGGGTTTTCATGTATAAAATCTTGGTGTTCATGTGTGTCTAATGTGTTATTGATTTATGCTTGCATTGTTATTTATCAGATCTAAGATTTAAGGTTGATTAATGTTGTATAAGTTTGATTTTCGTAACAACTTATTCACCCCCCCTCTCAGTTGTCTATCCTTGTTTTTCCAACAATTGGTATCGGAGCTAGTTCCTCTAAAGAATCCTAATAGATTGATGTGATCTGAGATGGCATCGTAAAAGAAGGATAGTCCTAGATTCGATGGTACAATCTACTCTCTATGGAAAGTTAGAATTGAGTACCATTTGAAATGCATTGGAGAACCTTTCTGGAAGATGACACAAAGTACTATTCCTCAGAATGGTCTATACTGTGAAGATGAGATCAAGCAAGCAGACACTAATACCAAGGCTATTGAAGCATTGTTGAGTGCTTTGATAGATTCAAAGATGAAAAATGTGTTAGGATTGAAGGCTGCATACCAGATCTGGAAAAAGCTGGAAAAATTGTATGAAGGAGATGTGCTAGTGAAAATTTCTAAGCTACAAAGTCTAAAAGGCAAGTGGGAAGACTTGAAGATGAGTGAAGATGATAATATCCTCTCTTTTTCTCAAAAGATAAATGAAGTGGTGATGAAAATTAGATGTGTCGATTGAATCTTGGATGATGAAGAAATTGTGGCTAAGATACTTAAATTTGTGCCTTTCTCCTACAAAACAAGAGCTCATGCTATTGATGAACTGAGGATAGTGACAAATATTACAAGAGACATGTTGATTGGAAATCTTGTTGCCTTTGAGTTAAGTGAATCTGGTGAATCTTCTCCTAAGATTGAATTTGCAATCAAAGCTACAGTATCCAGAAAAATCCAACAAAGATACAATCCGGGTGAGAGTTCCAAAAGGACATTCAAATATGAATATGGGATGAAAAAGATTGAATATGAAGAAAGAGAATTAGAAGAACTAGAAGCATTGATTGTGAAAAGAGAAGCCAAAGGTCATGGTAAGTACAAAGGAAAGTTACCTATTAAATGTTTTTCTTGTAGTAAAATAGGTCATTTTGCATCTAGATGTCCTAAAAGAGTTTCTAAGTACAAAACTGAGAAGACAAGATTTCAAAGGAAATGTTATTATGCTAAATAAGGTGTAACTAATGAAGAATCTGATAAAGAAACCAGAAATGAAGATGAATGGGTATTTATTGCTATCAAAGAAAATGGTCAGGTGCCCACTGAATCTACTAGTAATGTGAATGTTGAGAAAGCTCTTGCAACAAAAATTGAAAAAAAGGATGAGTGGGTAATTGAAATTGGATGCTCACATCATATGATTGGTGACAAAAGAAAGTTTGTAAGCTTGGAAGACTATGCTGGCACTGTTGTAAGATTTGGAGACAACACTTCTGGTGTGATTTGTGGCAAAGGCACTATTTCTTTTGGTGGTAAGCATAATATTGATGATGTTCTTTATGTAGAAGGCTTAAAGAAAAACTTGTTAAGTGTTGGATAGATGATAGACAAGGGTTACAATCTTCAATTCAAGGATGGTAAGTGCAGAATAAGGGGAAGTTCTAGAAATATGATTGCTTCAGGTACAAAGACAAAAGGTAATATCTCTCATTTGAGTGTTGCTAGTGAAAGTTGTTTAATTACTTTGATTGATGTAAGTTGGTTATGGCATATGAGGTTGTGTCATGTGAACTTTGATAACATTTTCAAGATAAGCACTACTCAAGAAGTCAAAAATCTTCCTAAGTTAGTGAAGCCTACTGACACTATATGGAAGGAATGTCATATGGGAAAGCAGACAAGAAATTGTTTCCGGAGCAACCAGTATAGCTCTAATGGAGTACTGAATTCGATACATACTAATCTATGTGGTCCATCTAGAATCAAAAGTCTACAAGGTGAAAGGTATTTTATGTTTCTCATTAATGATTATTCTAGAATGATATGGGTTACTTTCTTAAGAGAAAAACATGAAGCATTAGAAAGTTCAAAAGTTTCAAAGCTATGGAAAAGAATGAGATAGGTCAGAAGATCAAATGTCTAAGATCAGATAGAGGTGGTGAATTCACTTCTTGGGAATTCAATTCTTTCTATGAAGAGCATAGAATCCAAAGACAGTTATCTACTCCTCAGACCCCTCAGCAAAATGGAGTTGTTGAAAGAAAGAAAAAAACCATTCTAGACACTTCTAGAACCATGGTTCTGGAAGAAAATGTTCCTCATTTCTACTGGAGAGAAGTTGTAAATACTGTTGTGTATACCATTAACAGGGTGTATGTCAACAGTAATTCTGGTAAGACACCTTTTGAGCTATGGTTTGGCTATAATCCTACTGTCAAGTATTTCAATTTTTTCGGAAGAAAATGTTACATCAAGAGAGATGATGATATAGACAAGTTTGATGATATAAGTGATGAAGGAATCTGTTTGGGTTACTCTACTAAAATTAAAGCTTACCGGTGCTTTAATAAGAGGTTAAAAAAAATGTTTGAAAGTGAAAATTTCAAAATTGATGAAGATATTGTTAGGCCATCCAGATATAGTGGATATGATTCAGATGAGCAAAATGATAATACTAACAATGATGTTCATACACAATCAACTTCAGATTGTTCTGGTGAACCAAGGGAATCAAGAGGTAGAGACTAGCAAAAGTGCAGAAGATAGAACACAAGAACAAGAAGATAGAGAAAATCCTAAAACTCCCAAATATGTAAGCCAAAATCACTCTGATAGTCAGATCATAGGAGACAAGAGCAAAGGTGTGCAAACTAGAAGAATAATTTAGGAAGAGTACTGTCTAATTTCCAAAGGTGAGCCTAGCAATATCAATGAAGCATGCAAAGATGAACATTGGATGGAAGCCATGAAAGGAGAACTAATGTACATAGAGAAGAATGATACATGGGATCTTGTTCCTAGACCTTAGAACAAAAATATGATTGGAACCAAGCGGGTGTTCCAGAATAAGCTGAATGAGCAAGGTGAAGTGGTTATAAAGAAAGCAAGACTAGTTTGCAAAGGGTACTCAAAGATGGAAGGTATTGATTTTGAATAAAAAGTTTGCCCCTATTGCTATATTGAAGTGGTACAATTATTTCTTGCTTATGCTACTTTCAAGAATTATAAATTCTATCAGATGGATGTAAAGTTAGCATTTCTGAATGGTGGGCCAGAAGAAGAAGTCTATGTTGAACAATTGGATGGATTTCAATTGACTAATGAAAAAGACATGGTATGTTGATTGAAAAAAGATCTATATGGACTTAAGAAAGCTCCTAGAGCTTGGTATGCTAGATTGGATAAATACTTATTGAATCTTGGATTCAATAAATGTACTACTAATAGAAATTTGTATTTCACGTTGGATCAGAATAAAGAATTGATCATTGAAGTCTTTGTTGATGACATTATTTTTGAAGGTGATGATGATTTGTGCATGAAGTTTTCTGATGAAATGAAAAGTGAGTTTTAAGTGTTAATGATAGGAGAGTTGAAATTATTTTTAGGATTGCAAATCACTCAGTTAGATGATGGAATTTTCATATCTCAGTCTAAATATGTGAAAGAGCTACTAAAAAAGTTTGGCATGGAAGATTGAAAGCCAGTTGGTACACCTATGATAACCTAATGAAAACTTACACATAATTATTATTCTCCTAAAGAAAATCAGACAAGATACAGGTCAATGATTGGTGGATTACTCTATTTGACTCAGACTAGGCCAGATATAATGAATGATGTATGCATGGTTGCTATATTTCAAGCCAATCCTAAAAAATATCATGTAACTACTATGAAAAGAATTTGTAGATACCTAAAAGGGATAGTTGATCTTATCGTGAATGCTTTCACGGATGCTTATTGGACAGGAGATGTGGATGACATGAAGAGTACTAGTAATGGTGCATTCTTCTTAGGGAAGAAATTGGTATCTTGGCTAAGCAAAAGTAGAATTCCATTTCATTGTCTACTACTGAGGCATAATATATTGCTACTGCAAATAGTTGTACCCAAGTATTGTGGATGAAGAAAATGTTGAGAGATGTCAGAATTGAGTATGAAGAACCCATTGCCATATTTTGTGAAAATTCAAGTTCCATTAATATTTCCAAGAACCCAGTGCTACACTCAAAGACAAAGCATATATCCATAAAATATCACTTTTTGAAAGATAAAGTGAGTGAAAAAGAAGTTAGACTGGAGTATATACCTACCAAGGAGAAAATTGCAGACATATTTACTAAGCCATTTCCTAAGGATACTTTTGAGTACCTCATAGGAAAGTTACGAGTGATTTCCCCTCCTGATCAAAACTAAGATGCAGGTCTTTGCATCAGTCCATGAATTCAGAGATATATCTTATTCTAGATTGATGTTGTGGTGGTTGCTACTTGGGGGAGTAGTCAGATGATTCAAAATTGTGATTGGATAATGTGTACCTTTATCATTGATGTCAAAGGGGAGAGAAGAGTAATGTGAAAAACATGGGAGAAGGAAACAAGAAAGAGTGCACAATCTCAAGGGAGATTGTTGGAGAAGAGCTAGTTGGGTTGGTGGCATTATTTTTCACATCATGTGTTGCCATCAATTCCAAAGGGGGAGATTGTTGGATATTGTGGTTTGATTTCTTAGATGTGGTTGTCATTGATGTCAACACTATTAGCATTGATGATGCTTAAGGCTATATATGTCAAGGATATTGAGAAAATTGTAAAAATAATATTGTTGACACCCAATGAAGTTGAGAAGGTCAAAATGATGGAAAGTTCTATATGTTGAATATTTGAAGGTTCTCTTCAAAGGGTTTGTTTCTGAAGCTTTCTAGTATTTTTTTCGAAAGTTTCAGAGGTTCACATCAAGATTTGTGAGAGTTATGAAGATCTGTATTCCTATAGTTATTTAGTTTGTGTAGATGGTGTTCTTAGATGAAGTGGATGAAATTATGGTAATTTCATGTGTTGCACATGTACCTATGATGTTCATGGATGATTCTAGATCATACTCTATCCTTGTTGTATGTCCATATTGATCAGAGTGTCTGTGATCGAATATTTTTTTGATGTGTGCTCGAGTTTTCATGTTCTTGGTTGACATGATGGTGTTGGCTTGTTGCAGATCCATGAGGATTAATATTTTATTGTTTGGTGTGTTTGAAGGTGTTTTTTTGGGTCCTCACTATGTTGTGACCAAATTTTGTTGGTTCTCATTGAAATTTATTCATGTATTGAAGCTGATAGTTGTAATTTATTCTTTATTTGAGGCTGACTGAATAGTGGATGTAAATCCGTGTAGTGGATATATATATAAATGTTTATTTTCCTCATTTAGAGGTAATTCTAAGTGTGTACAAGAGGTGTACATGTGTGAATAAATGTCAAATCATTCAAGAGTAGAGCAGAGTGTGAAGAAGTTTGAGCAGCGTGTGGAAGAGTGTGTAGAAGTTTGTGTGTGCCTAACCGGAACTATAATCAGGCTTTCGTAGAAGCTATTTTATCAGTTCAACTTCATCAAATAGATTTAATATTATTATTTTATGTAAGGAAGTGAACCTTCCCTTTGAGCAGTGTGCTATAGGTAGTGTGCCTGAATGAAAGTGCATTCCTTTTTTATTCTTCATTATACTTCTAACAGGGTATAATCTCATGGACTAACATCCATCGTGGTTTTTCCCCTAACAAGGTTTCCACGTATAAAATCTTGGTGTTCATGTGTCTCTGATGTGTTATTGATTTATGCTTACACTGTTATTTATAAGATATGAGATTTAAGGTTGATTAATGTTGTATAAGTTTGATTTTGGTAACAACTAATTAACCCCCCCCCCCTCTCAGTTGTCTATCCTTGTTTTTCCAACACACTTAAGGTTAGGGTTTGCATTCCTATTTACATTTATGTTTCATTGCTTCTATCAAGGTTTAATTAAAAAACTAGGGGTTTGACCGAGGCAAACCCCCCATAAGCAAATCAACTCTATATTCTATTTTGCAGGTATTTTTACAAATTTGAATCCTAAAATCAATTTGGAAGGAAAAAGAAAAAATTGGAGCACAGATATGAACTTTGAATTCCTAAAAAAGTGGAATGGGACAGATACACTAGAAGTGGTGTATAAGTCCCACTATAGGTATTTTTCTATATTTTTACAAATCCTAACTCTACATTACTAGAAATCTTGATCTGGGATGCATAAACCCAAACTAGAATATGGTTCCCAATGTGCCAAAATTTGAATGTTTTTAGCATTTCGAAGCTTCATTAAGTCTTATTCAGGTTTCCAGGTGCACACATTCCATCCTATAGTTATCTATTAAGTTTTACATGCTTTTCTAGATCATTTAGTGAAAGATTGTATCATATTAGGTTAAAGCATTAGATCTTGCATTTAATATGTCTTCCAAAGCCATACCTTGATGGTTAACCCCTCATTAGTTTACAATCAAACCCTAGGACAACCCTATTGCAAGATCTCTTTCTCCTTTGCATAAATTAGATTGAGATCTCTAGGGTTTCCCTTCAATGAAATGGTTCTGAAGTGTGTTTTTTTATGTCCTAAACCATAAAGAAATCCATTTTCCACCTTTTATATTAGTGAAATTTCATTTAGGACATCTTAATTTTTATTTGGAGTGCATTATCATCCTAGATCTTGCTTGCATTAACATTGCATTAAGATTTGCATTAGTTAATTGGCATTCTAGGGTTTCTAATTCTTGCATTAGTGAATATGCATATAGGTTGCATTTTTTCATCTCAAATAATCTCAAATCATTTAAAATATGCATTTTCATTTAGGTTACATATCATACAAACTAAAAATCACAAAAAACACTTAATTTTTTTTGAAAATTGTGAAAAAAATCCTCACTAAGACTCATACGCCCCTCTAGGTGATTTAGTCCTAATGAAAATTTCAAACTACACTTACCAACATTTAATTCTTTCTTTCTAGGCTTCTATTTATTGTTGAAAGCATATTGTTTTAGTTTGTAGAGTTTTTGTTACAATAAAATCATTAGAATTAGCATAATTTACATTCATTTCCATTCTGGATAGAATTAAATTCTTGCACTTTTCATTTTCAACATTAGTTCATAGTCTAATTAGATTAGAGTGTATTTGAAATTCATTTGAAAAAAAAACCAAAAAAACCTATAAATCAATGAACCACTTGGATAAAGCATAGTTATTTGACTATGTCAAATCTCTTTTTCCAAGTTAACGTAACCCTCAAGCCTTTTAGTAGTGATGAATTTGGCATGTTAGATGAATCCCTTGAGGAATTCATCTCAAAAAGTTCATCCACTAAGGCTTGTTATGAAAAACTAAAACCAAGAGAAGGTACATGATTCAACCTCAACTTATCCTTTACCCACCTTCACACAAATCTCAACCTAAAAAGAAGCCTAAATTTACTCTTTACCCACCTAAGAACAATGCCTTGTAGCAATAAAGTAATAATACCAGTCCTCATACATACAACACTCAAAATAATCCACAACCAAAACAACCAACTCCAACAAGCTTACCTTTGCCTAATCCTATTTTTCCTAGTGCTCCTCATTTAACTTGACATAGTGGGAAAGAGATGATATTTTTGAACAACTTAAGAATACTCCTGCAAAGATATCACTATGAAACCTAATTCACAGTTCACCTAATTATCACACTATGCTTCAAAATACCTTGCAACAAGTAATGGTTCCCTCTACTAAAAATGCAAATGATGTTGCAGCTCTCATACGAGGAATGCCCACCGTTAATGTAGATATTACCTTTCATCAACATGAGCTACCTCCTTTGGAAATGAGAAAGATAAATGATGCCTTCATGATAATTTCTATCCATAATAGGTTGGGAATAAAAAGAACCCTTTTTGACAATGGATCTACTCTTAATGTGTGTAGTGTGACCCTCTTGGATAAAATCGGTGTGAATAAGTCAAAAATTTAACTTGATTCCTTATTGATTTGTGGATTTAATAATATAGGAAAACAACCAAATGTTGGGTGTGATTAATTTACCTATTATAGCTAGAAGGGGGTGAATTAATTGTCACCAAATTAAATGCCTTAACATTTAATAGAACTAATTCTAGGTGTACTGCATAAATGATTTATCTATAAATGCAAAAAATAAAAGTCATCACATAAACACAATAACACCTAATTTACATGGAAAACTAAATGAGGGAAAAAATGGTGAGGATTAGCTCACACTATAGAGAATATAAAAACCAATTACAAAAGGCTCATTTCTTGAAATAAGGTTCACTACTTGAGATAAGGCTCACTGCCTAAAAGAAGGACTCACTAACCATAGGGCTACAGCCCAGATGGCTCACTACCACAAAGATACAAAGAAGATGGATCACTACTAGAGTACAAAATTTATGGCTTACTACCAAAAGTGAACTAATGAATTTCACCTTTCTTGTGTTGAATTCAATTCCAGATGAAGCTTTATAAAGGTAGTACTGTATATCAATAATCTCTCAATATTTCTACTCTGATCACACACTTATTGTATTCACTTGCTTTGCTTATTCTGATCTATTGTATTCACACCATTTTTTGTCTCTATATAATTCTTTCATAACCTCACATCAATCTATATTTTAAAGAGAAAAATATGCATACATATATGTATCTTACTCATTAATTAGGCTGGCCAAACATCCATAAGGTATTGCACACACTAATTCATCCAAGATCTTCAAATATTTGAATCATAGTTTGGCATACAGTAGGAACTAGTCCTAAAGACCAACACATTGGACCACATACAATGATCATCTTTAATGGGAAATAACTTCTGGTAAATGAGACATACATACAGTATTGTGTTGACATAAATGACAACTTGCTGACATTAATGAAAACCATATGATGTAATCTTCAATCTTCAACAATATCCCCCTTTATCATTGATGGCAACACAAGATGTGAAAATCCAACAACAACAACCTTTATAAATATTTTGATGAGATGAAATGACTTTCAGTTTTCGCATGCTTCCTTTCTCCCCCTTTGACATCAATGACAAAAAAAATTCAAGTATACTGCAATTGTATGTTTTGACTACTCCCCCTATCAAAATTGTTCTTCACAAAAAAAAATTCCTCTGACTATTTATCTCTCCATCTCTTTATCTATCCCTTTACTTCAAAAAAAATTCTACAAAAAGATTATAAAAAATGATTCTTTATCTCAATCCTTCTAAAATATTTCCTTGTATTTTTCTCTCAGTTCTAGAAGACATGTCTTCCAAGAATCCACTACCTACCTAATGTGTAGACAAACATTATTGTTCTTTCCTATTGTGTCAACTATTTCTAGAAGAGTATCCAGAATAGTAATATTTTGTAAATTGTTCTCAGCATCCACTAGGAGATTGGAAATTTGTTCCAATCTTAACTCAATTATCTCTTTGACTTTCCAAAAGTTCTTCACAATAATATCCCTCTTTACCATAATTACTACAAGATTAGATTGTAAGGAATTGATTATTTTCTTTTGTGTTTCATACTTGTCATTAAGAACATCATATGTTTTTCCAATAGAGTTCAATTCATGCTCAATCGTATCAATTTTTGTTCTATAGTTCCCAATAGTAGTAGGCCACTAGAGACAATACCTATACACATTGTTTACACTCTTGATGCAAGTTTTTAGTTCATTTATGCTCTTAGTCATCCTCTTCTATGCATTACAGCATCTTTATTCCATAGGCAATTGAATTTCATCTTTTTTGGTTGTTTCGGCAAGTGATTCTTCCCTTAATCTGTCTTTAATCTGCTCAATCAATACTTCTAGTAAAATACTTGTCAATTCACTTAACAATATCATTATGAATTAAGTAAATGGCTAGAGTGTCTATAATCTCATCCTATTCATATTTTGGTCCGGAAAACCATATATCTCCAATCTTCTTCAATCCATCAGGTTGCTCAAGAATCTTTAACACCTTTTATTTAGTAACATCTTCTTCTTCATCATCTATTGATACTCGATCAAATTTCTCTACAATTTTTGCTTGCTTTTCTTCTCCCTTTTCCTCTATCTTTAGCTTCTTTATTTCTGAAGGGGAACATAAACTCATTCTTCTTGATATCCTGTTTCCGGAGGAGAATCCTTCTTTAGACATCATAACCAGAATGGAAATCACACTAGAATTCCATGCATTTATTTTGATTTCAAAATATTCTTTAAAAACCTTTTCTTTTTCTACTAGACAGTTCAGATATCAGTAAACTTGCTTCCTAATAGGTGTAGCTAACTTCCACACAAATATTTATTTCAATGGTAACAAGTTTAGAAAATACAACATCAAGCATATAACCAAAGATCCAAAGAAAAAAGGATAATTTTGATTCTTTGTCATTGTTATATTTTTCATTAATTGATTTCTTAGCAACTCACACAAGTCAAAATACTCCTTTTTCTCAACCATTCAAATGATGTGAAACATAAATAGAAATTGCTAAGGTCGAACCTTCCATATTCCTAGAATAAATCTTATATGAGATATCATATGCCACATACCTTATTACTAGGTCAATTATGATGTGAATTATAAGTTCCCTTTGATCTCCTATTACCCTACTTAGGTCTTCAACCTCTTTTTTCTTTATGGACTTCTCGAATGGAATGAGTCCATTACTGCATAATCCTATTACTACTGCAAATTCTTCTTTCATGATTTCATAAGGTTCGTAAAATATCATTTGATCACCTTGAATTATTCTTAAAATAGCCCGAACAATGTCCACATTCAAAAATTATGGAAATTCACTCCAAATTTCTAAAGCCTTGTGCCCTAGATTCTTGACCATTTGCATTTTCTCAACTGAAAGAGAAGTCCTGAGATTCCTAATCTTTTCATGATCAAATTCATCAATCTATAACTTACACAATTTTTTTAATTCATCATTGCACGGATTGAATATCACCATTACCTTTGACTCCATTGCTTCAACCGTGTTCTCCAAACTTTCCCTTGCAAAAAAAAAAAAACTAACACCTTTACTTCTGAACTCTTTCACTTCAAAATAGAAATGACTACTCCATTTTCCTTATTTAACTTATCATTTTTGGGGTTTCACCATAAAGGATAATTTATTGCTTGTGGCATCATCATTTGTACTTTAGTATATCAGTTCCTCCTTCTGTAAAATCCATCAACCATATTGTGAAATGCACTGTAAGAAAAAGAGCTCCACAAATCTTCTGTATTTCTTGTTTTCTACCAAAATTTTCTTCATTGCCTTTAGAATGAAAGTTTTCATCACATATCCTTGTGTCATCACATGACACCTCTTATACCGCGGGTTCACTATATTTTCTGTGAATGCTCCCCTTGAAGCTATTACTATATTTAGTTTATATACTTGGGGAATCTACATCAAATACAATATTATCTGATTTTTCCTTGTTCTCAAGTTCAACCTTTATTTCTCCAAACATTTCCCTTTTATTTCCTCACTTCCTCTAGATTTACCTTGCTTATAAACTTGTTCTTCTATTCCAGAATTGGTTTCTTCACAACTTTGTTCTTACCAAATTTTGAGAAATGTCTAGGTTTATTGCAAGAATGGCACACAACAAATATTTGGTCAAGAGAGTTTGTATTCATCTTTGTCTTGCACTAGTTAGCCTTGTGTCAAAAAATATTACACATGTAACACTAACCTTGGAATGAATGAAATCTTCTACCAGTGTTGAATCTATTCATCATTATCTAACTTCTACATTTGGCAGATTTATGTCCAAACTTGTTACACACATAGGATTGTCTAACAATGAATCCAACATTCTGACTTAACCTATTCTAATTCATCATACTTCTATATTCTATTGCTCTATGTTCTAATTTATTGCATGAGTAAAAAATACATTAAAATATGGGTACATTTGATTATTAGGCTATCAATTGGGTATCCTTTCAGTATTGATCCTTCTATTCTTGCCTTGATAAGTACTACCTTTCCTTTGACTATTCATTTTGTTGAAATATGGATTAGTCTTCAAAAAATTTCCTTCTTTGAGTCCTAGACCACCTTTATCCTTTGCATGCTTCTAAGATGAAATGAATTCATCAAGCAATCCTGAACTTATCTTGAATTTGTCTTCAAAACTTTTTGCCTTTTCTAGATCATATTCAAGAGTTACTACTTCGTATTCAAGCTTGTCACATTTTTCTGTCTTTTGATTGATAATTTATTTTCTTTGTTCAATTTCCAATTTTAAATTATCTTCCCCTCTTTTTCTTTCTTCAAGTTATATTCTTATATTTTTAGTAGTATCCTTTACTTCTTTTAGATCCTAATAAACTTCTTTATGCTTCAACTTAAATTTCTTAGTTTCTGAATACGTTCACCATCTTGCTTGAAATTTTATTTGATATCTTCATTCTCAGACTCTGAGGTATCTATGCTCAATTTTTCATCTAAGTTAGATCCCTTCATCATTTAATTCAACTTGCCAAGATCTCCTTCAAGCTTTTAAACTTATTCCAAAGGACCTCACTCTAATAACAATTATTATATAGGACAACTAAGAAGGGGGCATGAATCAGTCATCACCAAATTAAATTCCTTAACCATTTACCAGAACTAATTCCAAATACTACATAAATGATTTATCTATAAATGAAAAAATTGAAAGTCATCACATCAACACAGTAACACCCGGTTTACATGGAAAACCCAATGAGGTAAAAACCATGGTGATGATGAGCTCACACTATAGAGAATATCAAAACTAATTACAAAAGGCTCATTGCTTGAAATAAGGCTCACTACCTAAGATAAGCCTCACTACTTGAAATAAGAACTCACTATCTAGACTCACTGTCCACATGGATACAACCTAGATGGCTCACTACCATAGAGATACAAATAAGATGACTCACTTCCAAAGTAGAAAAGTTATGGCTTACCATCAAAAGTGAACTGATGAATTAAACCTTTCTTGTGTTGAACTTAGTTATAGATGAAGCTTTGTAAAGGTAGTATTGTATATCATTATCGCTCAATAGTTCTACTTTGATGATGCACTTATTGTCTTCACCTATTTTTCTTATTCTGATATGCTCTATTAACACAATTTTCTATCTCTATATTCTTCTTGTATAACCTCACATTAATTTACATTACCGAGAGACACATATGCATAGATATATGTATCTTACTCATTAATTAGGTCAGCCAAACATCCATAAGGTATTACACATGCTAAGTCAACCAAGATCTTCAAATATTTGAATCATAGTTTTCCACATGGTAGGAACCAGACCTTAAGACCAACACATTAGACAACATATAATGGTAATATTCAATGGGAAATAACTTCTGGTAAATGAGTCATACATACAATATTGTGTTGAAGTTAATGAAGACCTGCTGAGATTAATGACAACCATTTGCTGCAATCTTCAATCTTCAATAGCAAGTATTTCCTTCAACTCTTCATCATATAATGAAGTATGTCTACAACAATAATGTATACCAAATTGGAATAGACCCCAAACCTGAACGTTGTTTACAATTTGAAAAAGGAATGACAAGTACACTAAACACATTGATTCCAACATCAAACATAGAACCTATGGAAGAAGATAAACAAGAAATGGAAATAGTGTCAAATTTATTGGAAGATGATTGGGATTCCTTGGAGTTCACACCTTTTTTTATGGGAGAATACATAATCAAAATAAAATAATATGAAAAAAAATAAACCAATGGTTATGTCAACACAGAACTCAGATGAGAACTCATAAACATCTACCTCATCTACCCTTGAATAAGACACAAGCTACACAACAAAATTGAATGAAATAGATTATCAACAACCACCAAACCTGAAAGAAATGAAAATAATTTATGGAAGAGGTTATGAACTTATAAAATAATTAGGTTATAGTGGAAAAAAATGTGGAAAGAAAGAACAAGGAATATATGTTCCTATAGAGCCTAACATGCAAGAAACAAAAAGTGTCTTGGGATATTGTCCTTGTAAGATAACACAAGAAAACAAAAGACCCTTGTTAAACATCAACACCACTATGTGTAAACCTAAAATCAATCTCACCTTGAAGCATCCTGAATTGTTTGATAAGACTTGTGAACCATCATGAGAATAATTTGAAGATTATGAAGCCTTGAAACAAATTCTAGGAGTTTATGAAAAACCATCTAATCCTCCTAAAAAAAAATGAGTTACATGTGCTATGATTAGCACCAAACAAAAAGACATAGAAAAGGAAAGTAGTGAGATTGAAATGAGTAAAGAAGAATACAACCCTGAATTTTTGAAACAAAGAACACTTCCTTTAGGAGATACAAGATGGACATCAACAATAAAGAGAAAGTGATTAAGATAGGAAAGTTCCTTGATGATGAAGAACAAGAAGGCCATGCAAATTTACTTCATGACTTTCTCAAACTTTTTTCTTGGAATTTCTTAGATATGCCAGGAATCGATGCTAAGATAGTGACACATAACATAGTCCTTGTTGAAAATGCTAAATAGGTTAGACAAAAGATACAAAAGATGAATCATAAGATAGATTTTCTGGATAACCTGGAGAAATTGAAAAGCTCCTTGAAGTTGGTTTCATAAGACCCATAGATTATTCTCTTTCGATCTCAAACATTGTCACAATCAAAAAACTCGATAATCATATTAAGATGTGTACATTTTTTTATGATTTGAATAAATCATATTTAAAAGATGACTTTCCCCTTCATAATATCGAAATGATAGTAGATTGGAATACGTGACATGCTTTGTTGTCATTCATGGATGTATTTTCTAGTTACAATCAAATCTTTATCAACCCTCAACATCAATACAAAACATCATTTACAACTATTTTGGGAAAATTTTGCTAGGTCATGATGCCCTTTGGATTAAAAAATGTGGGAGAAACATATCAATGAGCTATGGAATTAATATTTACTGATTACATATATAATATTTTGGAAGACTATGTTGATGATATTCTAGCTAAATATTTAACTAAAAAGGACAATGTGAATATCCTCTAAAAGATATTGGAGTGAATATGAAAATACAACATGAGATTGAATCCAAAAAGTGTGCCTTTGGTGTGGATAGTGAATTTTTTCTAGGTTTTATCATATCTCACAAAGGAATCAAGGTGGATATGAAGAAAATTGATGCTATAGTTAACCTGCCACCTCCTAGAAGCATCTCTCAACTACATACCTTACAAGGAAGAATTCAAGCTATCTATCATTTTGTAGCATCCTTAATGGATAGAATGTTACCATTTACACATCTCCTTAAGAAAGATGTGCACTTTGGTTGGAACGAGGATTGTGAACATGATTTTAAGATTTTGAAGGATTACCTTGCCACTCCACCTATTTTACAACCTCCTATACAAAAAATACCCTTCATCCTTGATACCATAGCATCGACCCATGCTCTCACAACATTGTTGGCTCAAAAAGATGAAAATGGTAAAGAATACCCCATCCATTACATTAGCCAAACATTAATGGATTATGAGAAACAATATACAAAAATAGAGAAACATTGTTTGGCTCTTGTCCTTGCTACTAGTAAGTTGAGACATTATTTACCGAATTCTGAAATACATGTAATGACAAAAATTGATCCTTTAAAACAATATTTTTGCTAAAATAGATTTATCAAAATGCTTCACTGAATGGATTATGTTGTTAACAAAGTTTGACCTTAAGTTTGTTTCACAAAAATAAATTAAAGGAAAATCCTTAACCGACCACTTAGTAGATGCTCCTTCGCTTGTGTTGACTATTTAGAAAGATGAAGAAACATGGGAATTATACTTTGACGCATCTAAGTGTAGAAGAGGCTTTGGCACTGGGGTTATAATAGACCCACCTATTGGAAAGCCTATTCCCTTATCCTATTGCTTAAACTTCCTATGCACCAAAAATATGGTGGAATATGAAGCATTAAATTCTAGTTTGCATGTTATTTTAGCTTTGGGAGTTCAAAATATTAAGATATTAAGTGATTCACAATTAGTCATTAATTAAATAAACAAAAAATATCAAGCAAAGCATGAAAAATTATTGAAATACAAGGGTGATCCCACAATAGTGGTTTACAACTTTTGGCCAAACTGGACACTGAAATTATTATTTTTAACTAAATCTTCCCATTCGGGCACTTATAGCTTCTAAACCGTGAGGAATTTGAAGATGATGCAAAATAGAGTCTCATCAAATTTTTTCTGTAGATTCTAAAAATATTATTTTCAAATTTTTTTGAATAAGATTGTACTTCTTTTTCCATCTCCCATGAAAACTGGTTTTTTTTTCAGAAAACAACATTTTTAAAAAGTCACGCTCATTGTATATAGCATAAATTTTTGTGTAGGAAGGATAAAATTCTATTTTTTTTGAATTTAGATTTATAAATATGATATCTAGAACTTTCATTTGGTCTCATAGTTTTTTATTGAATATTTTTTCCTTAATAGAGTTTTGAAGTCAAACCAATTGCAATTCAAACATAGGCGGACTGTATACAACATAACTTTTTTTGTATGTATCAAAATTCAATTTTTTATTTTTTTAATGGATCAAGGAAATCAATACCCAGCACGAACATATTTTAAAAAAAAATATTTTTATAATTTTCTATTTTTCCACATGTGCAAAATAGAGAGATGGATTTTTGATGAAAAACCTATGTTTAATAAAACTAGAAAAACACATACATAATAAAACCAAAACATATTAAAATTATATTCATGGGATAGATAATTTAGAGGAATACCATAATAATTTGAAATAAATTTCAAATAAATTCATTTGATCCCCCAAAAGGTAAATCAAAAGTGTTTTTTTATCGACATTTTGATAGGTGTAAAGGAGACTCATTTATAAGTATGGTTTAAAACTAGCAAGGTTATATCCAAGGGGGTTTGATCTAAGGTGGTTTGTTCAAACCCTCTTCTATTAGAATAAGATTGTCCACTATTTATAACATCCCACAAAAGGATAATCGACATGCAAATGCAATAGAGAGTGCAACTTCTCTTATATCTCCTCAACCTCCCTCAATGTCACCCGAGGGGTTCGAACCTGTGACTGGCTTTGATACCAATTGTTGGCCTTGTCTTTGCACCAAATGATCGACTTGTCAATGCCCAATACAAGCATCAGTTAAGATCCAGGGGGTGTTTAAACCATGTTGCAAACCTGAAGGGAGATGCTGACGATTAGTTCAATAGATCCTTCAAAATATTTCACATTTTTTGTCCATACAATTATGAACCCATCAATTGAATCCTAAGCCGAAGAAGTATTATCAATAGATATGAAAATCTCTAGTGAATGGTATACATCGATATTTAATTATTTAAAAGAAGGTACCTTTCCTAAGCTGACAAATAAGGATACTCAAGATCGTCTTCACAGACTCCCATCTAAGTATATAATTATCACCGACGTGCTATATCAAAAATCCTTTAACAATATTATACTTAGATGCCTCAAAGAATCTGAAATCCCCATAGCACTTGAAGAAGCTCATGCAGGTGCTCGTGGTGGTCATTTTGGAGGAAGAACATTAGTTCAAAAACTCAATCACATTGGGTATTATTGGAGACATATGGAAAAATATTTCTTTGAATATATTAAGGGATGTCACAAATGTCAAGAACATAGCAATTTGATTCATGCTCTTGCTTTTGAGCTTTAGGCCCAAATTCCTATTTGGTCATTCTCAGTATGGGGACTAGATTTTATTGGAAAAATCTCCCCCCTTCTTTAGTTGGACACACTTTTATAATAACCACAATAGATTATTCCACAAAATGGGTCAACTATTACCCTTCATTCCACAACTGTTGATGTGATATGTCATTTCATACATGAACACATTATTGCTCACTTTGGACTCCCTTTAGCATTAGTTTTAGATAATGGTACACCATTTAAGATTAATGATGTGAAAAGGTTCCTCCAAACATTTAACATCCAACATCATTTCTTAACACCTTACTACCTGCAATCTAATGGTCAAGCTGAATCAACTAATAAGACTCTTGAACAAATCCCAAGGAAGAAAGTAAACAAACACAATAAGGATGGGCACTCACAGTTGACATATGTGTCATGGGCTTACAATACTAGTATCAAAGAATCCACCAAGACTACTCTATATAACCTTGTCTATGCTACCAAGGCAATAATTCCCTTGGAGTTAGAGATCCCTATGTTAAGGATTTCTCTTCAAGGACTTATTGAAGACAATACTTATAAAGAAAAATAATTGCATTAGCTTGATATGCTTGATGAACAATGAATTAATGCTCTTGAAAATATTCAATCTTATTCTAGAAAATTGTAGTGTAGCTATGATGACCATGTCATCCCTTTTGTATTCAATAAAGGTGATTTGATGTTATTAAAAAATAAATGTAATGCCAATGATGACCCAACTGAAAAAGGAAAAGTCAGTCCTAACTGGTTAGGACCTTATATAATTAATGAAAGTTATAGGTCCGGTGCATATATGTTAACAAAAATGGATGGTACAACTCTTAAGGAAACTATAAATGTTGTGCAGTTGCACTGGTATTATGTCTAATCTTCTTGAATAGTGTGAATTTTAAAGTAGGGGTGTTAGAGTTAGTAGATGACATTCTGTGTGCTCTTGCAGTGCTTTGTTCTTGACAAAAAATTATTTGTGTGTCTTGAATATTAAATTCATTATTTAACTTAATTTTAGATAGTTACTTTAGGATTCATACTATTCAAGATAATCTTGTATGTTGTGTTATATTAGATCCTTATATGCATTTAATGTTCTTTAATTAAATCATAGGTGAATTTAATTTAACATAGCATACTTAATGATAATGTCACATCTAAGAGAAACTAGAATAAGTTTTAATTAGATCACATAAAACATGTTAAGTCATGTAGATATTTATTAAATAGTCTTATAAAGATTATTTGATCAATCACATTTCCATTTAACATTAACAAATAAACATAAATAACCAAACATCAAATGATCATATATGTATATCAAAATTTTAAGTACATGTCATAAATATATACAATGTTGCTATGGTCTGTGGCTACCAAATCCCTCAAGAATTGGTGAGTCTAGAGGTAGTCCATTGAGAGAAAGTGGTATAAAATCATGATCACAAGTTGACAAGTGCATCCAATGCATACTATAGACCATGTGCTCATCTAATAGCCTCTCGATGATCCTCTGCTAGGTGGTCTCTCTCTTCCTATAGCCTAGCTACCTCTGCATGGAGTCTCTTGACCTCCATTGGGGATCAATATGACTAAACCTCCTCATAAGTAGCCTTAGATCAATGGGTGGACCTCCTAAAAATAAACTCCTCCCAACTTGGTAAAAAGAAACTCCTCCCCACCTAGTTGAAATAGCCTTGACATAGTAATAAACCCAAGAGAGGGGAAGTATCTCCTTCTCAATTTTTTTGTAGTGGGAGATGGACCTATACCTGAGAGTATTGTGGAAGACTTAACATTGAGCCTGATCATTTTCAGGATCTGTTCGATTGATATCACTTTCCCATTTGGTGAGAAGAGGGCAAAAAATCCATTATCCAGCAAAACCTAAAAGTCGTTCTCGATCTCTTTGACCTTTCTATTCAATGCTACTTGATGAACTCATTTTCCTTCCATGATGTGGCCCACTGATCAGAAATTCCTACATTCTTTAAAACTTCCTCGATGGTCTTATATAGCTTGGAGATCAAAGTCTCTAGCTTTGCAGATCAAGGAGCATATAGGCGTAGAATTGAGTCGAATAATGGGCTAACCTTCTCATTTAACTCATGAGCATCCCTCAAGAATTGAAAGACTATTTTTAAAATAGTGACCGGTATTATAATATTTTTCCAGTGTGCGAAGAGCAATCTTCTTAGTATCGAGAGAATCCTAATTCCCTATGCCATTGCTATCTCCTATTAGAATTGAGTCTCTTTTTATTTTATGTCCTCCAATTGACCTTTCTCCTAGAGGGAATTTGTGAACTCTAAGTTCACCCTTCTGGTCTCTTCTTCACGAGTCTACAAATTAGACTTTGTCTCCTATTTCTCTCATTTTCCTCTTTCTGCTTCATCCTAGGCTTTCTAGAGGTCATCAGAAACCTAAGCTTAGACACTATCCAATTCTTTACATGCATTCTCTCGATTGCACTAGTATTTAATAGTTTTCTCATATTTAGCGGTAACCTCTCCTTTTAACCTCTTTATCTCGACATGAAGTTGAGACTGTTTATCTCAGGCCTCTTCCATCAATATAGTCATCTCTTCCTACTGATTTTGTAGCTAACCTAACTAGGCAATTTGCACATCCTTGCCTCTAATTTCTACCTACAACCTACTCACTATGTTTGTTATATTGACTAACTCTTCCTCATGCTTTATTTTCCTTTTTTCTAGTTTTGTATAGTCTGCGTAGACCACCTTCTGAGTAGCTTTAGCCCGAACCATTTTCTCCTATGGGAGAGTCTCACTGAAGTTAAGACCTATGGATTTGATGTCATAATCTTCCATTTGCATTTCCCTGGCTGGCCTAGATGCTAGAGGCTTCATGGTGGTAATCCACAAGGAATTTTTATCTACGTCAAAATAGGCCTCAATCTTCTTCATGGTTGTTTGGTCTACAAATTTTACTAGAATTTCATATTTTCTCACTTGTCAAGCTTGCTTTGTCACATTTGAATGTGTTTGGAGACTCTATGGAATATCAATGCTTTATGCATCTAGAGAAGCACCCAGAGGGATATTGAAATAGGTAAAAAAAGAAGGAATCTCAGCTGTATGAGGTCATGAAGAGGCAAAAGGAAGTGTTATCATGGAAACTGATAGATGGGATTGTTGAAACTGACATCGATGCTTTAGTATTGTCAATGGGGGCCCTTAATACGGCGATCAAAGAATCAATTGTGGTTGCAACTGATGATGCTCGCTCAACATGTGGGGTTTCTTCACATGGTTCACTATTGAATATGGCTGGGGGTTCATTTAGGACCAGCAGATTAGAATCTCTTGACCGAAGGCTATTTTCCATAGCTGAAGGTAAAGGAATAACTAGAGAAGCATAATTAGAAAAAAGAGGGGACACAAAACTTACTTGAGTTACTGAATTCAAATATCCTAGCAGAGTGAACTATTCTTCTTCTTCTCCTTTAGCTGGCTCATCGGGTCCACATAGGTCTTGGAATCATCTCCTCTTCATGTGGGCATAATCGATAGATTTAAATCCTTTGGTGGTCAATCCGATCAAAATTTGACCTTTGGTAGCCACAGTAAACCTCTTTGGGGACCGTCGGGTCCTTTTTCCTTTTCCTTGGGCACTGGTGGAGGAAGTGGCCTATAGATCATTTTGTTTTGACCCTTTCCCCTTGTTAGAATGCTAAGCGTGGGAAGCAAAGAGTGGAAGCTCCTTCGGTTCAATTTCTTGATTGGTCTAGTGGTTACTGGCCTCACTTTCGGACTCTTTATCATAAATGTCATGGAGTTTCTCATCGTGTGGTTGGCGTTCTATCCATACAAGGCGCTGGTGTTCCTAACCTTCTATTGAAACCTCCATAAAATAACCTTCTTTCTCTTTGAACATCCCAGACACTTTAGTTTCATACTAAGGGACTTTCCCATTGGGAGGTTCTTCTGATATTCTACCATTATCAAATAAAATTCATGTCATGAAGGTATGTTGAGTGGTATGAAATCTAGATCAACATAGAATTATGAACCCTCTCTAGTAGCATTCTTTTTTTATTCAAAGTATTCCCATTCCCCATGTTTTAAGGTTGGGATATGCTTTATTGGGTGGTAGTCCCATTTGTCTTCAATGAGAACTAGGCCCAAATGTGCTAATTTTTTGGTGAGCACCTCCCGAGCCTTCCATTTTGATAAAGTTTTTTGACTATTGGAAATGGTGAGGGGAGTTGGAAAAAGAACGATCTTGTGCCTTCCGACACCATAGATGTTATCCACAAGGGTTAATTGGTGACATACCTCCAAGGAAAAAACACTATCTGTTACAAATATTGGGATTCTAAAAGGCTCCTCCATAAAACCATGAGCTTTGATGAAAGAAAACTCATCTCTCAGAAAATAATCTATTAGGGCTTGTGAATTTCTCAATCAATGTTAAACCTAAAAATAAAAATGGATTGGAGGGTGTAGGGACAAGCTTACAAGTACTTACACCATGAGATAATCTACAAACCAATAATAATCCCATGTCTTTGAAAGCACATGGGTCCAAACCGAAATGGACTGGTAAGACCCTTTTGTATCATACCTAAACATCGTCAAGTATCCTTCAAGAAATTCAAAATTTTGGTGCACAATTAATTGTACCGAGAAATAAGAATAACTGAACTTGTACTCGATACTATAATTTTCTAATTGTTCCAATGTCCTTTTAGCTATTATCTCAGAAAAATCAAAATACTTTTGGCTCTTTTCCTTCTTGAGCTTAAAATCCAAGCCCATCTGAAAATGATAGACCTTTTCGTCATCATCATAGCTATAGAGAGAGGCCATCATTGAGAAAATGGTTTGTAGATCATTCCTGAATTTTTTGTGTTGCAGAGAAAAGAGGAGCTGACCTCCCTCCAAATTTTATTTCATTTCTTCCTCATAAAATTGTAGTTTCTTATTTTTGTATGTCTAGAAATCTTCCATTTCCTTTTCAAAGTTCATAGAGCCCCAATTAGTAGGGATACATAACATATCTTGGATGGCTACTACACTAACCATAACCCTTATCCTACTACTAATTATAATCCTTGTTACCTTGTCAAATGCATTGCACATGTAGACACCAGTTCTAGAAATAGGTGTATAGTGGGCAAGATGAATTGTGGTAGACCACAATTCCAAAACCATTACACAAAACTTTTAAATGACCCCTATTTAATCATTCTTTATACCACCGCTTCCTTGCGTTTTTTAGAGTTTACTATCCTTGGGTCAAAAATATTGTCCATGAAGTCATGCACAAACTCCTCCTTAACATGATCACCTTTAACCTGAGCCGATTTGATGTGGAAAAAGTGTCGTTCCTCGACTATCAGGGCATTAGTAAATGACTCCCTCCCAAAAACATTAATGTAGCATAATTTTTTAGGGGAAAACCCAACTTTCCTTCCATAAGTTGATGCTTCCGCCATTGTTGAGCCAAAAATTTTGCAGAGAGTCTCTTTAGAGAAATGGTTACTTGCTTTTTTTCTTTAAAAATCTTACCTTTTGGTGCATTCAATTTCCTTACATACATGCAGTTTAGTGTTGTCATTACCAATGCTTTACTAAATGCTACCACTAAGGTGATACATGTGGAATAGAGATCCGTATCCCTAAGGAATCCAAAATCTGCCACAAGAATATAATTAGTACACTCTCTTTGTCACCCTTTTTCACAAACAATCTTGCATTGTTGGAAAGAGTGCTTATTCTATGAGAAATATGCTCAAGCGATACAAGGTACATCGACAAGACTTGCGTATTTAATTTTTCTAGAGCTTAGAACATTAAATAAGTAGATTGATGTTGACAATGGACAAATGGTGACCATCAGTACATGAGGGAATTTACTCCCAACACCTAAATTTAATTCTCAAGGCATGCTGTCAGATTCTCTATATGATCTTCCTCTTGTGCTCCGACTGCTTTAGCAATTTTTTCATTGCTACCTAGTGAGAGATGGGTTTTCCATCCATTGAGACCTCTAGTGCTACCTTTCTATAAATTTATTTTTCCACCTTAGTGAAATATTCACTCACTTTAGCTCTTTTAGTTTAGCAAGCCTTCCCTTTTGCATCCCATTCTGCTCAACTCTACTCCTTTTCCATAATTTCAGACAACCTGGGTACTCCTATTCATATTTTAACACGAAGGCCACTATAATCCTTTGTGGGAAATATTACTGACAACCAAATTAAGTTCCAAGTAAAGAAATTTGATCGCCTCTATACCATTATGTTCAAGTGGGTAGTCAACCTAGACTATGTTGACAATGAGGACCAACCATGATGCAACTCCAACATTGTTTCTCGCTTCGTAGCTTCCCTACTGGACTTTAACATCACCAAGCCCATGAAAATTGAATTGTGCCACCAAATTTTCAATGTTGCAGTGTTGGATGGGCTTGGTGAAATCATGCAAGTGGCTATTCCCTACGTCGACATTCTGAGCACCATGGACCTCTGTAGGAAAATTGATTACGGGGTAGACGTGGCCTAGTTTCCTCTCCTTTATAACTTATACACCATGGACCTTAAAGGGAATTGTTTGATGTCTCTGTCGGCGGCCACCTACTTGTTGTAGGAGTATGGCGTGGAACACGTTTCAGGGCTTGACTAGAAGAAACACTTTGAGTTTATGATATATAGTCATGACAAGGAGAACAAAGGTCTGTGTTGTGTCGTGCTCGCATGTGTTGTGTGTTGATCCCCCTTTTCACCTTGACAAAGAAGAACAATAAGAAGAAAAACCAAAGAAAGATCCATTTTGATTGCTTTTCAATGGTTGGAGGCTTAGCTTTTACTATTTTTTGCATCTTACCTCCTTTTTGCCCCTTTTTTCTTTGCAACTCTTTTTGGGTTTTCTTGAGAGAGCTTCATTCTTAAATCTGAGCCTCAATCTTGTATACATGAAAATTTCAATGAATACAATATAATATGATATGCTTATACATACTTTGTGTTATATTCTCATGGCTTATTCTCAAAACTAAAACATATTTACAAAAAAACTTACATATGGTATATAATTGTGATATATTTTAAAATAACTTGCACATTTTAATGGAACAATCTTAGATAAATGTTGTTTACCGGTATATCCAACACATTTCCTTCCATATTTTATAGCTCGTACGCATTATTTTCCTTGCATGTGCTGATGCAGAAGGGTCCCTTCTATAGCATTTAAAATTTCATGTGTTGACTTGTTTTGTGTTGCACTCATCATATTTTACTACCAGACTTCCCTCTTGGAACTCTAGGCTAGATGCCTTCTTGTCAAACCATTGTTTGACTAATTTTTGGAGTCTCATCACGGCTTCATATGCCTTTTCCCTCCTTTCCTCAAGATTCATAAGTTTTGTGAGCCTGACTTCCATCCCACTACTTTCCTCGACTTTTAAAGCCTTGATCAACTGTAATGCCAAGATTTCTATAGAAATAGGTAACACTACCTCCTTTCCATATACTAATTCATATGGAGTGGTCTTTATGATTTATTTGGGTGTGATTCTATCAACCCATAGAGTGGCCCGTAGATTTTTATGCCATTCCTTTTGTCATTCTGACCTGATGCACTTGATTAGCCTAATCAAGTTCTTATTGGTTGACTCCACCAATCCATTTACCTATTAGTAATAATTTGATGAAGTCTTGAGGTAGACCACATATTTGAGAGTAGAGTTGGATATGTCGTAACCCACAAAATCTTGTGCATTATTAAATATGATAGATTTTGGCGACCCAAATCTTGTCACCAACTCTTCTAGGAAGTTTACAATCTCAATTTTTGTAGCATTTTTTAGGGCAACAACCTTTGTCCATCTTGTAAAGTAATTAGTTGTTGTAAGTATCCATTTGTGACTAGCCTTGGAAATAAGTTTTATCATTCTGACAAAATATAGACCTCATTGGGCAAAAGGTTCCTCAATGACAACTAGACTCAGTGGCATGGTAGAATTATTCCTCTTGTTGACAAAATATTGATACTGAGTACATTATCACACTAGATGGTGCACTTTGGAAAACATGGAGGGCTAGTAATATCCTACCCACATTATTTTTAGGGTTGTGGATTTGGTAGAGAAATGTTTGCCTTCAGAACTGTTGTGCAATTCATTCAAACGTCTTTCCACTTGGGGTTTATCTAAACATCGGAGTAGAATACCATCATAATTTATTTTGAATAAAACTCCTTCAATCAATATATACCTGGTGCCTTGCAATTGATAGTAACACATTTTATGTTGTGGGATGCTAGTCAAATATCACACTTCTTTTGTATATTGTGTCTGATCCATCACCCATGATTCATCGGAATCGAAATACCTCATGTAGGCCTAGTAATTTTCTTCTTCTATCGAGGAGCTTAGCTCTTACATGAGGTATTCAGAAAGACCTCTTCCCCAAACTAGATTGGTTGGTCTACTGTCGACATCATACTCTAGGATCTTGGTGATCCAGTTGGCCCTCTTCTTGATTATCTGGCCTTTGGTGATATACTCCTGCACACTAGGACAAGCGACAAGAATAGTGATTCTATTGGTCGATACCAGGTTTTAGAATATCTTGAGGCTCTTAACAATAGAAAAGGCTTGTTTTTCTAAAAATATATATCTAGTTTTATACCCTTGGAGGGTCCAAGAGTAAAACGCAATCGGATGCTCTCCGAAATTATCTCCTTCCTTTTGAGTGAATAATAAAGATATGTTGTATGGGCTGCTCTAGATGTAGAGAAATAAATATTTTGAAAAATTAGGATAAGCCAACACCAAGGTTGTGGAGATGGCTACCTTTATTTGCTCGAAAGTTGTCCTACCTTCAAGAGTCCATTTGAAGACCAAATTCTTTTTTAACATTAGCGTGATGGATCTTGCAATTCCTGTAAAGTCCAAAATGAACCTTCAAACAAAATTAATATTCCCTAAGAAGGATTGTGGCCCACTCTATTTGATTGGAAAAGGTAGCTCCATTATAGCTTTCACTCTTTCTAGATTTATTACTATTCCCTCCTTTGACACTACAAAGTCGAGTAACTTACCTTGGGGTACTTTGAAGACACATGTCTTGGGGTTTAAGGAAATCCTAAACTATTGGCATCTCTGGAAGACCACTTCTAGATGATCAAAGTCGTCATCCCTCTTTTTTGAAAAATTTGTTAAGTCATCCAGATATATTAGAATGATTTGATTGGTTAACTTTTTGAAAGTGATATCCGTTGCACACTAGAAGGTCACACCAACATTGGAGAGCCAAAATTATATCTTTGCATATGTGAACGTTCCCAACTTGGTATTGAGCGTTGGTTTATGCTAGTTTCCCTTCTTTACATAGACCTAGTTATAGCTTGAAAAACCATCGAGCAATGAGAAAATCTCTGATTCAGCCATAGTCTGCAATATCTGCTACATTAAAGGTAAGGGGTAGTGGTCTTTCAACGAAGCTTTGTTTAAATCCCTGAAATCTACATAGAGCCAAATTCCACCATTCTTCTTTCATACTAGTAGGGGATTTGATACCCAAGTGGAATGCTTGATCGGGTATATGATCCTGGACTTGATCAGTTTAGTGAGCTCTTATGCCATGAACACTTTGGTCTTTGGATTAACTAGCCTTGTCTTTTGTTAGACAGGTTTCGATCATTCAGTCTAATCAATAGTATGTTTGATTATTCTTAGGTTGTACCCCTTAATATGATCATAGGTCCAAGCTATGTCCCCATCATATTTAGAACATAGCTCCTCGAGTCTTTCTTTGTCCATTCATGAAACATCCTTTTCAACTTTCAATTTTCTACCATTTTCCACACTGAGCTCTTTATAGTCTTTCTCATTGGAAATGAATCTCTATTTACTATTTCTAGCATCCTCACAGTTGAAAATATTCTCAAGCGAAATAAAACCTTGGGGAAGCTTGTTACCTTTTAACTGGATCACTTGTCCCTCCAAGACCTTTCCTACTTTCGTTTGTGAATGGTCAGATAATCTTCCTTGGTTTGGTATAAAGGAAGCAATCTAAATGTCATCCTCAAAGACCTACCAACTCTAGTCATTGTCGAGGATCAATGGTTGAACCATGACTTGTATTGCATTTTCTTAGTTGTTAAGTCAATAATTGGTTCGAATTGTGAACCAATCGAAGCTATTTGATCGACAACACTATTTTGAGATCGAGGAATGACCTATATATTAAAAGCTTCAAAGCTTTCAATTAGGTCCCATAATATATGTTTGTAGGACTTCATTCTTACATTTTTGGTGGTTGCCCACCCATAAATTTGGCTTACAACCAACTCTAAATCTTCGAAAGCTTGTACCTTTTTCATGCCCATCTATTTAGAAAGACACAAACCATGGACCAAAGCTTTACACTCAACATCATTATTTGAGCATGGGAATTGGAAATGTAAAGCTTTAAGGGTTTCTGATCCAGTCAAGGATAGCAGTCGGATACTTGTGCCAGATCCAAACTTGCATTTGGCACCATCAAAATATATTTTCCATAGACTATTAGGCTCTTCTTGTTCTTTTATTATTTTCAAAAAAACTTTGTCATCATCAAAGATCACATAGGTTCCCAATCCGGTGGCATGGAAGTTCCCAAACAGATCAGAATCAATGAATTGAGTAAGGAGTAGCTCTTCTTTGGGGGTCTACTCACTCATGTCCCCTCATCCTCTAACATTTCAACACAATACATCTCTCCTTTCGAGAAAGAGGTGTCTGCCACCTCAAAGCATAAAACCACATTGTCTAATATATGTTTTAGATGCAAGGATTCATATAGGATTTTCATCTTCACCCCATGCTTGGTCTATAATATCAGGTGGGATGAATTGAGTGCTAAGTATCCACCAAGATTTTTAGTGAGGTCTCTTGAAAGGCACATCCTAAACACTGGGGGAATGTCTATCACAACCACCTCTTAGGTGACCATTTGGCTTGGGCATGAGAAGAGGGTCAAGGATAGATCTTTGATGAGACTAATAGTTGGAACCATCTTTCCATCTAGTTACATGATACCTCTCTCAAGAGGTTCATACTTGAGTTTCAAAGCATTTTCCACTTGTTTAGGAATGACTGTCGTACTAGCTCCTGAATCGATCTTGTTATTGTGTAGGAGTTTATCCCCGACAATGAGCGTTAAAAAGAAAGATGTGGGTTTTGGCTTCCTTACCTCTTTTTCTTTTGAAATGTCCACCACATTTACATATGTTGTGACTTTTGAAGATTGAGGGTCAGATGCAAGCTCTTTATCTTTAGTTTTATTATGCAATGGAATTGTATCCATCCACACTACGTGTCCTTCTTGCTTTAATGCCTCTTGGAGCAACACCTTTTTCTCGAGGATCAATATCACGTCCCATAAAGATACATTAGTGGGCGGCTTCTTCAACTGATCAACTATGTTGAGTGTTTTGACTAGAGGAACTTTGGGTTTGAATGGTGGTATCTCCTTCATCTTTAAAATAGTTTGATCTAATGTGGGTGCACTTGGTGCTTTATTGATCTCCTTTGTTGGCAACAATAGAACTTGCAAGTGTTGGATGGGTTGGGCCTATGTAGTTTTCTTTTCTTGTGGTTGTAATTGGGGATGCTATGGAAATTGTGGCACATACTCTCCAGTGAACCTCCTTTTGGATCTTGTATTATAGTCTGATTTTACTTTTGGAACACCAATAATCAGTGTAGCATTTGCAAATACCACGTCTTCTTCTTCCATCCAAGAGAAAAGTGTTTGGTTCGGTGCGATGTCCAGTTCCTGCTCCAAAGATATTCCTTACATTCACTCCTTAAAGTGGGAATTCTTCATTTCAAGAGACTATTATTCTTCCGCATTTGAACAAATGCCTTGGATTCTCTACTCCGCTATATTTTTTTGGGGATTTCCCCTCAAACAATTTTAGGGCATATGGCTATCACTACGCAGAAAGCACCATATGTTCTCATTTTCTGCCAGGTTGTTTTGGCCTAGGCTTAATTCTTGGGTTGTCTTTGATTGTCTTGTAGAGGCATAATGATTGGAACTATCTATTTTGCAGACATTGATTGTTGCCCTTGCACCTTAGAGGCCCCTTGATATGCATTATGTTGGTAGGATGTTCTTCCTCCTTGATAGGTCTACGAGGTACGCTTCAGAGGTTTCACTTGCTTTCATTTGATGAAGACTAACTTGTTTGTGAAGGACCACATAAGAATTTTTCATGTCATTGAAATCAGCTACTAGTGAAGATCCTGACATGCTTGGTTGCACATTAGGGTATATGTACATGTACGATGGTGTATCCATTATGGTTGATTACAAAGTGGAGGTCCTTGGAGTTGCTTCTTCCTGTGGGTAACTAGAGATTTCCATGAACATGGGCATTGACAGATGCGATGGGATCTTCTTGACATTGATAAGATGAATCTTTGCTTTCATAGCCAAGTCGCATTTGTTAGGAAAAATATATCCTCCCATGGATTACACCATGACTGCATTGTTAGAATTGAAAGCCTTCAGGTAGAACATGAATGCCATGGTAGCTGGAGGCCTGCTGATCATTGGAATTCTTTGCCAAGTCTTGTGAAATGTCTTGTTCAAATCACTCATAGCCTCTTGTGGGCCTCTTTTGGTAGTAAATAGTTGTTGTAGAAAATACCTGAACAATCTCTCTTCTCAGAAAATTGCTCAAATAACTTCTCTCCAAGCTCGTCCCACGAGTGGATTGAATGAGAAGTCAAGGAATTGTACCAATCCTGGGCTTTTCCTTTGAAACATATGGCCAACAATCTTAGAGAAACATTCTCCTTCATGATGCTATGCACCCTGCATACCTCTGCTATATCTTGGAGATGTTTAGAAGGCATCTTTAAGACCTTTGTAGAAAATTTTGGGATGGCTTTAAGGGTGTTGGTAGGTACGATGGTCTATGCATTAGGGGGAGTAGGTAGCTGTAGAAGACTACTACTATCCTAGGTCACAAAATTTCTATGGGGGGCTAAACCTCGATGAGCCATTGAAAACAAATTCCTATGGATGGGATAGATGGGTATTCTGATTTGGAAAATTTGACCACCTAGGGGGGTAGATAAGACTATAGATGGTGGGTTGACACTCCTTACCTAGTTACTTCTTGAAGGTGATACATAACATGTAAGCCTTCTTCTCCTTGATTTCAAAGTAGGTAACTGGGTATGTGCAGGATCATTATGGAAAAATAGACCCTTCAGTGGCAATAAAATCAAGAAAATAAGAGTTAGGAAACTTGACGTAAAAATTTGAATAAGTTATCTATTTATTTTCAAAAATATGTAACAATAGAATCTGTAGAAAATTGAATGTAGTTTCTAAACTATTAGGTTTATTTTAAAAAAATAAAAATCTATTTGGTGAAAATTTGAAATTTCAATGCAATAGTACTTATATTTCAGGGAAAAAATAAGAAGTAAGATTTTGTCTGACCACCCTAACCACAATAAAATGATAATATTTTTTTATAATATTTTAGATATAAGTAGGGGACTCATGTCCTGATGTGATGCATATTTTTTTGTAATTTGTTTCCAAGTAAATAATTAATTATGATTTTTTTATTACAAATTTTAAAAAATATAAAAAACTTGTATGTCTAACCCCACCTTAACTTGGTCAAAACTTCATGAAATTCATTTTTTTTTAATCCTATAGTATGCGAAGCATAGAATGTGATGCATGTTTTGGATTCAAAAAATGTGATACCATTTGAAGGCTATAGATGTTTTTCAATCAGCCTATCAATTAGGACTTTAGTTGTAATTCAAATAGAAAATGAATAATAATTATTTATTAAATTCAAAGTAAAGTGTAATTTATATTGGTGGAAAGCTGAGAATCTCCTTTAAAAACCCTTTTCATTTCATCAATTTTGGGTAAAAAAAGAGTCATCAACCACATGGGCCATCATATCACTTAGATATCGCCATTTTTTGGCCCATCATGATCCTACACATACCCAAATAAGTAAACTGGAAATTGCCTCTTGAAGATGCTCTCGTTTGGATCCTAGACATAAAATTTCTAGCCTCTTTTCTTAGCCTGATCTAGAAAATATTTCTGAATTTTAATGAGACGTTTGAAAAGCCTGTCCCACCAAGCGTGCTAGATAAAGAATTGTTGATCATCAAATCTTGCACTTCTCCGACAGTCTTATGGGAAATTTAGCAAATGGGGGACTAACTTGCAGCTCACTGAATACCTTCGGGATTTTTATAGAAAGTTGGCTCTTCTCTATGTTTTGGGGGAAAAAGGTAGATAGAAGTGTGATTTAAAACATAAAAGGGTGATGTAAAAAATCTTTTAAAATGTTTACAACCTCAAATTTCTTCTTATAACTGATTTGATGGAAAAAATTGCCACAAAACCTTCATTGTTGAGAAGAGAACAAGCAATAAAGGCTTAATGAAAGCACAATGTAGTTATTCAAATCTTCTCATGGGAAGCACCCATTTAGGTCCATCAGATATAAATGGTCTACTAATAAATAAAAATACGAAAGTTCACAGAAAACCCTTCTTTTTATAGCATAATATGAAGAAAACTTAACTTTTACAAAGAATGGAAAAGTGTAAAAGACATTGTGCATTTTTTGAAAGCTAATTATTCAGCATAGAAGCTTTAAATCATGAAAATTAGTAGCCCATACTATCAAAAATAGGCTTAATGCCAGGGTGATCCCACAATACTGGTTTAAAATTTTTGGTCAAATTGGACATTGAACTAATTTTTTTAACTAAATCTTCACTTTCAGGCTCCTATAATGGCTAAATCGTGAGGAATTTGAAGATGATGCAAACTAGTGATTTGTGAAATTTTTTCTATAGATTCCAAATATATTTTTTTCAAAATTTTTGGAATTAGATTTCACTTTTTTTTCATCTCCTACGAAAACTAGTTTTCATTAGTAAACAACATTTTTAAGGAGTGATGCTCATTGTATACAACATAACTTTTTTTGTATAAAGGATAATTTTTTATTTTTTTGAATTTAGATTTGTAACTACAATATCTAACTATTTCATTTGGTTTCACAGTGTTTTATTAAATATTTTTTCCTTAATCAAGTTTCGAAATCAAACCAATTACAATTCATACATAGGGGGACTGTATACAACATAACTTTTTTTGTATGTATCGAAATTCAATTTTTTTTTTAATGGATCAAGGACATCAATACCCAGCCTGAAGATTTTTTTTTTTTTGATAATCTTCTATTTTTTGACATGTGCAAAACAAAGAGCTTGATTTTTGATGAAAACAAAAAATAAATAATAAATATAATAATCAAATTAAATTTAATTAAAATTATACTTTTTTGGAAGCTTATAATAAGGACTACATACTTACTAAAAAATAAATTTCAAATGGATTCATTTGATCCCCCAAAAGGTAAATCAAAAGTTGTTTTTTATCACCATTTTGATAGGTGTAAAGGAGACTCATTTATAGGTATGGTTTAAAACTAGCGAGCTTCTATCCAAGGGGGCTTTGTCTAAGGTGGTTTGATCAAACCTTCTTTAATTGGAATCCTTTAAATGGAACTTTTCAAGGCTTAAATCATTATATTTTCTAAAAATGTGTGATTTCAACAAAAAATAGGATCTCCCAGAAAGTGTAAACCACTATTGTGGCAGCACCGAACATAATGCTTTAATCATGAAAGAAAGATAAATAAGAAACCCGACAAAGGCTATATTGAATGCATAGTTTTAGAAATCTCTTATAAATAGTTCAGACTTTAAATATATGATCAAAAAAAAAAAATCAGATGCCAATTCAATGATAGTTCAGACTTAAAAAAATATAATATGTCAAAGATATAACGACATTCTATAACCTTCTACTTCTAAAAATAAAAAATCGCTATTGGTATCTTAAAAAGGAAAACTACTTTTAGCAAATTCTTCTAACTCTTGAAACAAGTCACCACCCTCTATTTATAGCTAGTAGAAGAGAGCATCACCATAAAATATTCTGGAAACAAAAATTGCTAGATGCTCTAGCCTAATAGCTCATGATCCGATTATAGATCTTGGTTAGGTCACATAAATCTTCGCTCATTAAGTCCCAACTACAATATTAATGGCTCCTTATATATTTTAGCAAAGATAACTATCAAAATGATTGGATTGTAAAAATTCATTGTAGCAAAAATCTAATTTGTCAATACTGAGGTTGATAGATCCGAATTAAAAACTCTACTCCAAAAGCATAGTACATGTCATTTTCTGATAGGATCCACCCAAGAAGATCTCTCTATGAAACAAACAAACTGCCCGAAACAAAAGATGATGTGTCGAGCAAGTGGTGACTTTTAGCATAGTGAGAATAGAGAGAAACTTCGCCTAACTGACACACATCCTAGCCTGCGCCCAAAAGAAAAATTATATAAAAAAGTCATGTAGCCACTACGTGGTGCATTATGCGCTTTTAGAGAAACTTTGTTTACTTGAGCATGGATCTGTCTGAAGCTAAAAATGAGCGAGGGCTGAAAACTCAAAAAAAATAAAGTAAAAATTTATTTACAGGTTACAAAAGGTGCCTTATTAGTAACAAAAGGTGTGAAATTAGGCACCTTATATCTTTGTACAATTCATATTATTCCTTCTACTTTATTTGTTGTAGAGAAAAGTCAATGTTCAAGAATAATTGCTCTATTTCAACAAGTAGAGAATTAGACAATTTCTATGAGTTCTAAGTCAACACCATGGCATAATAGAATTGGGCATATGAGTGCAAAAGGTATGAAATTAATTAATTCAATTATTTTTTTACCGAGTCTAAAATCTATTAATATAGATTTTGTATGAAAGTTATGTGTATGGGAAACAAAATAGATTTAGTTTTCTCAAGGATTCGAAGCAAAAGAAAGATGAGAAACTGGAGTTTATGCATATAGATGTATAGGGACCAACTCAGGTATCTTCTCTCAATGGATCTTTGTATTATGTCACTTTTATTGATGATGCAACAAGGAAGGTATGGATTTATTTTCTTAGACAAAAAATTGATATATTTGAAACTTTCAAAAAATGGAAAATCTTGGTTGACAATGAGATGGGTAAAAAGTTAAAATGTCTCAAATTTGATAATGGTGGTGAGTATTGTAACAAATATTTTGAAGATTATTGTTCCTCTAATGGTATTCGTAGGTAGAAAACTATTCCAAGGACTCCACAAGAAAATGGAGTGGCTGAGCATATGAATAGAATAATAATGGAGTGTGCACAAACTGTGAGATTGTATGTTGGGATGCCTTCAAACATGTGGGCAGAGGCTATAAATTTTTTTATTTATTTAATTAATAGAGGTCCTTCTAATCCTTTAGGTTGTGGTATTCCAAAGGAACCATGGACATGTAAGAAGGTGAGTTATTATTTTATCAAAACCTTCAATTGTGAAGTATTTGCACATGTAGATTATGAAAATAAAACCAACTTATCCAAGCTAAATCAAAGAAGTGTATATTTGTTGGATATGGAATTCATGAATTTTGTTTAAGATTTAAAATTTTGAAAATCAAAAAATTGTAAGAAGCGGGGATGTCATATTCAATGAGAAGGTGTTGTACAAATATTAGTTGCAACAACATGAGAAGAAATAAAATGATTATGTAGTGTTGGATGATACTCCAAACAGTGATGTTCCAATGGTTCCTCATGCTCCAAAATAACAACAACAACAAATACCATAAACTCCAGTGAATGTTAGATGATCTTGAAGAATAAATAGACCTTTAAAAATATTTTCTCCCTCTTTGTATTCTATTTTATTAACTGATGCTAGTGAACCAAAATGTTATGATGAAGCTATGTAGTTGGATGACAAGGTTTAGTGGGAGCATGGAATGGAAGAAGAAATAAACTCCTTGCTGAAAAATCGGACTTGAGAATTATGCAAGTTGCCTGTAGGTAAAAGGGCTTTACCAAAAAAATGGGTTTATAGGTTGAAAGAGGAATATGGAGGTAAGAAAATATTTAAAGCCAGGTTAGTTGTAAAAGGGTTTGCATGGAAAAAAGACATTGATTTTAATGATATTTTTTCTCTAATTACTAAAATCACTTCTATTCGTACTATTTTAAGTATTGTGGCTACTGAATATTTGCATTTAAAACAACTTGATGTTAAAACTACCTTTATCCATGGTGATTTGGAATAGAAAATATATATGGAACAACCACATGGATTTATGATCAAAGGTAAGGAGAAATTAGTGTGCAGATTGAAGAAAATTTTATATGGCTTGAAGCAAACATCTCAACAATGTTATATGAAATTTGATAGTTTTATGGTTGATCATGGCTACAGTCGGTGTAACTTTGACCATTGTGTTTATTTTAAGAGGTTAGATGATGATAGCTACACTATTTTATGTTTATATGTTGATGATATGCTTGTAGCAAGGTCTAACATGGATCACATAAGGGAGTTAAAACAATAGTTAGAAAATTCATTTGCTATGAAGGATTTGGGGGTGGAAAAACAAATCCTTCGTATTATGATTATTAAAGATAGGAAAAATAGAAAAAAAATATATCTCAAGATGATTATGTTGCTAAGGTGTTGCAACGATTTCATATAGAGAATGCAAAATCTATCACCACACCTTCTCTTAGTCATGTCAGATTGACTAAGGATATGTTTCCAAAGACACAAGAGGAGGAAGAAAAAATGTCCAAGGTACCATATTCTTCAGTTTTTGGCAATTGAATGTATGACATGGTATACACAAGATCAAATATTATACATGCCATAGGAGTTGTTAGCAGGTATATGAGTCATCCTCGAGTTGAGCATTGGAATGTGGTAAAATGGGTTCTCATGTATTTGAGAGGTACATCCAGTAAATGTTTATGTTTTGGGGCTCTAATACTAATTTAAAAGGCTATGTTGACTCAAATTTGGTAGGGGATATTGATACCAAGAAGAGTACCGTAAGTTATGTATTTTTAGTTGGTTGGATAGTAGGGAGTTGGATTTCTGAGTTGCAAAAGGTGGTTACTTTATCCAGCACTGAGGTAGAGTATGTTGTTGCAAGAGAGGCAAAAAAGGAGATGATATGGCTACAAATTTTCATGGAAGAGTTGGTAAAATAACAGGCTAAAAGTTACTTGTTTACAAACAACCCGAGTTCTATACATCTTGCAAAGAATTCTTCCTTCCACTTAGAAACCAAACACATACAATTGAGATATCATTTCATTTGGTCAGTGTTGGATGATGGGCAGGTAAGGATGGAAAAGATTCATAGAAATGACAATCTGGAGCATATGTTTACGAAGGCATTGATAAGGGAGAAGTTAAGCTCCTCTTTAACTTCAGTTTTCCTTCAAGGTTGAATTTAAGTAAAATAAAACAACAAGGTCCAAGGTGCTTATTTCCAGTGGGAGTTGCTGGGGAAGTAGTGTTATGATTAGTCTCCAAGCGGGAGATGGTATGGAGTGGAGTCTAATTTATCTCCAAGTGGTACATTTTTGTGTTATGAAGACCAATAGAACTTGGATAAAATATTCAACATTATCTTATTAACTAATTTTCTGTGTGACAGGTTCAATCGCAAAATGTTGGTTTACAATTTCTGAGAGATTCTGATTTTCACTGAAATCATGCATATTTTTAGAAAATATAATGATTTAAGCCTTAAAAAGTTTCATTTTAAGGATTCCAATTGAAGAGGCTTTGATCAAAGCACATTATATCAAACCCCCTCAGATAGAACCCCACTAGTATTAAACCATACCTATAACAGAGTCTCTTTTACACCTATCAAAATGTTGATAAAAAACCACTTTTGGTTTACCTTTTGGGGGATCAAATGAATTCATTTAAAATTTATTTTTTGTAAGAATTTAGTCCTTATTATAAGCTTCCCAAAAAGTATAATTTTAAATAAATTTAATTTAATTATTATATTTATTTTTTATTTCTTGTGAATGTAGGTTTTTCACTATAAATAAAGCTCTTTGTTCCACACATGTGGAAAAAGAGAAGATTATCAAAAACAAAATTTAAAAAATATAAGTGCACTAAATATTGAAATCCTTGATCCAACCAAAAAAAAAAAATTGAATTTTGATACCTACAAAAAAAATTTTGTATACAATCCGCCTATGTCTGAATTGTAATTGGTTTGACTTTGAAACTTGATTAAGGAAAAAATATTCAATAAAACACTATGAAACCAAATGAAAGCACTACATATCGTAGTTGCAACTTTAAATTCAAAAAAATTAGAATTTATCTTTCATGAAAATTTTTTTATGTTGTATACGTTCAGCATCACTCCTTAAAAATGGTGTCTACTTAAAAAAAACTAGTTTTTGAAGGAGATGGAAAAAGAAGTGCAATTTGATTCGAAAAAAATTGAAAAAACTATATTTAGAATCTACATACAAAATTTTACAAATCACTAGTTTACATCATCTTCAAATTCCTCATAGTTTAGCTGCTATAGGTGCCCGAATGTGAAGATTTAGTTAGAAAAAATCAGTGCAGTATCCAGTTTGGCAAAAAATTGTAAACCAGTATTGTGGGATCAACCGCTGCATGTAATAAATATATTTTTTTGCACTAGTGTTTAATATAGCAGGTACAAACAATTATTAAATGCTAGAAATGATTAGTTACAATATTTATTTAATTCATACAACTACAAATAGTTATTGTAACCGCCCAAAAGAAATCATGTTATTGGGTGCATGAGTCAAAATCAATGACCACGCTTCATTTGTAATTAATGGGACATGTGTGGGAACATATTCCTATACTCAAATATGATTTTTAAGGGTAGCAAGTTGTAAAAAATGTTAGCAAAATATCATAGAGCAATGGCTAGAAAAATGCAGGAAGTGCTATGAGTACACATATAAAATGTTGTGTAAAAACAATAGTGGAAAAACGTGTAGAAAAATGTTGCTATGGGTTGCAATGGCTGTTGCATGCTTTGTAAAAATTATTTACTAGAAGTTTAATATATATTGGACCCTCTTGTTGGTGGATGTAGCCCAATTTTGGGTGAACCATGTTAAATATTAATGCTCTTCTTTTTCTATCATTTTTCTGGGTTTAATAAATCTATCATGTTTTCTTATTTTTTCAAAAATTAATTAATAATTTATTGCCTCCAATCCCTAACACTTTGTTCCAAGTCTCAAAATATAGCTCATGTAACATAAATTTCTAGAATTGATGTCTAAATGCAAGTGAAATGAAGGACAAATGATGAACTATATGCCACTTATTGAAATGCATTTTTTATCGAATTTTATGATTTCAGTGATTGAGAGTATGCTATTATGTAAATACTATGCAAAATCAATCTAACATTATGCATTTTTTGTTGAAATTTTAGACTTAAAATGAATGCAAAATACAAGTTTACACCTATAATATAGTGCAACTTTATGCCAAATTTAGAAACCCTAAATGCAATGAATTAATGAAAATCCTAGATATAGCATTTGAATGCACTCCAAATTATAAATTAGAATGTTCAAAACTCGAGTTCACCAAAATGAAACATAGAAAAATGTGGTAGGGGTTCAAACACATTGGATTTTATACTAAATTTGGAATGTTTCACCAAACTTACTATAAATAGAAAGGGAAAAATGGGGCGAATAAACCTACCTATTCTTCTATTTCATTCATGAAATGAGATCTCTCAAGTTCAAATCCACTTTCAACCCTTACATGACTGAATTCTTTTAGGAATCTTACAATTTCCTTTATTTATGTGTGGACCGGGGTCAAGGTAAAACAACACATTTGGGAGACACACTAAAAATAGTAAATCAACTCAAAATAGTAATTCAAGACCAGATTTGAGTAGATTAACCATACAGCTATCAAACACAATTTATTTCATGCAAATCTGATGAGTGGAGAACACTTAAAACTTATCTCAAAAATAGTTGCAAAGTATCCTGATAGAAATCATTGAACAAGGATTTTGGAAGAAAGATTAAAAATACCAAATGCACTCATTTAAGACATGTAAAAAATGGGGTTTGTAAATGAAACATAATACTATCAAGCACAATAAAACTTTTGATAGATCTGAGAAGGGAAAATCTTGTGTACCTATCACAAAACACTATTTTTAGAAGTTGTATTAGGACTCATTTGCCCTTTGATGAATGAGTCCTTGTTCATCTTTCCAAAATTGATTTATGGGTCCTTTGCTCCTATTTCTACACTTTTAGATTATCTAAGTTTCACAATCGGACAATTGGAAGTAAATTTGAGATCTAAGTTTATGTGGGATTACAATAAACATGACAACAAATTTAAATTTACAATTTTCCACTTTTAAGATCTTCAACTTTTTTCCAACCTATGAACCTAAAAATCAAACCCTTAATTAAACCTTTTAAGGACTGAAATGTTGATGTTGATCTTGCATGAGATGACTGAGGGAGGATCCATTCACCCATGGTCGAATGGGTCCTAGGTCCCTAAACCTAGGACACACATTTCTTAACAAGAAGTGTTATGTTAAGGCATTAATGAATGTCGAGTTTCCTCTTGTAAAAATATTATAAAATAGGCTTGGTAAATGAATTAAAGGGTCAATTAAGGCATAATTAAGCTCAATTAATTAAATAAGTGTGAAAGTGTAAAGGGGTACACTTTACAAAACTAAAATAAGGCACAATTAAAGCCAAATTAACTAGGAGGGCCCAAACAAGTGTTAAAATGTAAAAGGGATACATTTTTCTACACTACACTATCATACATGGTCTCCATAGAAGATTGTACTAGTACTAAGATTTTTCTCTTATATAAAAGTAGTTAATGTTTTGTGGAATTATAGACTTATACATTTTTCTACATTCATATCAAAGTGACCTCAATCTTTATCATCTCTCATTATTCCATTTTATCTTTCTTTAAAACTAGGATAATTAAAAAAAATCCAATTCTTGTTAATATATATAACTAATATATTGATATGTTTATTAAATTATCTTTGATGAAATCATTAAAATATCTAATATTTATTATTTCATATATTAATAATACATTATTCTGATACATTATTTGGTATATTGATAATACACAAAACAATAGATGACTTATTATTATTTAATATTATTAATATATAAAATACATTGTTTGATATGTTAATAATACATCTACTCAAAACCCAACAAAGATTGTATTCACTCACATTGACGAGACTTTTGACATATCAACTAATATTTTAAATATTAAATGACTAGCCAAAATTTTCAAATACGACTTAATTCTTTTCTTATAGTCAAAACACTTGGCTTGTATTTTTATTCAGAGTACTCAAAGCCTCCCATGGTTTTTGGTCTAAATCTTATCTCAATTTTGTTTTGAATAGATATATTTCCTCTCTTAATGGTCTAAATGGACTAAGAAAGATAAAACTGTTAATTATTATTATCATTTGACAATAATTTAGTGAATAAAGGCCAGGTCAAACTATAGATCTTTTATGGGCTAAATATTGATTAGGGATACTTTATAGGCACAAGAGAAGTTTATTTTCGATTCAGTATCACATGATGATAGCAGGGCACACTCACTATTCTTGCCAGAGAAAAGTTGTAAGGGTTTATTGAAGGTTTTACTTGCCAAAGTACAAGAGCTTCTAATTTCTATGAGTATGAATATAAACATACAAGAAAGAGATACAATCAGCTGTGACAGAGCAGTGGAATGCTCTGAGCATTCTTGAAAATATTGTTGGGTGGAATTTAGTCTTGACATACACCAGCCTGATAAAATTTCCACCGAAATACTTTTCACCTCATGATTTGGCCTGCTCTGCAGTGGAGGTTCCATTAGCAGATGCATCACCCAAGTCAAGGTCTACATAGTTGACATATCTAGCTCTGGGTGATTTGGAGACGTAAGGAGTCATGTATTCGTAAAACATTTTCATCCAAGTCACAGACTCTACATCTTCGATAGCTTCGTCCTAGTTGAGTACAATTATTTTTTAAACGAAGAAGTTACTTTTAGATGAGAATATTTTGAGGTCGTTAATGGGTTCCTAGGTCATGCAAGGTGGTATGTGGAACCAAATAATGCAACTATAGGAGTTTTAAGGTTGTGAGGATTAGGGGTGGGATACCTCTTATCCCATATAATTGTAGGGGAGTGAAGGATATGCATAACATATTTTATAATCAAAAAATTAGATAAGGGTTTTTTCACATCTTTAACTTTAAAACAACATATGAATTAAGTTATGAGAATTCAAGAATCAAATAAATGTATCTTTTAATGTATTTAAATGAGAGTATGCTTAAACTAATTGTCTTGATAAGGTAAGATAGTGCAAATTTTTGAGATGTGACATTCCATGTACCATATTAGAGTATTCCACATTTTTGGCTACATGTTTTTGTACACTAGGATGGTGAAAATTGTGACTCTAAAATGTTACTTGTTGTAGGGATTAGGTAGTTTGGGGTCAGAGGAGTAGCATGCAAGTAAGAAAATTTCTAAAACTTTGACAAGTATAAGAGAGAAAAAAAGGGAGTTGAGTAAAATAAAGGCCATGAAGTAACACTCTAAAATTATAGTAGGAAAAGTTTGTAATATAGGGAACAAGTGAAAGGTATGATCAAATTGGAAATTCTCAAACACTAGTAGGGACAAAGGAAAATGTGGACTTAGTGGGAAAGGAAAACTAGGAAGGAAAATTCCAAAACTTTGAAACTCTTACAAAACCCACACTTAGAGAAATGAATAGAAAATAACACACAAATAGAACCTTCTAGAATTTTTGTAAATTTCAATAGAAGATTTTATAACACTTGTGTAAAATTTTCAAAGGGAGATGTATTAGGAATTATCTCAAATCAATTATATGTGATGGGTCAAATAGATTTAGAACACATAGATGGGATGAGGCTCAATGAAGATTTGACACTTTTAAATTGAGTGCCAACATATCATGCATTTATTTAAAAATATACATATATGAAAGCATGTACTCATTGAAGAGAAATAAATACATGTACACATAAATATACATATATTCAAATGTATTTGTGATGTCTACATTTGTGTTCATGTACATCCATACATGTATGTTTGATGAATTTATTTTCTACTTAGTGCAAACTCATTACAAGTATAATGGAAGATTCTATCGTGCATAGTCTCCAAAGGAGATTGTATTAGTATTAATAATTTTCTCTTACATAAAAATAGTTAATATTTTGTGGAATTATAGACTTCATACATTTTTCTACATGCATATCAAAGTGATCTCAATCTTTTTCATCTCTTATCCTTTCTATCTTTCCTTAAAACTAGAATAATTGAAGGAAACTCTTATTCTTGATAACTTATATAATTAATATATTGATATCCTTATTAAATTATCTTTCATGAAATCATTATAAATCTAGATTTATAAAACCTGAATAATACTTAAAAAATACATACATTGTGTAAATATATAATCATTTATATTCTTATATTAATAATACATTAGACTAAAAATGATCTTATCTATTACAATAAAAGTTTTTTTTGTGAACTCTACATAAAGTCCTCTGAATTGTGAATGCCAACCCTAACACCCAACAAAGATTGTACTCATTCACATTGACGAGACTTTTGACATATCAACTAGTATTTTAAATATCTAATGACTAACCAAAATTTTCAAATACGACTTAATTCTTTTTTTATTGTCAAAGAACAAAACATTTTTTTTTGGCTTGTATATTTATTCATAGAGTATTCAAAGCCTCCTTAATTTTTTTTTATTGTCAAAAAACAAAACAAAATCTTGGCTTGTATATTTATTCATAGAGTATTCAAAGCCTCCCATGGGTTCTCGTCTAAACCTTATGCCAATTTTGTTTTGAATAGATATATTTTCTCTATTAATGTTCTAAATGGACTATGAAAGATAAAACTGTTAAAGTAAATTATCATTTGACAATAATTTAGCGAACAAAAGCCTGGTCAAACAAAATATCTTTTCGGGGCTAAATATTAATTAAGGATACTTTATAAACATAAGAGAAATTTATTTTCGATTCAATATTACATGATGATAGTAGGGAAACTTCACTATTCCTGCCAGAGAAAAATAGTGAGGGTTTATTGAAAATTTTACTTGCCAAAGTACCAGATCTTCTAATTTCTATGAATGCGAATATAAACATCCAAGAAAGAGATAAAATCAGCTGTGACGGAGGGGAGAAATGCTCTGAGCATTGTTGAAAATATTGTTGGGATCGAATTTAGTCTTGACATACACCAGCCTGATAAAATTGCCACCGAAATACTTTTCGCCCCATGATTTGGCCTGCTCTGCAGTGGAGGTTCCATTAGTAGATCCATCACCCAAGTCAAGGTCTACGTAGTTGACATATGCAGTTCTCGGTGATTTGGAAACGTAAGGAGTCATGTATTCGTAAAACATTCGCATCCAAGTCACAGACTCTGCATCTTCGGTAGCTTCGTCCCAGTTGAGTACATACTGAATCTCATATAAATATCCTGCTCGATGCGGAAAGGGAAGTTGATTGGAGAGTATGCGATTCATTATGCCTCCCATGGGAGCCAATATCATAATGCTGCTGGCCTTCTGTTCCATAATCTTCCATGCTCCTTGCAGGCCAGATGCTGGGATAGGGCTTGTTACAAAATCGGACTTATTTTTGAAGTAGCTTTTACTGGGAAGATATCTGTTGCGGATGTCGGCAGAATATCCGTTGGACACGGCAATGTAGACAACAGAGCCGATCCAGTCAGTCTCGTTACAATCGGTAGCGACCAAACCCATCTCTGGGAAGATCTCATTCACAAGTTTGAGGAGTTCAGGTAGGGGACCCAAATACATTCCATTAAAGGTAAGGTTAACACCAGGCTTCCCTCCGAACACAAAGGCACGAATGTACAGATCGTCGTGGGCAAAAGGTGCAACAGTTTGCCATCGTTGCAGAAGCTGTGTCACGTTATCGCTCCCCGTCCTGTAGACGTTGAACGCAGTGATTTTGGGAGGCACTTTGACAAGCCTTATCTGCCATGCCACCACCACGCCCCAACTCCCTCCGCCTCCGCCACGGAGAGCCCAAAACACGTCTTCTCCCATGCCCTTTCTGTCCACTAATTTGCCATTGGCGTCAACCAGGAGGGCATTTATAACGTGGTCTGCAGAGGTGCCATATTTCCTGGAGAGTAACCCAAGCCCTCCTCCACTGAAATGCCCGCCCACGCCTATCGTCGGGCAGACTCCGGCAGGGAAACCGTAGCGCGTAGTCTTGTTAGCGATGGCGGAGTAGAGTTGGCCGAGAGTTGCACCGGACTCCACCCAAACTGTCTTGGATTTCATATCCACCTCAACCCCTTCCAATTTCATTAGATCGATGATGACAAAATTGGGGGCCTGAGAAGTAGAGGAGAGACCCTCATAGCTGTGCCCTCCACTGCGCACCACAATCTGCCAGCCGTGTTGTATGCAGCACTTCACCGACTCCTGAACTTGCTCTCTGCTCTCCGGGAAAATCAAAGCATACGGCTTCGGCACGCTTTCTTCCGCATAGCGCAGATTCTGCAGAGAGAATTCGATCAGCGAATTGTAGTTGGCTGATGACGAAGAGCTTCTTAACGTCACGTTTTGGATACCATTTCCACTCAGACATGAAATGAGCGCTCCTGCTGTTGCATTTTGTAATGAGTATTCTACTACGGCATCTACGCCTCCAAAATTTACCATCCCCAGTGACATAAATAAACTAATTATTCCAATACAACTCCAGAGAGCCATTATTTGGAAACTAGTGATACCAATCTGATCAAGTCAGTTCTAAACTTGTGTAAGTGTTGTTGCCTCTGAGCGCGCATTTATAACACGAGAAGACATCAAAACGGTTTTGATATTCAAATATTCAAGTCAAAAATAAAATCCTTCAAGAGCTGGCGACAATTTCAGTCGACTTATAGAGCACGCCAAGCTTTGTTTCATTCGGCCTTTCCAAATGCTTCTGAGAGAAATTGAATATTTTTTAACGTCTTCCGCTTACAGATACTTATCTCAATCATATGGCGTAAGATCTGGCGAATAAAATTAATCTCATTTTATTAGTCCCGCCCGGCTGACCGAATTACTCGCACATTCGTTGAATGCAACTAACTTCCATTTTTCAACCAAATTTAAGAATTAAATATCTTTGAACACATGGTTTAATGTTGCATATTCAATCACTTTGGCATATTATAAATTTAGTGCATTTACCTTTCTTAGAATTGGCTGATTTCAACTGATTACAGTTTCACTTTTTCTAATAATGAAAATTAATTATATCAACCATTCACAATAAAAATACTTATTCATCTTTCATTCAATGTGTTTTAAGATAAAAGTTCATTATAACATTGGTGTTTGCATATGTGTCAATTGCAATTATAATTAGATAAAAACAAAAAACAATGTTGATTATGGTAGTGTTGATTGTAAATTTGGATTTGTTGGGTTTATAGTACATCTTACTACAATCCCAATCTCAGTTATGTGAGTCAACCTTGGAAAGGGTTTTTTAGTAGTTGCAATTTATGGCCACCAACAATCCTAAGATGATCATGTAAGTATTATTTAATGGTTTGTACTAAATCCTAATTTTGTAATGGGTTTTCGACATTATAAGGAAAACTATTAATGTGGGTGTGTGTTATAACGAATCTAACGGATAATCTAGATTCATATGAATGAAAGTCAATTTCTTTGTAGGAAAACCATGATTAGCATCTTGAATATGCATTTTAACTTAGCTATCAAAGAAGATACTTAGGGTCTTCAAGATTTTTAATAAAATGCAATTTGGTTGAAATGTTGATTGAAGCTCCTAAAGATGATCTTATTCAAAAATAAATATAGAACTATGTTGTGATTTTAATTACACTATGAATAGTAGATATATCAAGCCATTACCAATCTCTATTGAATCTTTAGATCAAAATATCCTTAGAGTTTGATTTTTTTGTTGTATAGTATGCATTATGGTCTGAAATGGCTTTCCCTTTGTCAACACCTATTATTGAGCTAGATATTTTCCTAGATGGAAACAATTACATTGATATAAATCTTCAAGTGGTAGAAGAGGTCTGTGTAATGTGTCTTTCCAGATGGCATATAATATTTTTATGTTTGAGGTTAATTATTGAATCCTAGGTGTTATTAGCTATTAATGAATGTAAGAAGAAAGCAACCTAAGAGCCCATTGCAAAGTAGAATCTTTAGTTGCTCAATACAAGGATTTCATTAGTTATTCCTATAACTATGGTGAGTAAATTAAGTGTTTAGGTAATAGTACCATTTTTTAACTTTATTTTTTTGTATAGTAAATAATTATATTTTTTTCTCACTATATATTTCTAATCCAACATGTACTAGAGTATATATAATGACACATTCCAATGTTAACATATAAATAATTTGAAATAATATTTGTGCATAGGAATTCTTCACACTATTAATGCACACAAATTAATACATAAACATATTGAGACACATAGTTAATCTAATCATGCATTCATAATTTTTCACACCACCAATTCTTGCAATTCAAAATATATAAAGAAATACCAACAAAAACGCATTCACAAGGGTTCTCTATACCACCATTACACATATTATAAAACTTGTATACAAATACCAACAATCATGTGTAAAGATTTGGAGTTGTCTTTTGTGTCTCCCCCTCCCCCTACTTAGATGAATAATAAACTTGTTGCTCAAAATGCTTTTTCTCCTATTGGTCTTGATGATATGGTTCTAGGAAAGATTGTTTCTTCTCCTCCACCTTGTTCTTTTGATGGTTTTTCTCCTTTAGGCCATCTCTTTGAGGGGCCTTATCTCCCTTCTTGTCTCAAGGAATCAGTTTTGGTTGATGACTCTTCTTGGATAGTTGTACAACACAAGAGGAAATTTTCTCCTAAGATGGACTTCATTTTTCTTGTCAAGCCCTTAGAGGCATAGTTGTTGGGTTCAAACTCTAATTTTTCTTGTTATATTTCTCTTTTTTTTTTTTTTGTTTCTGTGTTGTTTTTATTTTGTACAAGTTCAAGGCCTTTCCCTTCTTACATTAATAAAAAACAATCATATAGATACAAGGATACAACAAAATAGCAATAGTCATGCAAGTGGTTTAAGCACACATCAAATGAAAAATACGATGAAAAATAGGAAGAGGGTCCTAAATGTAGACCATTATTATCAATCAATGATAAAACATTGATAAAGAGTATTTGAAAATATTGAACAAACTTGACACAAATGTACCAAACCTTAAACATGATTGAAATAAATTTCCATATAATGTAGATGAACTTATTTTCAAAATCAATCTTAATGATCATAATATTTTAAGTTGAAAATACCTCTCATTATATATATATAATCAATTGAATCTTCTTATTAAAATTAAGAGATTCTAAAGCAAACGAGATATACTGAAAACTAAATATGTTTGAGATGCCGAATAGAATCAATTGAGCATATATTAAACAAGAGGAAGCATCCAAGCATGATCCAACCCAAGTCGACTAGAAACTCTACCGTAATACAAATTATTGTAAATGGTAATAAAATGTTAATTTGGATTATTGCCTGTTTACCAGGATGGAATTAGCAATCCGTTACTCGTTTCTTAAACCTTAAGTTTCTGATATGATGTAATTTTGAATGTCAAACGAAGTTATATTGACCAAACATTGGACATAAACAATTCTGCGTACATAAAAAAAATTGACCAGGTTGTCCACATCAAAACTATAACATACTGGATTTACGTGAACCCTTATAGATTCTTTTTATGAACTCGTACAAATTATTATTAGCATTTTCCATGTACTTGATTTCACATTCCACAACTTTTTGTATTCTTCAGGAAAATTATCAACCATGAAAGATATTTGTGCACATCTCCTGTTAGGGATATGATATTAAATCACCTATTCATAAATTCCTACATAATTTAGACAGACTGGATTAGAAGTGAGCTAAGCAGAAGATGTCAAACTGCCGTGCTGAGGACAGTGAGAATTTCGAATTGGAAATATTTGAGGCCTCACAACTCAAAGTCTTTGCTCGTGAGGTGCTTAGTCTTGGTATAATACTCCCTGCAATTAGATATTTCAAAGAGAAAGTAAAGTCATTGATGGACATCACATGCTGTTCTGTTCAGACTAGTGGGGAATATAATACACCTTAGAAATACAAGTCTTACGTATTAGATTAGTGAGAGGTTCTGTTGAATTTGACCTTTAAAAAGTTGAGTTGGCCATTTTCGTATTTCTCGAACAATGGAGTTTCAAGAAGGTTGACAATTTTATGTCCTTTGTGGATTACTCGGAAGCTTTTCATAGTCACAAGACCAGTAAATTATGTAGATATGCATTGAATTTATTTAAGTATAAGGCATGGCCACTCTTAGAATATGGAGAATCACAAGGGTTAAAGGGAATAACTATTTCATAAGTATTTTTCATTTTGAGCTGGTTTGTTGGTAAAAAATTCTTAGAGAGGTTATAATTTATTATATGGAATTGGGTATTCATATTTCAAATTGAAGAATAGTTAGGTGCTTTCTTCAACACTAATGGGATTATGAGGTGGTTTCATATGTTGTAAGTCATTTATAAGTTAGGTCGTGAGGTTTGATGGTTTATAAAAGGATCCCACTCCATTCTATCTGTCATTTTCACAATACAAAAACTACACCTTTTATGAATGCAAACCATTTTAAATGGTTTTAATCTAACAAATTAATTAGTAATAATATTGTAAATGGAATCAATATTTTCCTACATTTAGTTTAGAAAAACAATGCATATAACATAAATTAAATTAGCATGAATTAATAGATGATAGTTTTGAAAATTATAATTGAACAATTAATGTTAAGTTAAGAGATTAAATATAATGGATTAGCGATAGTTAGCTCCATGAGTGGAGATGGAAGAATTTGATATAATTCTAAAATTTGATTATCTCAATTTAAAATGGAATCCTCTTTATTTATGTTTCACCTCATATTCTATATAAGATCTATCTCCATTCTTGGCTTGAGCTTACATATTTAGGATAATTTTTAGGCGTGAATCTACTATTTGAGTCATAAGCCTAATCCTACAACTTATATACTTGTTCTAGTTTTTTTTCTAAATGCGCTAATGTTTGTTTCATTGAAAGTCTAGTAATATTTATCAATATATTTAGAGGTTCATTCAAATGATAACATACATGTTATTGTAGAGCAACCCCTAAAAGGGATAGACTTTGTAACTAACGATTAGTAGGTAACATGAAAACATGAAAATATCTTAAATGATAATGTTGAAGTAAATATGATTCTCTATAGTATACCAAATCTAAGAATTCTTCTAATAAGTGATGTAACGTAGAAAAATGTATCCTTGACATTTTCACTCATTTGGGCCTTTCCTATGAATTTTGGCCTAATTTTGCCTAGATTTAATGTTGAAATGTGGCCAACACATTCACATTAGGCCTTGAATGCTTGTAAATCAATAAAAACCTAATGATGTCTTACAAAGGTGATGTGAAGTGTTGTAACACATTTTCCCACTTTTTTAGGACCTCTGCATCATAATTCACCTAAATAACCTCTATTTATCACTTACCAAGTATTATTTCAAAGTGTTGTAAGGATTTGTAACAAACTCTCACACTTTCCTAGGCTTGTCATCAATAAATTGACCCTTTCTTATGATAAAATGATCCCTTAAGGAACTTATAGGTCCCACTTAAGTGTGTTTTAGAAGAAAATCTCGTTAAACAATATTAATCACACTTTAATTCCCAACAAATGAAAAATTTGCCTTGGTGGGACCAAGTCACCACCTTGGGTGATTTAGTCCAATCAAGCTTAAAAATTAGATTTATGTCAATATTATGGCAGGATATTGTCTTATAAACCCTAAGGTCGGCATGTGATGTGTTATTTTTGAGAAATTAGGGCACAACATGTATAAATAAAGGGTTTTCCCCTCATTTTAGAATCTTCTAAACTCAAACTCTTAGAATTTCATTCTTCTTAAGCAAGGATCAAGCATTCAAGCACTTTAAGCACTGCAAGCATCAATCCATTGGAGTTGATTACTTACATACCTTTATACTTCCTCAACAAGGGTTTGGAGAGTTGTTGCACTTGCATGTTGTTCAATCATCTTTCCCTTCAAATTTCATTTCATTATCTAGGGTTTGATTACCATAATGGGGTTTGACTAAGGCAAACCCCTATTCTCTAACCCTAACCCTTTTTCCCCTCTTGGCATGTGTGTTTTGCAAGTTTTGTATGTAGATTTGTCAAAGAGAAAGGTGATAAAAGGTGTCAAGTTTCTATCAACATCATTCAAAGTCAAAAAACCATAAGTAGAGCTTGAAGATAACATATGGGTCAACATCTAAAGATTTGGGTCTAATTCTTTGTCAGAAATAGAAGTACAAGTTGATAGCTACAAATTCCAGTCTTGAGATTCTTGAAAGCTACACATGGACTAAGTCACCATCATTGGTGAATTAGTCCCACTACTAGGCCTTAAAAGTTCTCTCTATAGATCTAGACACCCATTTCCCCGAAACCTATTCCGGAAAAGTTTCCCCAAAGCAAGAGTAAGTCACCCAGCTTGGTGTAAGTGTCCCAGTGGTCTTCAACAACAAATTCTAGAAGATTCCAGAGCTCCTCGACATCATACTTCAGTCTCCAGGTGCACTACTTTTGTCCTATTAAGTTTTGTTACAGTTTGCTTGCATTTTAGGTCATTTTACATACTCTTTTGCAATATATTTGCATTACATTAGTTTGCATTCAACAGGTAGTTCATTTCATTAGTTTACAAAATTTAGATACATTCTAAATCATACATACATCACACATCTAACCCTTAATATTGAATTAGCCCCCTAGATCTTGGGTGTGAAAGAATTATCTCCTTTTAGGTGAAAACCCTAGAAGTGCCAAGGAATCCCCCTTTCCCTCAAAATGTATGGTTCATTTTGGTGAACATTCCTTTTTAACACTTATTAACTTCTGATTTTAAGTACATTTGTATTGTAGGAAAATCTTGCATCAACATTGCATTAGGGTTTTGCATTATTTTGCATTCTAGGGTTTTTAAAATTGCATTAGTGAAAAGCTCATATAGCTTGCATTCTTGCATTTCATTTCATTTAAACAGTTCAAAAATTCTACATTTTCTTTCTGCATTTGCATTTGAAAAGCCTAAAAATCAGAAAAAACTAGTCAAAACTTCAAAAATTGTTAAAAAAATCACTATTGAGACTAATTCGCCATACTGGGCAACTTGGTCGACCTACACATTTTGCACTCTAATTGTTGACATTTTCAGAGAATTTTTTGTATTTATGTATTGTTTTCTAGAATTTTAGTTATCAACATTTTAGTGTCCTTTGTTTGCATTGTATTTTCATTCACCCCGCATTTAGAAAAAATTGCATGAGTGTTTGGTGTCCTATTATTGATACCTTAGTGAGAAGAAGTTCAAGACTCATGGAATCTCACGACAATACACTTGTTGTAGATCCTCGGTTATCTAGAGCTTCCACTCCTAGTATTGATAATAGTACACTAGGCCTGGAAACCACCCTTAGTAACTCCTTGCACTTAGGTAGCATGCATACTGAACATAAACCTAATGATATCCCATAAGAAAATATCATCCACCTTCATGATGACCTATCACACTTGCAACATCAAGTGAGTCTTGAAACCATTTTCGCTACCACAATTCCAACTATAGACAACATCCACCGCATGCTTGACAGTGGTGAAGGCCTAGACGTTGTGAAGAAAATAGTTGAGATATATCAAAAACATGTTCCTTTCACCTCTAGTGCATCCCAATCAAAAAACATTGTGGTTAGCCAAGGAGGACCTCAAACCCTCCCTCCCTCATACATCAACTCCATACCTACCTATGCCTCCCCTAAAATCACAACCACAATGCAACAAGTTAGCAATGTGATTCCTTCCCTTGGTATTCCTACTAGTATTCCTACCTCCTATGTGGCATCACATGCTTTATCCTCTTCTACCATACCATCCATTAGCATTCCATTCACTTTCACTACCACTACATCCACCCCATCACCACTTTCTCTTCCACCTAATACCACTTATAGTGATCCTCTCTTAACACACCTTTTCCAAACCGTCTCATCCATGCAACAAAAAATTTACACAATCAATCAAAACCAGAATGATCCACCCACCTACTATGTTCACAACAACCCCTTGTCCTTGGAAATCTTGTGAACCCCGATGCCACAAGGGATAGAAATACCTAGATTTGATAAATATGGGAGGAAAGGAGATCCTTCTAACCATGTTAATGCATACACTGATTTATGTAGTGACTTTTCCTTTGATGATAAACTGTTAGCTAAACTGTTTCCTCAAACTTTAAAAGACATTGCCCTGGAATGGTTTTCTTATTTCCGAACAACTCATTCATTAATTTAGTGAACTTGTTGATTTCTTTATTAATCATTTCCAAGTGCATATGACTCCCAAGAATACCTTGGCCAATTTGATGTGATGTATGCAAAACAATGATGAAAAGATAACCGATTTTATCTCTCCCTATCAATCGCTTTATTCCCAAATCGATGTCAAGATTCCTAACCCACATCTTCAAAAGATGTTTAAAGAAAATTTGCTAACTCACCTTCAGGACAAACTCACCATGATGAAGTTCCCTTCCTTCATGAACTTATGCACAACCCTTTGCGATTATCACAATTTGATTAGTAGTCGCAATACACAATCCACTTCTAGTCAAATTGAGAAATTTGAAAATACCAACCAAAACAATTCTCAACCATTTAGAAAGCAAAAAAAAGGTTTCTTACAATTTAACCCTCCTCAACCATCCCCTCCACATGTCAGTAACCAAGTAGTAGCTATTAAGATGATAGTGACTTTCAGTTATGGAGATCCTAAAAGATATTTCACACCTTTACCGGAAACTCTGTGTAACATAATGTCTCAACTTTTGCAGCAACAAATGATTACCTTACCTATTATCCATGCACTCAATCCTAGAAATCCCTTACCTCCAAACTTCAAATCCAAAGCTTATTTCTGTTTTCATAGACAAAACAGACATGAAATAGAACAGTGCAAGTGTCTTAAGCATCTGGTTTAAGACCTCATTGATTTTAGCCATCTATCTATTGTAGGTGCTAATGATCAAAGCAATTAGTCTATTGCCCTTCCCAATAAAAATCTGCAAATTTTTACTAACCCTATGCCTAAACATAATATTTCATTTGTGAAAGCTAGTGAAACTCCACAAAATGATGTTATGAATGTTGATACAAACGAGGCACATTCTGATCTTATTCCACATGTGACCCATGTCAAACCAATGGATGAAATGGTAGGTGTGATAGATGTTATCCCTCGTAAGGGCCAACTTAAAACATCTCTTGATATTACTTTTTCCTCTCAAGACATACTTAAAAATCTCCCCGATGGTCCTCTTTACATCACTGACCATATCTATCATAAGCCCACTAATGGGATATTAGTAGATCCTACCCGTGGAGAGAATGTGATCACTGAGGAATTTTTGGTATTGCACGATCTTTATCAAGATGATTATGATAAACCTAAGGCATAGATCAAAACACACATTGGTTTTTCTTGCCCTATTATTGGATCAATCCATTAGGGGAAATTTACATAAAAAATGGGCCTCCTAAGGAACTCTAAAAAATAAAAAATGATCTCATATAATACAAATTATTTAAATATAAAAATTATAAATTACTTAACTACACGAGTTAAGTGGGGACACACGTTTCTATTATAATTCCTTAAAAAACTGAAGTCCGTGATTTTTTTAAAAGTGGTAACATATATTTCTATTATAATTTATTAAAAAACTCAAGTTCACTTTCTTAATTATTTATTTTTTATTTAAAAACTCTTAAACTCAAGTTTGGTAACTTATATTTTTATTATAATTTATTAAAAAAGTCAAGTCCATTTTCTTTTCTTGATTATTTGTTTTTATTTAAAAAGTGGCAAAGTAAAAGTAACTTTAAATATTCTATTTTTTTACTTAGAATTATATTATTTAGATTTATTAAAGAATAAAAATATTTTTTTGAAAATATAAAAATTTCTATAATAGAACTTAAGAAGATAAATCTAAAAAACAAAAATAATATTTTATATTTAGAAAAATGAATGAGATAGAATAAAAAATATTTTTTTTAAATATAAAAAGTAGCTTTTTTCTTAAAGAATTATTTTATTGTATTTTAAATATAAAAAGTAGTTTTTTCTTTAAAGAATTATTTTATTTTATTTTAAATATAAAATTAGTTTTTTTTTAGAGAATGTCATTAGCTTTTTTCTTAAAGAATAATTTATTGTTTTAAAATATAAAAAATTATATAATATAATTACATAGAACTAAAGAATATAAATCTAAAAAATAAAAAGAATATTAAAAATTTAATAAAATGAATGAGATAGAATAAAAATATTTTTGTAAAAATATAAAAATTAGCTTTTTTTTTAAGAATATCATTAGAGTTTTTCTTAAATAATACAAATATTTTTTTGAAAATATAAAAATTTCTATAATAGAACTTAATAGAACTTAAGAATATAAATCTAAAAAACAAAAAGAATGTTTTATATTTAGAAAGATGAATGAGATAGAATAAGATATGTAGAGTTAAATTAACCATCATTAGTTAAATCATAAGATTTTAGAAAGTTTTATTTTATAAAATAAATAATTTTATTTTTATTTTGGATGATGTCACCGTACAAGTTGATGTCATCTTTTAGTTGATTTTTGATAACTTAAAAAGCTAATGATATCATCCTTAGGAGGCCAATTTTTTATGTAAATTTCCCCTAATGACCCTCCCATTACAAATAGGACCTAAAACATTGGATATTACATTCTCTATCATCCCATAGTCAGACCAATTTCGTTTGAGGCTCGGCCATCCATGGCTTCGCTCAATGAAAGTGGTCCCTTCGGTTCTTCACAAGTGCTTAAAGTCTCCCTTTGACAATGATATATTCATTGTCCACCATACCTGCTTTAACCCCTTGTATTCCAAAGGAAAATTTTCCTTAGAAGCCTTTTGGCTCGAGCCCATGGAACCCATCATGCTTAGAAGAGATTTCTTTTTCATCACTTATCAAAAATTTAAAGCTAAGAAAATTACGGAATTATCTCTTTGCAACATGTCTCCATCCACTTCCATAATTCCCATCCTCGATGAAACCATGCTTCAACCTGAATCAGACCTACCTAACCAGCCAACACATGAAAATTCATCTACATCATCCAAGAGACCTAGATATTGTGAAAGTAACTCCATCCTGGCTCCTTGCATAAAACAAGTTTACAAAGCAAACAAGAAAGTGGATGAACAACCTTCCATGGTTCTTTCTGTTCCTCCTAGGGATGAAAAGAAACCTATGGTTGATCAACCTGCTCCTTCACAGATGCAACTTAACAATAGGATCAAAAGAAACAAAGGACCTAGGGAGCCTAGATGTCAATGTCATGCCCTTGCTTGCAAGTTACATGAAGAAGACAATAAATAAAATCACAATCCACACTTTCTAGAAGCAATGCATGATGATCCTCCTCCCCCATCATCACAACCTAATCCTATGCAACAACCAACACCAAAGTTACAATTTTTAACCGACATCATCATCCGTCTTCCTATCGTCATTAATTTGGATGATGATGATGAGGAGATTGCTAAAATAGATGAAGAGATTCATAAAAAATTGAACACATTGTTTTCCTCTTCCACTAGCTTGTATGACAATTCTCCTAGGATGAGAATTGACCTTGATGCTAGTTCTACAATTGTTCTTGTCCCTCTAGCTAGTCACCCACCCACACCTTACACTAAACAAGATTGGGAGGTGGATGACATGTTAGATGGTTGACTAGCATTTTCCTTACTAGTCTTTTTAATTTTATTTTTCTTTTGTATGTGTGTAACGTGTTCCTCGTACTATTCTATTTGATGTTCTCTCTCTTTGTGACATTCCTCTATTTGTACCTTCATTCTTTTATATGTCATGCATTTCTTTCGCTTGTTTCCTTTTCACTTTAGCTTTTTTCCTTCCTTTTTGGGATGATGCAAGGCTTTGAGACCGAAATGTCCCTTTTCATGTTGACACAAAAGGATCTTTCTTTTTTTTTCTTTTCCTTTGTTTTTCCTTCCTTTTGGGGATGATGCAAGGCAATGAAACTAAAATTTCCCTTTCATGTTGACCCAAAAGGCTCTTTCTCTTTTTCCTTTTCATTTGTTTTTCCTTCCTTTTGGGGATGATGCAAGCATTGAGACTAGGAAATGTCCCTTTCATGTTGACCCACAAGGATCTTTTTCTTTTTCTTTTTATTTTTCATTTGCTTTTGTTGTTCTTTTGGGGATGATACAAAGTGTCGAGACACTCTATGTCTCCTCCATGTTGACCCAAAATGACTCTTTCTTTTTCTTTTTTTTCAATCTCTTTGCATCCTTCTTCTAGTTCTATGTATTTGGGGGATGATGACAGTTTTGAGCTCTCTAAACAAACATTGCAGAAATAAACATACTAACCCAAAATCCATAGATCCCTTATGTGTTTGGTGTTTTCATTTTGGGGGAAACCCCTTCCCTTTCCTTTCTTTTCACATGATGTAGCCTTACTTAGAAACATATCACTTGGCATAGGGATTTCCAAGATGTCTCTCATGTCTTCTTTCTTTTTGCACTTTTCAACGTGGGTGGCTGCATGGAAATGGGTAGCAATTCCATGGACACCCTAGAAAAAAAAGAGTTGAAAAGCATAATGCGAGCACGTTATAACGCGCTCGCGTTATGTCTTCCGTTAAACCTAGGCAAGATCTCGGCAGCCATAACTACAAAGAAATAATGCGAGTGCATTATAACGGGCTTGTGTTATAACACACATGCGTTATTGACTATTAAAAGCAAAAAAACAAATGCAAATCTCTCATTTGCATTTCGACTGGTTTTTTTGCTCCACCCGCGGCCAAAAACCCCAAAATATCACGCTCGCATTGTAGGAGAAGAGTTTTTTCACCAAGCATCCGAATTTCTTCGCAACGATGGCGCCACGACGATGAGGAGCTGTAAGAGGTAAGGATTCTATGCTTTTTGTTTTGAATTTGTTAGTTTTAGGTTGAATTTGATATCTATTTATTTGAATTTTTAGGAGATGCAAATCAACCTGCAAACCCTCAAAATCCTCAACAGGAGGACCAACCAAATCCTCAAGATCAAAATCAACCACAACATCAACCTCCTCCACCAATCACTCAACCCCCTCCTGGCACTCAACAAAATTTAATGAGTGAAATTGAGAACAACAAAAAACAAATCGAGGATTTGATCAATAGGTTGAGTGATCCAAATGGTTCAACCACAGAAAGAATGACCCTAGCAAATTCATTGAAAGATATGTTAACAAACGTAGATTCAATTAGCAAACAAATAACTGGATGGGAAAATAGGAGGCAGGCGACCGGGAGTATTATGCAAATAAACTATCATACAAGGATGTTAAAGATTTAAAAATAAAAAAAGGTGATTTATGCTCATTATTCACCGACCCACGCACAAATCAAACTCTTACCCTCAATGCGAAGAGGTTTCCTATCTATTGGTGCCACCACCAACAAATGAAGGAGCGGTTTTATGAGAGGTGGTACATGGTCTTTGATTACACACCGTGCAACAATTGCGAGGTCCCACAATATTTCCTTAGGAAACTATATAGTGAGTTCATATTGAATAAAATCCCAAATTATTTTGATATGAGGGATTTCCAGGGGAGAGGTGGGGGGTCAGCTCAGGATACACCTAGTGCACAACTGGATCCTACGCAGTAAGGTAGACGATCTCTCGCTAAGCCACCTCATGAGCACATTGTTATGCCTTCCGTCGTGAAGGAAAGTGTTGACGTAGAGACATTGCAGGAAATTAGCACTTTGACCCAGAGTGTCATCCATCATACTAGCCCTATTCTACAATGCCATCTAGGGGAGTCTTCTAGTGGTGGTCTTCGAACACATGTGTGTCAATCTTGCGGGGCTACATGTTCACATGACCCCACCGACCCTCAGGAGACTGGTACATAGGATCCGTCTGTAGCTATGGAGATGGAGAGGGAAGCTAACATTTTGCATGAGGCATATGGCATTCATAGTCAGGTAAAAGTTAGTGCATGTGTTCATTGAATTTAATTTATTAAATTTCAATTTTCAAATGCAAGATTAACTAAAAATGTTTTATGGTTTCAATAAAATTTCAGGGTCATAGTGTTGAGACTAGATACACTGCCCCCCCACCAACCTATTTTTGTAGTAAACCTATCGCTAGGGTATGTAACTAGTAAACAATTATAAGTTTATTGCATATTAATGGCATTGTTTTATTAATGGTAATTTAATATGCAATTTTGGATGTTGAACAGATTAATATTGAAGGTTTTGATGGAACACTTCCTAGTGGCAGTGGATTTACTCAAACCTTCATGCAGGTAATAGAATAAAGAGTTTAACTAATGAATCAAGTACTTAATAGATTTGTGTAGTTTATACATGCACATCGTTGATTACGTTGAATAATTTGTTGTTTTATTTTCAGTTGTTGCGAGACGATACACCTCTAAATGTGACGAGGGAAATGGTTATTGGTGTGACATATGCTATACAATCCTCGATGGCTTTGACAGAAGAGGTATGAGGCAAATTAGTAAATTTTAATTTACATTTGTTGTTATAGATGTTAGTTAGTGAGAAGTCAAACCATTATTGATTCACATAGTTTTTGTCTATTTGCATGGTTTATATAGGGCTTGAGGACACCTAAGCATGGGCATGAGGATATTTCCCTCATGGAGAGAAATCGTGAGATGGTTGTAAGTGATTATTTTGTCAAATATATCATTTTTTATAATGTAATTTCTATATATTCATGTCTTTACTTCTTATTGTAACAGTTAAAACTTCACCATGAACTAAACCCTAGGAGGAGTAGCAGGAGCACTCCACGAGTGCAGCAAAAATGAGTGATAGACCTATCACCATCCGAGTGAAAAGGAAAGGGAAAGATTTTATTTCCTGGGCATGGAGAGCAATGACTTTTGATTCCAGAGTCCTTTATTATATGCCTGCATGGCAGTTTTTTACATATTTTTATTGGACATATTTGACATTGTATGCCTAAATGACATATTGACATATATTTATGTATGCCTACATGGCTATTTGGTTAATACAAATATCTTTTTTCGATGCCTGTCCATATTTGCATTCTAAATTGATGGTTCAGTAGATATGAGTTACGTATATTCAAGTGTATACTTTACAACTTATGTGTATACTTTGTGACTTATGTGCATTCGAGTGTATACTTTGTGGCTTACATGTTTTCATGCATATACCTTGTATTCGTGCATATACTTTGTTTTAATTTGTGTATACTTTTTGAGGCTTACGTGTTTATGAGTACTTGTAGTTCCCTTATTGACATGTACATGTTTGACTTATTCACATGTATAATGATTAATTGGTTAGCCATAGCATTGATCTATGCCATCCTCAATGCATGATCCTTGAGATGGAGTAAGTACACCCTCAAGGTCAAAAGGAGTTTCACATGCATTCTTCGTAGGCTCATTTTGGTAGTGAAACCAAAAACCTCTTGCATCATTGAAACGAAAAAAAAATTCCTTTATAGCAGGTCTGAAGCCATTATCATTCTCCATTAGTTCTTCATGTATCCACTCCCCATTAATGGTTGTCTCATGACCTTCATAAAACCAAGCACTTATCTCATTTGTGATAGAAGAAATGTATGAAGATTTATCTTCCTCCTTATGAACTATTCATTATCATGAGAGATGGGTTCTTGTGAACCACTACTGATGAATCACGGGTCAATGAGTTTGACTTGTAAAACTACACGATTGAATCCTGATAGCAATATCAAAATATTTATATGTCTAAATACTGCCATTGAATCCTGAATACTACCATCTTACCCACACAAGATTCTGGAAGATGCTTCCCACCCTTCTCTTAGTGGTTGCTCTCATTGCACCTTCTACCTAGCTTCATCTTGGTGTAGACAATACGAAGACCCCAACTTGAGATCTTCACACATGCAAGAACAACTGCATCCTTCCTGTAGCTTGGATGGATCAACTTGCAACCAAGAACCCACGCTACTTCCTGGTGTAGATTGCCTTCTACACACTCAGAACCTTCTGCCTCTGATACCATTCTAATGCAGAGGACACAATACAAGACAGTAGAGGACACAATACAAGACAGTGGATCATCCACCCTTCTCACTCCTTAACCTACTGATCACTACTGATCACTACTAATCAAGACATGTTCTTAAGCCTCTAATTCTATCCGCCACCTTTCCGTTGTTCAAAGCCCGAGTCACACATTGCTCAAACACAATGGTCGAGCGATGTAATGGTTTCTTTGAAAACCGTTATACATTTAAAACCATACAAGAATTTCACACTCGGTTATATTACGTATATTCCTTGTCAACTGAAACCATTTTTCCCATTCCATTTGGGACTATCATAAAGAAACCCAAAAACAAGACATCCATGACATTCAAAACAATAGTGAATCCTTCAAAACTAATCTGCATTCACAATTTGCAAAACAATAAACCAGGAAAGATAGAGAGAATGACACGACGGGAAATGGAAACTCCTCTTTAACGAATTCCAAATATTCACACTTCAAAAACATACATGCTTTAAATGGCTCTTTGGCCGAAGGCCAGAGAGCCCGATTTCTTCTCCCTCTTGTTTACTCTCTTTTTTGTTTTCCCGTAGTTGCACTCTCTATTTCCTCTATCTCCCCGTATTCGGTTACATGTTGTCTCTTTATAGACATTCTAGGGTAGTTAGAAAAATTGTTCATCTACCCGATATTCCCATTCGGTTACAACTATCATTTAATCCTTTTGATGAATATATCATTGCAATTTTAAACACTTAACCATTTCTTAACATGGTCCCACAAAATTCTAAATGACTAAAACATTACAAAATTATGAAGCTTGTCATAAATTTCAAGAGTCGAGGTGTCCCCGCACCACTATCCTAGTTGTCCCTTTGTTGATTTATCTCCTCACTGATCCATCTTATTGGATTCTTTCACCTTTTACCCATCGCTTTCTTGAAAAACTCAATTTTAGGCCTTGTAGCCTTCTACCCCAATTTGGCCTCCTAGAACCCGTTTTCTTGACTTTTCTCACAATCAGTCTTAACAACCCCCAAATGTTTTTGAAAATTATTTCTTTTTACCATCAAGGCTCCAAGATTTACTAGGCCTTAGGTCCTACAAGTTTTCGTACATATGATTGTCCTCAAACCCCCTATTTTCAAGGGTTCCTATGGTTTTTGGCTTTTTTTCCTTCTTTGAGGGCTTCAACGACCTCCTTAGCTCTCCTCCTAGCACACACATGACTGAGATACATGTGCCTACACTCCCATACTCTTTATTGGCACAAACCAATCCATTTAGCAACTCTCCTTACTGCTATCTTCTCCAAGCTACTAGCCAAAATGCACTTGCACTCGCCTAGTGCTTGATGATTTCATCACCTTCCTTGCAAAACAAGACCCCAAAACCTATATGTACACTATTTACATAGTCCCCAACTTGATTCCAAGTGGCCATGAGAGGAAAGCCATAGGAAGTCAAGTGGGACTCATTATTCACAAAATTGGCATGTACCGGCAATGAGACCAAGAACACCAAAAACTTACAAAAAGATAACTAGTAGGTCTAGATGACTAATCTAATGCTACACAAGGTAAGTAAGTGACACAAATGGAAGACTCAAAGCATTAGATAAGTCCTTTCAATCCATTCTTGACTGGATGAAGGCTCAAACACAAAAATTCGATGAAAACTTGCTCTCTTCCAATCACAAAAATGTACTCTCCAATTCTCAATTCGTGAAAACAATCCTCCAACCCAGGTATTAGGGTTTTTCTAACCTTATATACCTTTCTCCCACGTTCTAGGACCCTTGGGTAGGGCTTAGAGCATCATTAATGCCATCTGCAACTTACTTGGTATGCCTTTCTGTAGTCTTGCCTTGTTCAAGTATACCATCACCAAATCACCTATTTCAAATTGTAGATCTCTCTTCCCTTCATCTCTTTTAGCCTTCAACTATTGGTTAGCCTCCATTAATGTCTTCTTTACCTACTCATGAACCTCTCTCATTGACTGAGCAAAACCATCAGCATGTCCACTGATTCCTTCATAACCTTTTAGGTCTCTTAGCTCAAGTACACCCCTTGGATGTAACCCATATACAATTTCAAATGGGCTCTTACTAGTAGACCTATTTGTACTATCATTGTAGGAAAATTATGCCTATGAAATGACCTGTTCCCATCCTTATCCATACTCCTTAGTTAGACACCTCAACAAGTTACCAAGTACCCTATTTATCAAGATTTATGGTGAGCTTCTCCTCTTGAAGTTTCTTCAACACAAGTTCTAGGTGCTTCATATGTTCTTCTTTTGTTTTGCTAAAGATGAGGATATCATCTAAGTAGACTACCACAAAGACTCCTATAAATTCCTTCAAGACGTCATTCATCACCCTCATAAAAGTGCTAGTTGTATTTGTAAGCCCGAATGGCATTACTAACCACTCATATAACCCCTCTGTGGTTTTAAAAGTTGACTTCCATTCATCTCCCTCTTTCATCCTAATCTGATAGTAGCCACTTTTCAAATCAATCTTGGAGTAGTACTTAGCACCCCCTTAAACAGTCCATTAAGTCTTCTATCTTAGGAATAGGAAACCTATATCTAATGGTTATCCTATTTATGGCCTTAGAATTAGTACACATTCTCCACTTATCTCCCTTCTTAGGTGCCAACACCACTAGAACAACACATGGGCTTATGCTTTTCCTGATCAACCCTTGGTCCAAAAGTTCTTGAACTTGCCTTGCTATCTCCTTGTTCTGCTCTGGTGTCATTTTCTATGTAGCCTTGTTAGGCAATGTTGCTCCTGGTACAAAGTCAATTTGATGACTAATTCCCCTCTTAGGTGGTAGTGTAGCTGGTGTTCCTTCACAAATGATATCCTTGAATTGATCCAAGAGTTGCTTCACCTCTGCTGTCATAGGTAGCCGACTAGGTGACTCCTCCTCCTTTGGCTTTAACATGATTGCATAGAAAACTCCTTCTTCCTCCTTCATGTCTCTTAGGAATTCCTTTCCACTCATCAAAAGTACACTAGATTCTACCTTTTCCACTATGCCTTCTTGGGGAAAAAACTTCGTGGTTAAGCGCTTGAGCTGGAGTATACTGGAATGGGTGACCTCCCGAGAAGGCCTAGTGCCTCACCTCTGTGAGCATCACTTAGATGCAATGAGTGCTAAGTGGGCCATTCAATATCATTTCAAAATTGTTGCTTTAAACAACTTACAAATTTGCAACTTTAGACTCCACCAACCTAAGGGATCGATTTGGTGGAACATAGCTCAGAGCGATTCCACGTGTTTCATTGCAAAAGAGGACCATGCCTAGCGTAAACATACCTATTTAGAAATGTTGGAACAGTCCACTTGGTCACACAAGTTGCATAACGAAAGTTGCACCACTCTGCAACTTTGCACTACTTGCATTTGATGCTTTTTCCATCAAGTGAAAATCCACCACCACTGGAAAACCACTCTGAGATAGCCAAAACTGAGAGAAGTTTTTGTAGATAGGCTCAACGCAATCCTAGAGGATTAGATGAGAAGTTTCTAAGTGTCACGGTATTCAAGTAATAGCATGCTAAAGTTTGTAGCTAATTTGCACTTTGGACCCTTAAGGGATCGATCTGATGGAACATAGCTCAGAGCGATTCCATGTGTTTCAGTGTGAAAGAGGACCATGCCTACCGTAAACATACCTATTTGGACATGTTGGAGCAGTCCGCTTGGTCACACGAGTTGCAGAGCAAAAGTTACACCACTTTGCAACTTTGCACAACTTGAATTTGACACGTTTTCTATCAAGTGAAAATCCGCCGCCACGAGAAAACCACTCCAAGATAGCCAAAATCGAGAGAGGTTTTTCTAGAGGAGTCCAATTCCTTTCTGTAGGATCTAACGAGAAGTTTCTAAGTGTCACGGTATCCAAGTAATAGCATGCTGAAGTTTGCAGCTAATTTGCACTTTGTACCCTTAAGGGATCGATCCGGTGGAACATAGCTCGGAGCGATTCCACGTGTTTCGGTGTGAAAGAGGACCATGCCTACCGTAAAAATACCTATTCGGACGTGTTGGAATAGTCCGCTTGGTCACACGAGTTGTAGAGCGAAAGTTGCACCACTTTGCAACTTTGCATAGCTTGAATTTGACACGTTTTCAATCAAGTGAAAATCCGCCACCACGAGAAAACCACTCCAAGATAGCCAAAATCGAGAGAGGTTTTTCTAGAGGGGTCCAACACCTTTCTATAGGATCAAATGAGAAGTTTCTAAGTGTCACGGTATCCAAGTAATAGCATGCTGAAGTTTGCAGCTATTTTGCACTTCGGACCCTTAAGGGATCGATTCGATGGAACATAGCTCAAAGTGATTCTACATGTTTCGGTGTGAAAGAGGATGATGCCTACCAGAAACATACCTATTCAGATGTGTTAGAACAGTCCGCTTGGTCACACGAGTTGCAGAGTGAAAGTTGCACCACTTTGCAACTTTGCACAGCTTGAATTTGACACGTTTTCCATCAAGTGAAAATCCGCCGTCACAAGAAAACCACTCCAAGATAGCCAAAATTGAGAGAGATTTTTCTAGAGGGGTCCAACGCCTTTCTATAGGATTAGATGATAAGTTTCTAAGTGTCACGGTATCCAAGTAATAGCATGCTGTTTGCAGCTATTTTGCACTTTGGACCCTTAAGGGATCGATTCGGTGGAACATAGTTCGGAGTGATTCCACGTGTTTCGGTGTGAAAGAGGACCATGCCTACCGTAAACATACCTATTCGGATGTGTTGGAATAGTCCAATTGGTCACACGAGTTGCAGAGCGAAAGTTTCACCACTTTGCAACTTTGCATAGCTTGAATTTGACATGTTTTCCATCAAGTGAAAATCTGCCGCCATGAGAAAACCACTCCAAGATAGCCAAAATTGAGAGAGGTTTTTTTAGAGGGGTCCAACACCTTTATATAGGATCAAACGAGAAGTTTCTAAGTGCTATAGTATCCAAGTAATAGCATACTGAAGTTTACAGCTATTTTGCACTTTGGACCCTTAAGGGATCGATCCGGTGGAACATAGCTCAGAGCGATTCCACGTGTTTTGGTGTGAAAGAGGACCATGCCTACCATAAACATACCTATTCGGATGTGTTGGAACAGTCCTCTTGGTCACACGATTTTCAAAGCGAAAGTTGCACCACTGTGCAACTTTGCACAACTTGAATTTGACACGTTTTCCATCAAGTGAAAATCTGCCGCCACGAGAAAACCACTTCAAGATAGCCAAAATCGAGAGAGGTTTCTCTAGAGGGTTCCAACACCTTTCTATAGGATCAAACGAGAAGTTTCTAAGTGTCAGAGTATCCAAGTAATAGCATGTTGAAGTTTGCAGCTATTTTGCACTTTGGACCCTTAAGGGATCGATCCAGTGGAACATAGCTCGGAGCGATTCCATGTGTTTCGGTGCAAAAAAGGACTATGCATATTGTAAACATACTTATTCGGACATGTTGGAATAGTCTGTTTGGTCACACGAGTTGCAGAGTGAAAGTTGCACCACTGTGCAACTTTGCACAACTTGAATTTGACATGTTTTCCATCAAGTGAAAATCCACCGCCACGAGAAAACCACTCCAAGATAGCCAAAATCGAGAGAGGTTTTTCTAGAGGGGTCCAACGCATTTCTATAGGATCAAATGAGAAGTTTCTAAGTGTTACAGTATCCAAGTAATAGCATGTTGAAGTTTGCAGCTATTTTGCACTTTGGACCCTTAAGGGATCGATCTAGTGGAATATAGCTCGGAGCGATTCCATGTGTTTCGATGCAAAAGAGGACCATGTCTACCTAAACATACCTATTCAGACGTGTTGAAATAGTCCGCTTGGTCACATGAGTTGCAGAGCAAAAGTTGCACCACTGTGCAACTTTGCACAACTTGAATTTGACACGTTTTCCATCAAGTGAAAATTCGTTGCCACGAGAATACCACTTCAAGATAGCCAAAATCGAGAGATGTTTTTCTAGAGGGGTCCAATGCCTTTCTGTAGGATCAAAGGAGAATATTTTAAGTGTCAGAGTATCCAAGTAATAGCATGTTGAAATTTGCAGCTATTTTACACTTTGGCCCCTTAAGGGATCGATCTGGTGGAACATAGCTCGGAGCGATTCCACGTGTTTCGGTGCGAAAGAGGACCATGCCTAATGTAAACATACCTATTCAGACGTGTTGGAATAGTTCGCTTGGTCACACGAGTTGCAAAAAAATGTGTACAAATTGTTTACATGACCTTTTTCACATTGTTTACATTTCAAAATTCAAAGTTTGCAAATTTTGCTACTCAAGGCATTTACAGAACAAGGTGCTACTACACGAAACATGAACTTCAACCTTACAATATTTAAGTATATCTCATTATGTAATTAAATCTTGTTACAATGCCTTTGGCACTTCGTTCTCTCAAATCTTTTACAATGTCACTCATACATCCAAGATTCTCTTTAAATGTCTACATCATAGGTGTTCATCATGAGGTTAACTTCAAATGAGTAACTTGAGATTCCATCACTAAGCTTCACATGATCTCTTATAATGGCTTGAAATCAAAATTGAGATTTGTCAAAATCATCAAAATAAGTATGTTGCATTGCTTTTTTGGCTGAGATTTTTGATAATGGCTCTTAAATCAACATTTTCTGCAACGAAAGATCAATCAACCCTTAGTAGTTTACTTACAAATACGCAAAGTAAAAGAGAAAAAGAAAGAGCATCCAAAATGGAAATGAAATAAAAATAGATGGAAAGCACTTACAAATGTTGCATGCAGGCATCAAAATAAGGATGTTGCATTGCTTTTCTGGTTGACATTCTCTTCGATGGCTCATACATCTGCATTTTTTGCAAGGGGGCACCAATCATTGTAAAAGAAGATGATAGCATTGGCATCAAACAAATTAATGTGCATACAAGTATAAATTAATAAGAACCAATGTGCATATACTTACAAATTAATCCAACGAACCATCCGGGTCTGCTCTACTCTTTATTATGTCAAGTATTGTCTCATGGTCAGACTCACGGACCTTCCATAACGTCTTGTTCAAAGGTCTACCCCCATATTTGGTCAAATGAACATTAGATGCCATGACAAGGTTTGAGTAATGAAGAATCTTATGATGCATGTCAAAGTCCTAAAATAGCCAATGTTTAACACTTGAATGTGGGTACCTTCTAAACCATGTTTCAGTAACCACAACTGAGCCTGTAAGGTATTCGATGTTTTCTCCATCTATAACTGGGGCCTCCAATTTTTTTTTGGTCTCAACACAATGACACAAGTAATAGTTTGTTCCCTCTTCATCGTCTTCATCTGTGATAACTGCATAAACATGCCCTGTATTGATATGTGCAAAAATTCCCCTGTCAACATTACGAATATAGTACAAAACAAGATCTAACGATATGGAATTTCAACAACTAAGAAAGTAGATATGTCACCTCGTTGAACTAGATCTGATATGTGGTCAAAGTCGACCGATGATTCTATCTATGTCAATTCCAATGTCGTCGGAGGGCGATACGTGTGAAGTGGGCTAAGATAACTTGTGAATCATTTGTCAACCCACTCCCCTGACTCACAATCATTCCAGTCTTGCATTGTACATGAAGAACAAAAACATGCCATCTTTTGTGTATCGATACTCCATGAACCTGTATTTGAGCTAAGGAAAGAGTGTACCTCACTCGATCCTATTAGTGTACAATAGTCTTCATATGGTGCAATTTTAGTATCATCCATCAACCAAAAAAATCTACGAACTGAAGACGTACCTTCATTACCTGGACCCATCAAAGCATTACACCACTCGACCATTGATTTTGCATCTGTCAACTTTGCACTGTTTTTATACTTTAACTCTTCTCATGCTAATGCTCTTTTCACGTATGCCCCTGCACCATCATGCTCCCCCTTTCCATGTCCAGCCTCACAAAAGTTCCACATATGTTGAACACCTGTAATGACATGCATCCTACACAACCAGTAGAACATGCACGAGTTCTTGAACTGTGCTGTACAGTTATCAGACCATATTATATGTTGATCGTATTCTATGCCCCTCTAAGCCAAATCACTATAGAACATTTGGAAGCAACCTTGCACGAACTCTAGAGAATGTGTGTGATTATCACTAATGTAAAAGTGGTACTCCCTCAATACCTTCCTTTGCTCATCTGTACTATCAGATGCATGAATAAATGCTATGTGCACAAATATCGAAACTTGTGTAGAGTTGTAATATTGTGACTGCACCTCATGTTGTGGTTGTAGAGTGTAGTTCTCTACAAAGTCAACCACTGATACTATGCTTCCAACTGGAAAGGTGTCCTTGCATAGCTTGAACTGCGTGTCCAACCATCGGGCTCTATGGGTATGCAATGCATACTTAGACAGTATATTGTCATGAAATGTGGTCATAAATTTGTACACTAGAATCTTCTCAATAATCAAATCACACCTTTTTGCTTGAGACCCATCTTTTGTAGCATATGCCATTTTTTTATACTTCCCAAACTCTACTAGTTTTTGTCCCACCACATCTGTGCTTTCCATATGTTGACATACTGGCATATGCTGGAAGCCACCACAACGCTCTCATGAACCATCCAAGCATGTTGTCCTATAGAATATTTGGCCATCCTCTATTTGACATAAATTTTTTGATAAGAACTCTTTTGAAGATTTTGGTGGGGCTTCTATGCCACAATCTTGCAAAACATCGTTAGTATGCAAATCTAAACATATAGAACGATAAACATCGTAATGGTTAGAAAATTCAATATGTATTCTACAACAACAAGTAGTGCATGTGTGATTTATTTTGACATAAAAAGGTTTAAGTAGTTCAAAAAATCTTTGAGAAATACTAATTTGAGGATAATCATTTTCAAATTTCCGAAAAAATTGGGTTTGAGTCATATCCAAAAAATGCTTTGGATGTGGCTCACAATTCCAACTACCGATTCTCCTTCTTACCACATCCCTTTGATTTGGAGATGGCCTTGTGTTATTCTTCCAATACTCTTCAATTAGTGTTCTCAAGGCTTCGACAACTTCTTTATCTTTTCGTGATAGTCTCCCCGAGAATGCCCATAATTCATTTGTATCATTGCCCTCAATTCTTTGCCACTTTGAATGGCTCTTGATAAAAAAATTCTACTAATTCCTATTTTTCACTAGTCTTTCTAATTAGGCGAGCTCTCTTTGTTTGAAAACTTACCAAAGTCGATGTAATGACACGTCGGGTGACATTACTATCCTTTGAGCATGAGGTCTTACCCACACTCTCATAAGCATCCATTAGATTCTTCACAATAGTGTCTTCACTCGATGCATTCGATGTTCTCAACCCAAGAGTCTTCATGATGTTCCTATACTTTACACCCCGCATTATTTCAACAAATACTTGACATCTTGCAGTCTCATTTAGCCTTTCAAAGAATTGTTCCCAAATCTTATCAGCATATCTTCTACAAGTGCATGTTGAAATCTTACCTTCCATGTGCTGCAAAATATCATCATCAATATTAATCAAATACTTTGGTTTTCTAGGCAAAATTCTTGGTGGTGTTCTCTTAGGTACATACATCTCAACATTAGGAATTTCATCAATATTTAATTAAGGTGGGATAGATTGTGTACCTTCGATCAAGGGTGGGGAAGAAGACATACCTTGAGGTTCACATGGGAATGATGGCATACCTTCTTCGTTGATTTGGAGTGATGATGTACTCTCAACTTGAGATGTGTTGGATGGTGTCCAACAATATTCACTTGCGGTAAATGGTGTCCCTCCATATTCACTTGCAGTAGATGGTGTTCGTCCATATTCACTTGTGCTAGATGGTGTCCCTCCATATTCACTTGTGCTTAATGGTGTCCCTTCATATTCACTTGTCGTAGAGGGTGTGTCTCCAACTACGGTATCTGAATCTGTCTTACAACAATGCTTTCGCATTCGTGCCTTTTGTGCTGCCAATTCCCATTCTCTTTTTGACAGTTGAAGTTCCTCTACAATCGGGTTGTTTTCATCAATTGTTTCCAATTTCTTCTTTTCACAATATGTCGCCACCCGAACTCTCTCCTTTTCTTTCAAGGTTTTGTTCTCTTCGTCTGTTAGTTTCCTCTTTGTCTTTTTCTTCAGCATGGCAAATAATTTTATCTATACCATGGTAATGAGATGAATATTAGTTCCTAAAAAATGTATCCATTCAAGATAATTGAAAAATATATGTCATTGAAGGCTTCATTTAAATAATACTTACAATCATCTTGTACAAAAGTAGTCTTTTATTGTTGATGGTTCTATCCAACCACCAAGGATCCTAGCATGTGGGAGAAAGGTATATAAGGTCATAAAAACTCTAATTGAGCATGTGGGAAAGCTGCTGTACGATTTGGAGTTTTGGAAGGGGAATTTGTGAGTTGGAAGAGCGCAAATTTCATTGAATTTCTATTTTTGTGTCTTCATCCAGTCAAAAATGGATTGAAAGGACCTGTCTAATGCTTCGAGTCTTTCAATTGTGTCACTTAATTACTATGTGAAGCATTATATTAGCCATTTAGTTCAATTGCTTTCTATTTTGCAAGTTTTTAGAGTTTTTGGTCTCATAGCCGGTTCAAGCCAGTTTTTGGAAATAATGATCCCCACTTGAATTCTCGTGGCAAGGCTACCATGGCCACTTGGAATCAAGTAGGGGAATTTTTGTACAGTGTACATATGGTGTGTGGTGTCTTGGTTTGCAGGGGAGATGGTGAATTCATCAAGAACTAGGCGAGTGCAAGTGCATTTTGGCTAGTGGCTTGGAGAGGACAGCAGTAAAGAAAGTTGCTAAATGGACTAGTTTGTGCCAATCAAGAGCAAGAGAGTGTGGGCACATGTATTCTAGACATATGTGTGCAAGGAGGAGAGTTGGGGAGGTCATTGAAGCCCTCAAAGTTGGAAAAAGGAGCCAGAACCCTAGAAACCCTTGAAAATAGGGGATATGAGGACATTCCTATGTACGGATGCCAAAGGGACTAAAAACCTAGTAAATCTTGAAGCGTAGGGTACCACTAGAAAGAATCTATAAAAATATTTGGGGGTTGTTAAGACTGTTTTTGAAAAAAGCCAAGATCACAAGTTCTAGGAGGCTTAATTGGGCAAAAGGCTACAAGGCCTAAAATTGGGTTTTTCAAGAAAGCGATGGGTACAAGGTGAAAGAATCCTATGAGATGGATCAGTGAGGAGACAAATCAACAAGGGGATAGTGAGAATACCCTTTCATAGCCCCTCGAGTGGTGAGGACACTTTGGGTCAGTGTGGAGCCTAGGGAAGCTTAGTGGTGAATTGAGAGCAATGGTGAAGAATTTGAAATTGGTGGAGAGTCTTATGAGGTGAGAGGGGTTTAGGAGGGATCCCTGAGTAGGGTAGAGAGGAATACCCTAGGAATACCAGAGAATAGGTCTTGGGAATTGCAAGATTGCTCTTGCAAGATAAGACTCCCCATCAATTGTTGAAGGACTAGTCTATGTAATGAACTTTTGACCTTGTGCAGGGTATTTTGAAGATGTTTGATGCTTTGGAATAGTCTGGGAAGGCTCGGGTATACGAGTTTCTATAAACCCTCCCTCTTTGCATTGAAAAATGGGTGCTTTTGTATTGGAAGCCTAGTTGAGCGGGTAAGGTCCTAAGACCTAGAAATTATCTTGTTTTGAGACCTAATTATCTTTTCACGAATCAAATGTTTTGTGAAGGGAAATATAGTTGAATAAGTGTGTCAAGAAAGGTGTTGATTTTTTCCTTTGTACTGCATCAGTTTGTGCAGAGGTATTGGAAGGTGTTTGGACCCTTCAGAGGAATGGGAGAGGCTTGGAGTTGTCTTAAAGGATGAATTTTGGTGAATGGTTCTGAATTTCTATAATTAGCAAGTGTAAAATGGTAATTGGCAAGTGTAAATAATTGTGTATATAATTTGGTAATTTAAAATGTGCATTGACAACCTAAGGTTATAATGTCAAACAAAAATGAAAGCAAGCCATAATAGAATGAAAGAAAATTTGTAAAGACTTCACATACCTTAAAAACCAGACTTTCAAATGGAGTTCAACCCAATTATGTAGCCTTAGCTTCTTCTTTCCTCAAACTCCACAACAATTTGACTTGTTCAAAAGCTTGTTCCCTTCCACACTTCAATTGTATATCAATTTTCAATGGAATTCAAACTTCAATTGATATTATGTCTTTCAACATCAAAACTCTACTATTTCATGCAAAGGTGGTAAAAAGATCATGGAAAAGGTGATGGAAAGTGAAAAAGATGCTTGCACACTTCACAACATCATCAAAAATATATTTTTTGTTGGAGCACGCACAAAACTAGGGGAATATGCAGACTATGGGCCTTCAAATCATGGGTATATTGATTTTTTTACCATTTTAGTGGACTACAAGACGTGCTCGCATTATAACGTGCACGCGTTATGTGAAATTAGGTTTTCTTAGTATATTTTTGATAGTATAGGAGTTTCTGAGAGAGTGGGAGGGAGAGAGGGGGAGAGTGGGAGAGAGTGGGAGAGTCGGAGAGAGTGGGAGAAGGGGAGACCCTAAACCCTAAACCCTAAACCCTCAACCCTTAAACCCTAATCCCTCAACCCCTATACCCTCTATATCCCCCAACCCTCAATTCTCAACCCTTAAACCCTAATCCCTCAATCGCTATACCCTCTTAATCCACTCAACCTCCGCCCTCAGCCCTATACCCTCTTAATCCCTCAATCCCTAACCTGCCAATCCCTCAACCCCTCAGCCTTGAAGCCCTAATCCCTCTTCCCTCAACACTGCGACCCTCCAGCCCTTAAGCTAATCCCTCAGCCCTCAGCCCTCAGCCCTTAAACCCTAATCCCTCAACTCCCATACCTTCTTAATCCCTCAACCCTCAACCCTTAAACCCTAATCCCTCAACCCCTATACCCTCTTAATCCCTCAACCCTTAAACCCTAATCCCTCTACCCTTAAACCCTAATCCCTCAACCCCTATACCCTCTTAATCCCTCAGCCCTCAATCCTCAACCCTTAAACCCTAATCC
>CM021103.1:176844462-176862012 GCA_007115665.2 Sequoiadendron giganteum | reverse complement strand
AAAAATAAAAAATGATCTCATATAATACAAATTATTTAAATATAAAAATTATAAATTACTTAACTACACGAGTTAAGTGGGGACACACGTTTCTATTATAATTCCTTAAAAAACTGAAGTCCGTGATTTTTTTAAAAGTGGTAACATATATTTCTATTATAATTTATTAAAAAACTCAAGTTCACTTTCTTAATTATTTATTTTTTATTTAAAAACTCTTAAACTCAAGTTTGGTAACTTATATTTTTATTATAATTTATTAAAAAAGTCAAGTCCATTTTCTTTTCTTGATTATTTGTTTTTATTTAAAAAGTGGCAAAGTAAAAGTAACTTTAAATATTCTATTTTTTTACTTAGAATTATATTATTTAGATTTATTAAAGAATAAAAATATTTTTTTGAAAATATAAAAATTTCTATAATAGAACTTAAGAAGATAAATCTAAAAAACAAAAATAATATTTTATATTTAGAAAAATGAATGAGATAGAATAAAAAATATTTTTTTTAAATATAAAAAGTAGCTTTTTTCTTAAAGAATTATTTTATTGTATTTTAAATATAAAAAGTAGTTTTTTCTTTAAAGAATTATTTTATTTTATTTTAAATATAAAATTAGTTTTTTTTTAGAGAATGTCATTAGCTTTTTTCTTAAAGAATAATTTATTGTTTTAAAATATAAAAAATTATATAATATAATTACATAGAACTAAAGAATATAAATCTAAAAAATAAAAAGAATATTAAAAATTTAATAAAATGAATGAGATAGAATAAAAATATTTTTGTAAAAATATAAAAATTAGCTTTTTTTTTAAGAATATCATTAGAGTTTTTCTTAAATAATACAAATATTTTTTTGAAAATATAAAAATTTCTATAATAGAACTTAATAGAACTTAAGAATATAAATCTAAAAAACAAAAAGAATGTTTTATATTTAGAAAGATGAATGAGATAGAATAAGATATGTAGAGTTAAATTAACCATCATTAGTTAAATCATAAGATTTTAGAAAGTTTTATTTTATAAAATAAATAATTTTATTTTTATTTTGGATGATGTCACCGTACAAGTTGATGTCATCTTTTAGTTGATTTTTGATAACTTAAAAAGCTAATGATATCATCCTTAGGAGGCCAATTTTTTATGTAAATTTCCCCTAATGACCCTCCCATTACAAATAGGACCTAAAACATTGGATATTACATTCTCTATCATCCCATAGTCAGACCAATTTCGTTTGAGGCTCGGCCATCCATGGCTTCGCTCAATGAAAGTGGTCCCTTCGGTTCTTCACAAGTGCTTAAAGTCTCCCTTTGACAATGATATATTCATTGTCCACCATACCTGCTTTAACCCCTTGTATTCCAAAGGAAAATTTTCCTTAGAAGCCTTTTGGCTCGAGCCCATGGAACCCATCATGCTTAGAAGAGATTTCTTTTTCATCACTTATCAAAAATTTAAAGCTAAGAAAATTACGGAATTATCTCTTTGCAACATGTCTCCATCCACTTCCATAATTCCCATCCTCGATGAAACCATGCTTCAACCTGAATCAGACCTACCTAACCAGCCAACACATGAAAATTCATCTACATCATCCAAGAGACCTAGATATTGTGAAAGTAACTCCATCCTGGCTCCTTGCATAAAACAAGTTTACAAAGCAAACAAGAAAGTGGATGAACAACCTTCCATGGTTCTTTCTGTTCCTCCTAGGGATGAAAAGAAACCTATGGTTGATCAACCTGCTCCTTCACAGATGCAACTTAACAATAGGATCAAAAGAAACAAAGGACCTAGGGAGCCTAGATGTCAATGTCATGCCCTTGCTTGCAAGTTACATGAAGAAGACAATAAATAAAATCACAATCCACACTTTCTAGAAGCAATGCATGATGATCCTCCTCCCCCATCATCACAACCTAATCCTATGCAACAACCAACACCAAAGTTACAATTTTTAACCGACATCATCATCCGTCTTCCTATCGTCATTAATTTGGATGATGATGATGAGGAGATTGCTAAAATAGATGAAGAGATTCATAAAAAATTGAACACATTGTTTTCCTCTTCCACTAGCTTGTATGACAATTCTCCTAGGATGAGAATTGACCTTGATGCTAGTTCTACAATTGTTCTTGTCCCTCTAGCTAGTCACCCACCCACACCTTACACTAAACAAGATTGGGAGGTGGATGACATGTTAGATGGTTGACTAGCATTTTCCTTACTAGTCTTTTTAATTTTATTTTTCTTTTGTATGTGTGTAACGTGTTCCTCGTACTATTCTATTTGATGTTCTCTCTCTTTGTGACATTCCTCTATTTGTACCTTCATTCTTTTATATGTCATGCATTTCTTTCGCTTGTTTCCTTTTCACTTTAGCTTTTTTCCTTCCTTTTTGGGATGATGCAAGGCTTTGAGACCGAAATGTCCCTTTTCATGTTGACACAAAAGGATCTTTCTTTTTTTTTCTTTTCCTTTGTTTTTCCTTCCTTTTGGGGATGATGCAAGGCAATGAAACTAAAATTTCCCTTTCATGTTGACCCAAAAGGCTCTTTCTCTTTTTCCTTTTCATTTGTTTTTCCTTCCTTTTGGGGATGATGCAAGCATTGAGACTAGGAAATGTCCCTTTCATGTTGACCCACAAGGATCTTTTTCTTTTTCTTTTTATTTTTCATTTGCTTTTGTTGTTCTTTTGGGGATGATACAAAGTGTCGAGACACTCTATGTCTCCTCCATGTTGACCCAAAATGACTCTTTCTTTTTCTTTTTTTTCAATCTCTTTGCATCCTTCTTCTAGTTCTATGTATTTGGGGGATGATGACAGTTTTGAGCTCTCTAAACAAACATTGCAGAAATAAACATACTAACCCAAAATCCATAGATCCCTTATGTGTTTGGTGTTTTCATTTTGGGGGAAACCCCTTCCCTTTCCTTTCTTTTCACATGATGTAGCCTTACTTAGAAACATATCACTTGGCATAGGGATTTCCAAGATGTCTCTCATGTCTTCTTTCTTTTTGCACTTTTCAACGTGGGTGGCTGCATGGAAATGGGTAGCAATTCCATGGACACCCTAGAAAAAAAAGAGTTGAAAAGCATAATGCGAGCACGTTATAACGCGCTCGCGTTATGTCTTCCGTTAAACCTAGGCAAGATCTCGGCAGCCATAACTACAAAGAAATAATGCGAGTGCATTATAACGGGCTTGTGTTATAACACACATGCGTTATTGACTATTAAAAGCAAAAAAACAAATGCAAATCTCTCATTTGCATTTCGACTGGTTTTTTTGCTCCACCCGCGGCCAAAAACCCCAAAATATCACGCTCGCATTGTAGGAGAAGAGTTTTTTCACCAAGCATCCGAATTTCTTCGCAACGATGGCGCCACGACGATGAGGAGCTGTAAGAGGTAAGGATTCTATGCTTTTTGTTTTGAATTTGTTAGTTTTAGGTTGAATTTGATATCTATTTATTTGAATTTTTAGGAGATGCAAATCAACCTGCAAACCCTCAAAATCCTCAACAGGAGGACCAACCAAATCCTCAAGATCAAAATCAACCACAACATCAACCTCCTCCACCAATCACTCAACCCCCTCCTAGCACTCAACAAAATTTAATGAGTGAAATTGAGAACAACAAAAAACAAATTGAGGATTTGATCAATAGGTTGAGTGATCCAAATGGTTCAACCACAGAAAGAATGACCCTAGCAAATTCATTGAAAGATATGTTAACAAACGTAGATTCAATTAGCAAACAAATAACTGGATGGGAAAATAGGAGGCAGGCGACCGGGAGTATTATGCAAATAAACTATCATACAAGGATGTTAAAGATTTAAAAATAAAAAAAGGTGATTTATGCTCATTATTCACCGACCCACGCACAAATCAAACTCTTACCCTCAATGCGAAGAGGTTTCCTATCTATTGGTGCCACCACCAACAAATGAAGGAGCGGTTTTATGAGAGGTGGTACATGGTCTTTGATTACACACCGTGCAACAATTGCGAGGTCCCACAATATTTCCTTAGGAAACTATATAGTGAGTTCATATTGAATAAAATCCCAAATTATTTTGATATGAGGGATTTCCAGGGGAGAGGTGGGGGGTCAGCTCAGGATACACCTAGTGCACAACTGGATCCTACGCAGTAAGGTAGACGATCTCTCGCTAAGCCACCTCATGAGCACATTGTTATGCCTTCCGTCGTGAAGGAAAGTGTTGACGTAGAGACATTGCAGGAAATTAGCACTTTGACCCAGAGTGTCATCCATCATACTAGCCCTATTCTACAATGCCATCTAGGGGAGTCTTCTAGTGGTGGTCTTCGAACACATGTGTGTCAATCTTGCGGGGCTACATGTTCACATGACCCCACCGACCCTCAGGAGACTGGTACATAGGATCCGTCTGTAGCTATGGAGATGGAGAGGGAAGCTAACATTTTGCATGAGGCATATGGCATTCATAGTCAGGTAAAAGTTAGTGCATGTGTTCATTGAATTTAATTTATTAAATTTCAATTTTCAAATGCAAGATTAACTAAAAATGTTTTATGGTTTCAATAAAATTTCAGGGTCATAGTGTTGAGACTAGATACACTGCCCCCCCACCAACCTATTTTTGTAGTAAACCTATCGCTAGGGTATGTAACTAGTAAACAATTATAAGTTTATTGCATATTAATGGCATTGTTTTATTAATGGTAATTTAATATGCAATTTTGGATGTTGAACAGATTAATATTGAAGGTTTTGATGGAACACTTCCTAGTGGCAGTGGATTTACTCAAACCTTCATGCAGGTAATAGAATAAAGAGTTTAACTAATGAATCAAGTACTTAATAGATTTGTGTAGTTTATACATGCACATCGTTGATTACGTTGAATAATTTGTTGTTTTATTTTCAGTTGTTGCGAGACGATACACCTCTAAATGTGACGAGGGAAATGGTTATTGGTGTGACATATGCTATACAATCCTCGATGGCTTTGACAGAAGAGGTATGAGGCAAATTAGTAAATTTTAATTTACATTTGTTGTTATAGATGTTAGTTAGTGAGAAGTCAAACCATTATTGATTCACATAGTTTTTGTCTATTTGCATGGTTTATATAGGGCTTGAGGACACCTAAGCATGGGCATGAGGATATTTCCCTCATGGAGAGAAATCGTGAGATGGTTGTAAGTGATTATTTTGTCAAATATATCATTTTTTATAATGTAATTTCTATATATTCATGTCTTTACTTCTTATTGTAACAGTTAAAACTTCACCATGAACTAAACCCTAGGAGGAGTAGCAGGAGCACTCCACGAGTGCAGCAAAAATGAGTGATAGACCTATCACCATCCGAGTGAAAAGGAAAGGGAAAGATTTTATTTCCTGGGCATGGAGAGCAATGACTTTTGATTCCAGAGTCCTTTATTATATGCCTGCATGGCAGTTTTTTACATATTTTTATTGGACATATTTGACATTGTATGCCTAAATGACATATTGACATATATTTATGTATGCCTACATGGCTATTTGGTTAATACAAATATCTTTTTTCGATGCCTGTCCATATTTGCATTCTAAATTGATGGTTCAGTAGATATGAGTTACGTATATTCAAGTGTATACTTTACAACTTATGTGTATACTTTGTGACTTATGTGCATTCGAGTGTATACTTTGTGGCTTACATGTTTTCATGCATATACCTTGTATTCGTGCATATACTTTGTTTTAATTTGTGTATACTATGTATTCATGTGTATACTTTTTGAGGCTTACGTGTTTATGAGTACTTGTAGTTCCCTTATTGACATGTACATGTTTGACTTATTCACGTGTATAATTATTAATTGGTTAGCCCTAGCATTGATCTATGTCATCCTCAATGCATGATCCTTGAGATGGAGTAAGTTCACCCTCAAGGTCAAAAGGAGTTTCATATGCATTCTTTGAATGCTCATTTTGGTAGTGAAACCAAAAACCTCTTGCATCATTGAAATGAAAAAAAAATCCTTTATAGCAGGTCTGAAGCCATTATCATTCTCCATCAGTTCTTCATGTATCCACTCCCCATTAATGGTTGTCTCATGACCTTCATGAAACCAAGCACTTATCTCATTTGTGATAGAAGAAATGTATGAAGATTTATCTTCCTCCTTATGAACCATTCATTATCATGAGAGATGGGTTCTTGTGAACCACTACTGATGAATCATGGGTCAATGAGTTTGACTTGTAAAACTACATGATTGAATCTTGATAGCAATATCACAATATTTATATATCTAAATGTGTTATTTCCTTCAGCTAAAATTTATGCTTATACTTATGTTTTTGATGTATGTTTGTGTATGGGATCATAGTAATTTCTATTTGATGATGCTATTGTGTCTTTAAGTTTTATTTATTAAAGGGTGCATGAAACAAGTTTTAAATCCTTACAAATCTTTGAATTTCTTAGGTTTTTCTATTTGTTGAGTCTGGGCTCTAAGCCCGAGTTCAAGTCAAAAAATGGCTTGTCAAGTCTGAGGTGAGTCCTAGTCTTGTAACACTGGTCCCCAACTTGATTCCAAGTGGCCATGAGAGGAAATCCACGGGAAGTCAAGTGGGACTCATTATTCACAAATCAAACCTGAACCAGCAATGAGACCAAGAACACCAAAAACTTGCAAAAAGATAACCAATTGGTCTAGATGACATCTAATGCTAAACAAGGTAATTAAGTGACACAAATGGAAGACTCAAAACATCAGATAAGTCCTTTCAATCCATTCTTGACTGGATGAAGGCTCAAACATATAAATTCAATGAAAACTTGCTCTCTTCCAATCACAAAAATGTACTCTCCAAGTCTCAATTCATGAAAACAATCCTCCAACCTGGGTATTAGGGTTTTTCTGACCTTATATACCTTTCTCCCATGTGCTAGGACCCTTGGGTCAGGCTTAGAGCATCATTAATTCCATTTTCCAACTTTTAGGACAAATAGCCAAGGCAACATTGCTCAAAATGCTCACAGTGTCCAAGACTTACCCAAACCACAAGCCCCTAAAAAACCTATTTCCAATTCACTCATCAAAAACACTCTTGGGACTTTACATCAAAGTCCTTATTCCCTTGGTGGTTGGCTAGAACCACCTACAAGCCAAAATTGCAAAGATCTCTCCAAAAGACCTTAAGGTGCTCCTGCACCATTCTCCCCCCTGCAACAAAGAAGTTAAGGAACATGTGGTGTCAAGAGCTCCTCGCTAATTCCATGCTTCTTAAAGTCAGTTTTTGCTATCCAAGTAGCCTCTGACTCTGGTTGATGTCTCCACTTCACTAGGTGCTCCACGTATGTCTTGTGCCTAGTCTTCTTCTTCACCCTTGAGTTTAGAATCTTGTCCACTTGTGGTCTGATCTGATCAAGTACCTTGAGTTCGTCCACATCCTTACTCACCTTAGCACTATACTGTTCCTCATCCATTTTTGGTCCTTTATACTTCACCAAGTTCTTCACATTGAAGATAGGTTAAATGGACATCTCCTTGGGTAACTCCACCTTGTATGCATTGGATCCATACTTAGCCAACACTTTACATGGACATATCCTTTTCATCTACAACTTACTTGTTATGCCTTTTTTTAGTCTTTCCTTGTTCAAGTATACCATCACCAAATCACCTATTTCAAATTGTAGATCTCTCTTCCCTTCATCTCTTTTAGCCTTCAACTTTTGGTTAGCCTCCATTAATGTCTTCTTTAACTGCTCATGAACCTCTCTCATTGAATGAGAAAAATCATCAACATGTCCACTAATTCCTTCATAACCTTATAGGTCTCTTAGCTCAAGTACACCCCTTGGATGTAACCCATATACAATTTCAAATGGGCTCTTACCAGTAGACCTGTTTGTGCTATCATTGTAGGAAAATTCTACCTATGAAATGACTTGTTCCCATCCTTTTCCATACTCCTTAGTTAGACACCTCAACAAGTTACCAAGTACCCTATTTATCAAGATTTATGGTGAGCTTCTCCTCTTGAAGTTTCTTCAACACAAGCTCTAGGTGCTTCATATGTTCTTCTTTTGTTTTGCTAAAGATGAGGATATCATCTAAGTAGACTACCACAAAGACTCCTATAAAGTACTTTAAGAGGAGAAGCTATCACCCTCATAAAAGTGCTAGGTGCATTTGTAAGCCCGAATGGCATTACTAACCACTCATATAACCCCTTTGTGGTTTTAAAAGCTGACTTCCATTCATCTCCCTCTTTCATCGTAATCTGATAGTAGCCACTTTTCAAATCAATCTTGGAGTAGTACTTAGCACCCCCTAAAAAGTCCATTAAGTCTTTTATCCCAGGAATAGGAAACCTATATCTAATGGTTATCCTATTTATGGCCCTAGAATTAGTACACATTCTCCACTTATCTCCCTTCTTAGGTGCCAACACCACTGCAACAACACATGGGCTTATGCTTTTCCTGATCAACCCTTGGTCCAAAAGTTCTTGAGCTTGCCTTGCTATCTCCTTGTTCTGCTCTAGTGTCATTTTGTATGTAGCCTTGTTAGGCAATGTTGCTCCTAGTACAAAGTCAATTTGATGACTAATTGCCCTCTTACATGGTAGTGTAGCTGGTGTGCCTTCACAAATGATATCCCTGAACTGATCCAATAGTTGCTTCACCTCTATTGTCATAGGTAGCCGACTAGGTGACTCCTCCTCCTTTGGCTTCAACATGATTTCATAGACAACTCCTTCTTCCTCCTTCATTTCTCTTAGGAATTCCTTTCCACTCATCAAAAATACAGTGGATTATGCCTTTTCCACTGTGCCTTCTTGGGGAAAAAACTTTGTGGTTAAGCGCTTGAGCTGGAGTATACTGGAATGGGTGACCTCCCGAGAAGGCCTAGTGCCTCACCTTTGTGAGCATCACTTAGATGCAATGAGTGCTAAGTGGGCCATTCAATATCATTTCAAATTTGTTGCTTTAAGCAACTTACAAATTTGCAACTTAAGACTCCTCCAACCTAAGGGATCGATCCGGTGGAACATTGCAAGAAGTGATTCCATGTGTTTCGGTGCAAAATAGGACCATGCCTAGTGTAAAAATACCTATTTGGACATGTTGGAACAATCCACTTTGTCACACAAGTTGCAGAATGAAAGTTGCACCACTCTACAACTTTGCACTGCTTGCATTTGATGCTTTTTCCATCAAGTGAAAATCCGCCACCACTGGAAAACCACTCCGAGATAGCCAAAACTGAGAGAGGTTTTTGTAGATAGGCTCAACACGATCCTATAGGATTAGAAACGAAGTTTCTTAGCATCACGACATCTAAATAATAGCATGCTGAAGTTTGCAGCCATTTTGCATTTTGGACCCTTAAGGGATCGATCCGGTGGAACATAGCTCATAGCGATTCCACATGTTTCGGTGTGAAAGAGGACCATGCATAGCATAAGCAAACCTATTCAGATGTGTTGGAACAGTCCGCTTGGTCACACGATTTGCAGAGCAAAAGTTGCACCACTTTGCAACTTTGCACTACTTGAATTTGACACCTTTTCCATCAAGTGAAAATCCACCGCCACGAGAAAACCACTCCAAGATAGCCAAAATCGAGAGAGGTTTCTCTAGAGGAGTCCAATTCCTTTTTGTAGGATCAGACGAGAAGTTTCTAAGTGTCACGGTATCCAAGTAATAGCATGCTAAAGTTTGTAGTTATTCTGCACTTTGGACCCTTAAGGGATCGATCCGGTGGAACATAGCTCGGAGCGATTCCACATGTTTCGGTGTGAAAGAGGACCATTCCTAGCATAAACATACCTATTTAGATGTGTTGGAATAGTCCGCTTGGTCACACAAGTTGCAGAGTGGAAGTTGCACCACTTTGCAACTTTGCAACTTTGCACTGCTTGAATTTGACACCTTTTCCATCAAGTGAAAATCTGCTGCCATGAGAAAACCACTCCAAGATAGACAAAACCGAGAGAGATTTTTCTAGAGGGGCCCAATTCCTTTCTATAGGATCAAACAAGAAGATTCTAACTATCACGGTATCCGAGTACTAGCATGCTGAAGTTTGCAGCCATTTTGCACTTTGGACCCTCAAGGGATCGATCCGATGGAACATATCTCAGAGCAATTCTATGTGTTTCGATGTGAAAGAGGACCATGAATAGTGTAAAAATACCTATTCAGATGTGTTGGAATAGTCTGCTTGGTCACACAAGTTGCAAAGCAAAAGTTGCACCACTTTGCAACTTTGCACTGCTTGAATTTGACACCTTTTCCATCAAGTGAAAATCCGCCGCCATGAGAAAACCACTCCAAGATAGACAAAACCGAGAGAGGTTTTTCTAGAGGGGCCCAATGCCTTTCTATAGGATTAGATGAGAAGATTCTAAGTGTCATGGTATCCAAGTACTAGCATGCTGAAGTTTGCAACCATTTTGCACTTTGGACCCTTAAGGGATCAATCTGGTGGAACATAGCTCAGAGCGATTCTACGTGTTTTGATGTGAAAGAGGACCATTCCTAGTGTAAAAATACCTATTCAGATGTGTTGGAACAATTGGCTTGGTCACACGAGTTGCATAGCAAAAGTTACACCACTTTGCAAATTTGCACTGCTTGAATTTGACACCTTTTCCATCAAGTGAAAATCCACCGCCATGAGAAAACCACTCTAAGATAGACAAAACCGAGAGAGGTTTCTCTAGAGGGGCCCAACACCTTTCTGTAGGATTAGATGAGAAGATTCTAAGTGTCATGGTATCTGAGTACTAGCATGCTAAATTTTGCAGCCATTTTGCACTTTGGACCCTTAAGGGATCGATCCGGTGGAACATAGCTCGGAGCGATTCTACATGTTTCAGTGTGAAAGACCATGCCTAGAGAAAAAATACCTATTCAAATGTGTTGGAACAGTCCACTTGGTCACACAAGTTGCAGAGTGAAATTTTGCAAATATAATGTGTACAAATTGTTTACATGACCTTTATATGACCTTTTTCACATTGTTTATATTTCAAAATTCAAAGTTTGCAAATTTTCCTACTCAAGGCATTTACAGAACAAGGTGCTACTACACCAAACATGAACTTCAACCTTACAATATTTGAGTATATCTCATTATGAAATTAAATCTTATTACAATGCCTCTGGCACTTCACTCTCTCAGATCTTTTACAATGTCACTCATACATTCAAGATTCTCTTTAAATGTCTTAACCATAGGTGCTCATCATGAGGTTAACTTCAAATGAGTAACTTGAGATTCCCTTGCTAAGCTTCACATGTCTCTTACAATGGCTTGAAATCAAATTGAGATTTGTCAAAATCATCAAAATAAGTATGTTGCATTGCTTTTTTGGCTGAGATTTTCTTTGATGACTCTTAAATCAGCATTTTCTGCAACAAAAGATCAATCAACCCTTAGTAGTTATCTTACAAATACGCAAAGTAAAAGAGAAAAAGAAAGAGCATCCAAAATGGAAATGAAATAAAAATAGATGGAAGGCACTTACAGATGTTGCATGCAGGCATCAAAATAAGGATGTTGCATTGCTTTTGTGGTTGACATTCTCTTGGATGGCTCATATATCTGCATTTTTTGCAAGGGGACACCAATCACTATAAAAGAAAATGATAGCATTGGAATCAAAAAAATTAATGTGCATATACTTACAAATTAATCCAACGAACCATCTGGGTCTACTCTACTCTTCATTGTGTCAAGTATTGCCTCATGGTCTGACTCACGGACCTTCCATAATGTCTTGTTCAAAGGTCTACCCCCATATTTGGTCAAATGAACATTGGATACCACGACAAGGTTTGATTAATGAAGAATCTTACGATGCATGTCAAAGTCCCGAAATAGCCAATGTTTAACACTTGAATGTGGGTACCTTCTAAGCCATGTTCCAATAACCACAACTGACCCTATAGGGTATTCGATGTTTTCTCCATCTATAACTGGGGCCTCCAATTTACTTTTTGTCTCAACATAATGACACAAGTAATAGTTTGTTCCCTCTTCATTGTCTTCATCTGCAATAACTGCATAAACATGCCCTGCATTGATATGTGCAAAAAATCTCTTGAAATTTGTCAACATTACGAATACAATACAAAGTAAGATCTAACGATATGGAATTTCAACAACTAAGAAAGTAGATATATCACCTTGTTGAACTAGATCTGATATGTGGTCAAAGTCAACTGATGATTATATCTGTGTCAGTTCCAATGTCGTCGGAGGGTGATACGTGTGAGGTGGGCTAAGATAACTTGTGAACCATTTGTCAACCCACTCCCCTGACTCACAATCATTCCAGTCTTGCATTGTACATGAAGAACAAAAGCATGCCATCTTTCGTGTATCGATACTCCATGAACCTGTATTTGAGCTAAGGAAAGAGTGTACCTCTCTCGATCCTATTAGTGTACAAAAGTCTTCATATGGTGCACTGTTAGTATCATCCATCAACCAAAAAAATCTATGAATTAAAGACGTACCTTCATTACTTGGATCCATCAAAGCATTACACCACTCGACGATTTATTTTGCATCTGTCAACTTTGCACTGTCTTTATACTTTAACTCTTCTCGTGCTAATGCTCTTTTCACGCATGCTCCTGCACCATCATGCTCCCCCTTTCCATGTCTAGCCTCACAAAATTTCCACATATGTTGAACACCTGTAATGACATGCATCCTGCACAACCAGTAGAACATGCGCAAGTTCTTGAACTATGCTACACAGTTATCAGACCATATTATATGTTGATCGTATTTTATGCCCCTCTAAGCCAAACCACTGTAGAACATCTAGAAGCAACCTTGCTCGAACTCTTGAGAATGTGTGCGATCATCACTAATGTAAAAGTGGTACTCCTCAATACCTTCCTTTGCTCATCTGTACTATCAGATGCATGAATGAATGCTATGTTCACAAATATCGAAACTTGTGTGGAGTTGTAATATTGTGACTGCACCTCATGTTGTGGCTATAGAGTGTAGTTCTTTGCAAATTCAACCATGAATACTATGCTTCCAACTGGAAAGGTGTCCTTGCATAGCTTGAACTATGTGTCCAACCATCGGGCTCTATGGGTATGCATTGCATACTCAGACAGTATACTGTCACGAAATGTGGTCATAAATTTGTACACTTGAATCTTCTCAATAACCAAATCATACCTTTTTTCTTAAGACCCATCTTTTGTAGCATATGCCACTTTTTTATACTTCCTGAACTCTACTATTTTTTTTCCCACCTCATTTGTGCTTTCCATATGTTGACATACTAGCAGACACTGGAAGCCACCACAACCCTCACATGAACCATCCAAGCATGTTGTCCTATAGAATATCTGGCCATCCTCTATTTCACATAAATTTTTTGATAAGAACTCTCTTGAAGATTTTGGTGGGGCTTCTATGCCACAATCCTACAAAACATCGTTAGTATGCAAATCTAAACATATAGAACGATAAACATCGTAATGGTTAGAAAATTCAATATGTAGTCTACAACAACAAGTAGTGCATGTGTGATTTATCTTGACATAAAAAGGTTTAAGTAGTTCAAAAAATCTTTGAGAAATACTAATTTCAGGATAATCATTTTCAAATTTCTGAAAAAATTGGGTTTGAGTCATATCCAAAAAATGCTTTGGATGTGGCTTACGATTCCAACTACCGATTCTCCTTCTTACCCCATCCCTTTGATTCGGAGATGGCCTTGTGTTATTCTTCCAATACTCTTCAATTATTGTTCTCAAGGCTTCGACAACTTCTTTATCTTTTTGTGACAGTCTCCCCGAGAATGCCCGTAATTCATTTGTATCATTGCCCTCAATTCTTTGCCGCCTTTGAATGGATCTTGATAAAGTTTTTCTACTAATTCCCATTTTTTCACTAGTCTTTCTAATTAGGCGAGCTCTCTTTGTTTGAAAACTTACCAAAGTCGATGTAATGACACGTCGGGTGACATTACTATCCTTTGAGCATGAGGTCTTACCCATACTCTCATAAGCATCCATTAGATTCTTCACAATAGTGTCTTCACTCAATGTGTTCGATGTTCTCAACCCAAGAGTCTTCATGATGTTCCTCTACTTTACACCCCGCATCATTTCAACAAATAGTTGACATCTTGCAGTCTCATTTAGCCTTTCAAAGAATCATTCCCAAATCTTATCAGCATATCTTCTACAAGTGCGTGTTGAAATCTTACCTTCCATGTGCTGCAAAATCTCATCATCAATATTAATCAAATACTTCCATTTTCTACGCAAAATTCTTGGTGGTGTTCTCCTAGGTACATACATCTCAACATTAGAAATTTCATCAATATTTAATTGAGGTGGGCTAGATTGCATACCTTCGATCGAGGGTGGAGAATAAGACATACCTTGAGGTTCACATGGGAATGATGGCATACCTTCTTCGTCAATTTTGAGTGATGATGTACTCTCAACTTGAGATGTGTTGGATGGTTTCCAACAATATTCACTTGCGATAAATGGTGTCCCTCCATATTCACTTGTAGTAGATGGTGTCCATCCATATTCAATTGTGCTAGATGGTGTCCCTCCATATTCGCTTGTGCTTAATGGTGTCCCTTCATATTCACTTGTCGTAGAGGGTGTGTCTCCAACTATGGTATCTAAATATGTCTTACGACGATGCTTTTGCATTCGTGCCTTTTGTGCTGCCAATTCTCGTTCTCTTTTTGACAGTTGAGGTTCCTCTATAATCGGGTTGTTTTCATCAATCGTTTCCAATTTCTTCTTTGCATGATATGCTGCCACCCGAACTCTCTCCTTTTCTTTCAAGGTTTCGTTCTCTTCATCTGTTAGTTTCCTCTTTGTATTTTTCTTCAGCATGGCAGATAATTTTATCTGTACCATGGTAATGAGATGAATATTAGTTCCTAAAAAATGTATCCATTCAAGATAATTGAAAATATATGTCATTGAAGGCTTCATTTAAATAATACTTACAATCATCTTGTATAAAAGTAGTCTTTTATTGTTGATGGTTCTAGCCAACCACCAATGGAATAAGGACTATGATGTAAAGTCCCAATAGTGTTTTTGATGTGTGAGTTAAGGAAAAATTAGGGTAGTCTAGAGCCTTGAAGTTTTGAGAAGCATGAATGATGAAATTAGGCAAATTAGTCCATGTAGACTTGGCAATTTGTCCTAAAAGTTGGAAAAGGGAATTAATGATGCTCTAAGCCTGACCCAAGGGTCCTAGCACATGGGAGAAAGGTATATAAGGTCATAAAAACCCTAATTGAGCATGTTGGAAAGCTATTGTACGATTTGGAGTTTTGGAAGGGGAATTTGTGAGTTGGAAGAGTGCAAATTTAATTGAATTTCTGTTTTTGTGCCTTCATCCAATCAAGAATGGATTGAAAGGACCTATCTAATGCTTTTATTCTTTAAATTGTGTCACTTAATTACTATGTGAAGCATTATATTATGCATTTAGTTCATTTGCTTTCTGTTTTGCAAGTTTTTTAGAGTTTTTGGAAATAATGATCCCCACTTGAATTCTCATGGCAAGGCTACCATGGCCACTTGGAATCAAGTAGGGGACTATTTTTACAATGTACATATGTTGTGTGGTGTCTTTTTTTGTAGGGGAGATGGTGAATTCATCAAGAACTAGGTGAGTGCAAGTGCATTTTGGCTAGTGGCTTGGAGAGGACAGCAGTAAAGAAAGTTGCTAAATGGACTGGTTTGCACCAATCAAGAGAAAGAGAGTGTGGGAACATGTATTCTAGACATGTGTGTGCAAGGAGGAGAGTTGAGGAGGTCATTGAAGCCCTCAAAGTTGGAAAAAGGAGCCAGAACCCTAGAAACCCTTGAAAATAGGGGGTATGAGGACAGTCCTATGTACGGACACCAAAGGGACTAAACACCTGGTAAATCTTGAATCCTAGGGTACCACTAGAAATAATCTATAAAAATATTTGGGGGTTGTTAAGAGTGTTTTTGAGAAAAGCCAAGAAAACGGGTTCTAGGAGGCTTAATTGGGCAAAAGGCTACAAGACCTAAAATTTGGTTTTTCAAGAAAGTGATGGGTACAAGGTGAAAGAATCCTATGAGATGGATCAATGAGGAGTCAAATCAACAAGGGTATAGTGATAATACCCTTTCGTAGCCCCTCGAGTGGTTAGGACACTTTGGGTCAGTGTGGAGTCTAGGGAAGCTTAGTGGTGAATTGAGAGCAATGGTGAAGAATTTGAAATTGGTGGAGAGTCTTATGAGGTGAGAGGGGTTTAGGAGGGATCCCTGAGTAGGGTAGAGAGGAATACCCTAGGAAGACTAGAGAATAGGTCTTGGGAAGAGCAAGATTGCTCTTGAAAGATAAGACTCCCCATCAATTGTTGAAGGAGTGGTCTATGTAATGAACTTTTGACCTTGTGCGGGGTATTTTGAAGATGTTGGATGCTTTGGAATGGTCTAGGAAGGCTCGGGTATAGGATTTTCTATAAACCCTCCCTCTTTGCATTGAAAAATGGGGGTTTCTGTATTGGAAGCCTAGTTGAGCGGGTAAGGTTCTAAGACCGAAAAATTATCTTGTTTTGAGACCTAATTGTCTTTTCACAAATCAAATGTTTTGTGAAGGGAAATATAGTTGAATAAATGTGTCAAGAAACATGTTGATTTCTTCCTTTGTACTACATTAGTTTGTGTAGAGGTAATGGAAGGTGTTTGGACCCTTCAGAGGAATGGGAGAGGCTTGGAGTTGTCTTAAAGGATGAATTTTGGTGAATGGTTCTGAATTTCTATAATTGGCAAGTGTAAATAATTGTGTATATAATTTGGTAATTTAAAATGTGCATTGACAACCTATGGTTATAATGACAAACAAAAATGAAAGCAAGCCATAATAGAATGAAAGAAAATTTGTAAAGACTTCACATACCTTCAAAACCAGACTTTTAAATGGAGGAGTTCAACCCAATTATGTAGCCTTACCTTCTTCTTTCTTCAAACTCCACAACAATTTGACTTGTTCAAAAGCTTGTTCCCTTCCACACTTCAATTGTATATCAGTTTTCAATGGAATTCAAACTTCAATTGATATTATATGTCTTTTAAGGTGGAAACTCTACTATTTCATGCAAAGGTGGTAAAAAGATCATGGAAAAGGTGATGGAAAGTGAAAAAGATCCTTGCACACTTCACAACATCATCAAAAAGATATTTTTTGTCGGAGCACGCGCATAACCAGGGGAATATGCAGACTATGGGCCTTCAAATCATAGGTATATTGATTTTTTTACCGTTTTAGTGGACTATAAAATGCACTCATGTTATAATGCGCATGCATTATAATGCGAGCGCATTATGTGAAATTAGGTTTTCTTAGTGTATTTTTAATAGTATAGGAGTTTCTGAGAGAGTGGGAGGGAGAAAGGGGGAGAGTGGAAGATAGAGAATGAGGGAGAAGGGGAGAGTGGGAGAAAGAGACAGGGAGAGAGTGGGAGATAGAGTGGGAGA
>CM021103.1:176567404-176844362 GCA_007115665.2 Sequoiadendron giganteum | reverse complement strand
AACCCTAATCCATCAATCCCTTTACCCTCTTAATCCCTCAACCCTCAACCCTAAATCTCTAATCCCTCAACCCCTATACCCTCTTAATCTGTCAACCCTCAACACTTAAACCCTAATCCCTCAACCCCTATACCCTCTAATCCCTCAACCCTTTACACCCTAATCCCTCAAATCCTATACCCTCTTAATCCCTCAACCCTCAACCCTTAAACCCTAATCCCTCAACCCATATACCCTCTGAATCCCTCAACCCTTAAACCCTAATCCCTAAACCCTTAAAGCCTAATCCCTCAACCCCTATACCCCCATAATCTGTCAACCCTCAATGCTTAAACCCTAATCCCTCAACCCCTATACCCTCTTAATCCATCAACCCTCAAACCCTAATCCCTCAACCCTCAACCCTAAAACCCTAATCCCTGAATACCTATACCCTCTTAATCCTTGAACCCTCAACTCTCAACCCTTAAACCCTAATCCCTCAACCACTATACCCTTTTAAACCCTCAACCCTCAACCCTCAACCCCTAAACCCTAATCCCTCAACCCTTAATCCCTATACCCTCTTAATCCCTCAACCCTTAAACCCTAATCCCTCAACCCCTATACCCTCTTTATCCCTCAACCCTTTACACCACAATCCTTCAAACCTTATACCCTCTTAATCCCTCAACCCTAATCCCTCAACCCTTAAACCCTAATCCCTCAACCCCTATAACCTCTTAATCCCTCAACCCGTAAACCCTAATCCCTCAACCCCTATACCCTCTTAATCCCTCAACCCTCAAACCCTAATCCCTCAACCCTTAAACCGATGTGCTTAGTTTTGTTGATTGTATTGGTATATCGGGGACTGGGAGTAGTCACCGCACCTTATGAGTTATGAGTCTTCGCCTTCGGGCCATCGGCGGGGCTGTGATGGGGGTTCCACCTATAAATATTGTTAGGTCGATGCCTATGGTATTGACTTTAAAACACATGTCATTTTAGTTTTTTTAAGTTAATATCATAAATTAGTAAATTACTAAAGTTTCAAGTTCAACCGTTGGATGAACATTTGATGTATGGTTGTAGTTACATTCCGTAATGAAATGAACAGAGTGATGGGCTTCCCAACTTAAACCTCCATAATTATCCTATATCCATTAGATTCAGAAAGATGAACAGGTAAGATTATGACAATAGCAAACAATCAATATGAAAATTTTATGATGGTTTGACTTTGGTCATTTAAATGCATATCAAAAAAATTATTTAATTTACGAATTCTTATATAAAATCTTTTATAAATGGATTATCTTGAAAAATTAGAAAATAATGATAATTATTAGTGATAAATATAAAAATCTACTGTTATAATTAACAATTAACAAAATTTTCTAAAATCGTATTAAAAATAAATCTTGTTAAATATATTCTAAAAATTAAAAAATAATTATGTTTTATTTTGAAAAGATTCTAAATTAATATATATTTTTATAATAATATTATAAATCATATATATTAATATAAAAAATGATAGCTATTATAAAAAAGTCAAAAGTTTCTAAATTCATATTAAAAATATTCAAAAAAGTTATATTCTATTTTCTTTTTATAATAAAAATTATAAAATGATATATATTATAAATTAAAATACTATATAATAATTTTTTACGGTTTAATAAAAATATAGCAAGTTAAACTATACGGTCTAATAAATTTTATAGCTACAATATACGGTCTAAAATTGAAAAAATGGTCAAATATTTAATAGACCATCAAATTCCAGGCTCAACTGACAAGTGATCAATGTTTATTTTTAAAGTTAATATAATAAATTACTCATGTTTCAACCGTTGGATGAACATTTGATGTATGGTTGTAGTTGCATTCCGTAATGACATGCATAGAGCAATGGGCTTCCCAACTTAAACCTCTGGAATCACCCTATAACCTTTAGATTTAGAAAGATCAATGGTGAAGAATTTGCAACTTGTAGACGTAAGACGTGTCATTCACTTTAATGTTCCAATTTCGAGAAACAAAGCATTTAAAGCCCTTTGTACTGCTAAGTGTCAACTGTCAAGTGATTAATGTTTATTTTTAAATTTTAAAGTTAATATCATAAATTACTCAAGTTTCAACCATTGGATGAACATTTGATGTATGGTTGTAGTTGCATTCCATAATGAAATGCATAGAGTGATGGGATTCCCAACTTAAACCTTCGAAATCACCCTATAACCATTAGATTTAGAAAGATCAATGGTTAAGAATTTTCAACTTTTAGTCTTGTAGACTGAACTCCTAAGATGTGTCATTCACTTTAAAGTTCCAATTATGAGAAAAAAAGCATTTAAAACATTTTGCACTTTGAAATTGTACAATGATTTTTAAAGTCTTCAATCTTTAGATTGCTCATTGGCCATTACAGTGCACCACCCTATTTTGGATTCCACATTTCCACTTCCAACAATGCCATTCCAGTTTTCAAGCATCGTGACTCAGAATCTGGGTAAGTGAAAGATTTCCTGCGGCTACATTTCATCGTTTGACATTTCTTAAAATCTTATTTTGTCAAAGTTTGAAGTTTGGTTTTAGACTTTAGAGACTCAAAAAATCATTAAAATTAAGGAGGACTAATAAGTATTACTTATTAGGGAATTCAAATTTCACAACTTCACATTTGTACAAGTATGTCTAGTTCTACCACCAGTACCACTAGAGCAATGTCTGATAAAAAAATACATTATGCAGATTTGCTTAAAACCCCAGGTTTCACCGATTGGTACCATGATATTTATGATCCTGAAATCTATGGTAGGCGTACCTCAGAACTTAGATTTTCATCTCAGAATAAGGTTGCAAAGCAAACAAAAGTTAATACTGTTAGTGCACCATGTGTAACTAGATTAGGGCGCATGATGTTACATGAAATTTTCCCTTGCCCATAATTTATCACGGTCTGTGCCAAAAATTATGATGATAAGAAAAGAGAAATTGTTAATAAAGATAACCAAGAACAATTGTTATCCATTAATGCAGAAGAACTTGGAAAAGTGTTGGGGTTTACAACCGAAGAATTTGGAAACCACCACATTGACCTAGAAAAGCTTGCTAGTGATTATGAAGCAGTGGAAGAAAGGCTGAAAAATGATTTCTTAAATAATATAGTTAAGGATAGAAATAAATTGAAAGGTGATCATAAGCCTCCTTATAATTTGGATTTTTTTAAACCATGGGTTCAGGATACTATTTCTATGCTAGCATTTTGCCTCGGTCTGGATAGCAATTTGGAAGTGGGTGCAAGCCTCCTTGAAATGGTATATAATATCCATTGTGCTGATGAACTTGTGCTATCTTTTTCTATTCAAATTTAGAGGAATGTTTCAGACCAACCAACTTCAGATTCAACCCTATAGTAATGCAGAGGAAAATAAAATGGCTCTAGTATATGAATGGACCACTGAGATAAGGATGCATGATTCTCGAAGGAACTACAATCATTTTGTAGACTACTTTTTGGCTCCATTGCATCAAGTAATTACAAATAATCTAATGCCTAGATTTCCTATGTCATGTAGAAATTGCATGCAACTAGGAAAAGAAATACAATTGGCTGATTGGTACTTAATGGAAGAATATACTGTTCTAAGATTTTATGGATCGGGAGTACAGCCATACAAACTTCCAGTACATGTGACATAAAGGGTTTTTGCATTGGAATATGTAAGGAAGGTGCAAAGTGCTGATGAACTACACTTTCTCAGTCAGCAAAAGAAGACCTTATTTCCTTCTTTACCTTTTTCATGTGGAGGGTTCACATTCTAGAGAAAAGCATTTACTGTGGCACATAATCTTTTGATTTTTTTTGCATTTGATGCTATCTGTCACTGGCAGTATGATCCATGTGACATCATTAGATCAATGATTGTGGCCAATAGGAATGTTGCAAATAGAATTCAACATCAAAGTAAACCCTTGCTTCAAAACTTGAGAAACAAGGATTCTTAGGATGAGGTCAAAATAGCAATGGAGAAAAGTGCTGCTAAGAATGGTATTCCTTTTGAATAATTTTCAGGCGAAATTATGGCATTGCATTGAAAGACAAATAGGACATACAAAAAAATTTATGAAAAAAGTGATAAACCATCTAGTAGAGTAAAAATTCCAGGTTCTCTAGAGAAGGATATTATAAATAAAAAATGCTCATGATCAAAAATTACTGCTTTTTGGTCTATGAGGAAGGACCTAGGAGAAGAAAGAGCTCTTGCAGAGTATGATGATAATGAAGAAGATGAAGAGTTTAGAAAATTGTGGAATATAGAGCATCCTGATGAACGTGATGAATATGATGATGATATTGATATGGAAGAAGAAGAACAAAGCCATGCCAATTACAAACCTATTTTAAGTGAGGCCGCAAAAGAAGAATATGCTTCAACATATACTACAGGGGCAGCCATACTTCAAAAAATTGGTTATGAAGGTGGTCCTTTGGGGTCCAAAGGACAAGGCCCTTCGATAATACAAAGTGTTGAGCATAGAAAACTAGTTGATAAATCTGGCCTTGGGTTTGGAGGTGAAAAAGTAGACCAAGGGGATACAAGACAAAATCAATTTGTTAGAGCTTCTAGTCCTCATCCTCATGGTCAGATACAATCACAACTAGGACATGCCCTTGGTGGATAGCTTAGTGCAACTGGGAGTGCCATTGGTGGTGATGGTATGGGTAGTAGTACTAGTAGTGGTCAGCATGTGCTACAATGACAAATTACACATAATACTAAGAGGAAAACAAAAAAAGATACCACAGAAACACCAGGTGATCAAGGCAATCAAAAGAGGCAAAGGATTTTGACAGGTCCAAGTCACACTATCAGTGGATTCACCACTACCACAAAGGAGTTATTTCTAGAAACTCCCACAAATGTAGTTAGTGTGGGTGTGACATCATTAGCAACTGCAAGTACTCCTATTCCTTCGCCATTCAAACATTCCATTGTTCCTGCCTCCCCAGGTTATGATTTCATTGAAGAGTTTAAAAAGAAATCAGACTTGAATAAAAAGGAAAAGAAGCAACTAATGGAGAGTGCGTCTGCTATAACTTTAGAGACTGCAACAACAATGGTATTACCCACATTTGACACAAATAAAGAAATCATGGAGTACACAATTGTTGTTCCCACAGTTCAAAACAAACCAACAAATCAGATGGATCGATCTGAATACTAGGTAACCAATTTTCAATTGGACTTTTTTGGCCTGAAAAATACTGACAAAATTAATGTATCAAAGAAGAACAATGAATTGGTGTACACATCATTGCTAAATCAAGATAGAGAGAAGAAAAGGTTGCAGACCCAAATAGAAAAGTTACAGGCAGACCTAGCAAGTGAGAAAGCAAACAGGAAAGCAGTAGATAACAAGATCAATGAATTAGAAAAAAGAATAATAAAATCTGCCTCTACATCAAAAAGAAAAGAGGATAAATCAAATGAGAGAGAAGTGAATGACCTGAAGCAAAAGCTAGATGAGAGCAACAAGAAATATGATGAGGAAAAATCCACTTCAGAAAAATTAATAGTAAGCATTGCGAATGGAAATGTATAGTGGGAAATTTTTTTGGAGAAACAAAGAAAAAAAATTGAAATATTGGAGAAAGAGCTGACGGAAGCAAAAGAAGAAACTAAGTCTTCTCAAAATAAGCTATCTACATTTTGTAGAGATATGGTGAGGCATATGAAACAAAAGATCTGGGATGAAATTATGCAGAGGTTTGATCATTTATGTGACATGTTTCAATTGATTGATGCTATCAGACAACATTATAAGAAGCTCAACAAATATTTAGTGGACAACAAAAAGGTGCTGGAATTAGAGAAATCTACAAATGAAGTTCTACAAATAGTCTACAAAGCCAGTGACAATGATCTGAAATCAAAAGGGATTACTAATCGGATTGAAACCTCAATGAATTTGTCATCTATCATTGAAAAGTGTTCGAGAATGTCTAGAACAAAGGAATATTTGCATTTGGTTGTAGACAAGATGAAGGTGGTGGATGAAAAGGTAAGGAGCTTCACAGAGCTTAATTTTCCAGAGGCTTTTGACACAAATGAGCGATTCATTGGAAAGGATGGTTTCAGAAAGAAGATGGAAGGTGCAAGGAAGATTGATTTGGACCAGTTTCCTCAGAACCCAAATGTGAACTATTTTAATTTGGATTCAATCAGAACATTGATAACCTTGAATGCAAAATTGACTGAAGAATTGAAGACAGGTTCCACTTCTAATTACAATCATGAAATGTTAACAAAACTTCAAGTCAAACAACATCAGTTAGAACAAATGGCAATTCCACCTCCTGAAGAGTGGAAGTTGCTAGAAAAGGTGATATAGTGACTTAATTTTTTATTTTCAACCATTGATAATATGAGTTTCCAAGTTCCAACTCAGCTCTATGCAGATTTGTCTTTGGGCATTGGCAAGATTTTGCATTGCTAGTGCCAATATGTACTCCTTCATATGAAATTCAATTAAAAAGCTCAAATTCAGACTTCAGTAATGTGATGATGTTCAATTATTTGTATTATTTATTTTATCATTTGAATTATTGATGAACTTGATGGAACTTCTAATTTTTCTCTCTGAATTCCTCTTTGTCTTGACCTTGTCCTGGTCTATCAATGTGTCATATTGTTTGGGAAAGAACCTAAGGTTGGGGTTTTTATTTTGGTTTTCATGAAAATCCTAATGTCCTATTTAATACCTTGGGTGAAAATCTATTTGGATGTTACCTTTTGTGGGTGGCTTTTGTTGGTGTTTTCTAATGTAAACAAACTTTGTCTCCTAATCTACCTATGGAATTGCCAATTCTAATCAAGGGCATGGGATGATTACAACATTATTTTGTAACTTATGATAGTCATTTTATTTACAATTTGGAAGCAAGCTCTAAGTAAAGACAATGACATACAGACACATGACTTCACAAACTCGTACAATTTAAACCAGTGCCATATACCATTAGGGAGTCAAATTCACAAACATTTAAAATTTAACAATATATTCAATTTTTCAAATACATAGCATATAAGATCATTGGAAATATTGCATTACAATAGTTTCAATCCATATCCTAACCCAATACTTCTTACTAAATCCCTTTACAAACATATCCATCCATGATTCCATCCAAGTATTTTAATTAATTCCTTGAATTAAAGCCAAAATGGAAAACATACACACCAGAGCACTGAGCAGTGAGATGAACACCATAATCCTTGATTATACTATTCAAAATTATGATATGTTTATACAAAGGAGAGACATGAGCTCCAAATATAACATCATAACTCAAATGCTAGTACTGTTGCGAAACATCAAATCTTCATAGAGCTAAAACCCCATTACCAAATAATCCCAACCCTAAATTGTATTAATATTGAAATAACCGGTTCTTATAATCTGTTCTGCAACTATACCTAGAATCGACCTCAAAATATTTGACTTTCCAACCCCTATTTCTGGCCTTGAAATCCTTCTTATAGAAAACGAAGGAGCAAACAAGCATTGGGCCAGAAATTACACATGTCATTGGTCAATTATTAATAGACCATAATCAGTTATACTATAACCACTGAGCTATTAGTTGCCGGTAATAGACACTATTTTAATCCTCTTCGGTTAAGTACTTCTCCACCCATCTCTAGTATTCCTCATTTGTTAGCCAGTTAAAATTCACCACCTCTATCACCCTAGTATCATAAGCTGTGTACTTCACCGCAACCTGGTTAGCCTCTCTCTCAAAAGACTCTAACAATATGCTGGTATTAATTATTTTATCCATACTGCTCACCAGCAAGTCATAGTCCGGGCCATCACAAATCAATTTGATTTGTGCATCAATAACCTCTTCTGCCCTATCTTGCCACTACTACAATGTCTTAATATTTCCCTATGCATCTATTATATCTCCCAGAAAAGTATCATTCCAGTCATCAAAACTCTTTAGCAGTTCTCTAATTTTTTTACTCAAATCATCAAGTAGGGCCTGGAATCCCTTCAATGATTTCACAAAAATTAGAGTAGGCTTCAATTACTGAGGCCTATTATCTGCATCAAACCTGGAAGCCTTAAACATAACTTCTAAATCAGTGGCCTGAGGGATCCACTTCTCAACCAAAGGAAGAACTACTTCCCGATCTCTGTTAATGTTTTTAATTCCACCCAAGAACAAAGAATACAAAGAATGTATAGATGGAAACCTACAATCAGCCTTCTCATTTAGATGCCTCAAAATGGTGTCAACCACCTCATTATGTTTAGCAATTGCATCATCCTCACTTGCCTTTAGGGCAGCCTACAATTCTGTGATTTTATTCAACATTTGCTTCTTGGTAGGATCCACAGAATACTCAACTTCCTCTTCAACTGGCTCTGGTGCAGGGCTAAGAGTAGGTGTCCGAATGGGGTGGCCAGGAGTAGAAATGATTGGGATATTAAGGGGAATTGACCCTAAAGTAGTGGGTAGTGCTCTGATACCAGGGGCATTGGAGGATTCTCCTACCTGCCCATATTTCAGTCTATCTACTTTAGACTGTAGCTCAACATTCCTTTGTTGTATTCTACTATATTCCCCAATTATTACGTTGTGTTTATCCATCAGACTCTTCTTTTCAGCTTCCTCCCTTTTAGCTGTCTTTTGGGCCAATTTGGCCACATTCAATGTCAAGCTTGTGGCTTCTGTTGTTGAGGTTTCAGAAGCTCTCTTGATGATGAGCCCTCCCCTTAGACTTGGGTCAATATCAGCCACATTTGGTTTTCTACCCTGGGGTGCCAATGTCCATATGGCCAGAGTTTCATATTCCTCACTAAAAGCAGAGTCTTGCAGAGCTACCTTAACCTCTTCCTCACTATTTTGTATAGGATGCTTGGACTATAGGATAGCATTGAATGCTACAGCATCAGCTATTTCCCCTTTAGGTAGAAGTAAGACACCAGCCTGGGTCACAAGTCTCCTTCCTTCCTCAAGAGTAATGCTCTTGAATTCCTCCATTAGTTCGACCTTAACTTCATCATCATTCTCCTGTTCAGACCTATCAAGTCTTGACTCTCTCCTCTTGCATTTATCCTGATATTCATCTAATTTCATTCTCCAAATTAACTCCAAGAATACAGGAGTCTTCACAGAGGCATCATCATCCAAGAATGCCTTGCAGGCCTCCATCCTAGCATCCTCTACACACTACCCCTTTATATCCATATCAGTTAACACTAATTGTGTTGATCTAGGAGGAGAAGGGATACCAACATGCATGTCTTGATCAGTTATAATTATTTCATCCATCAGAGCCTCTTGTGTTTCCTCAACCCTTTGCCTCTTTAGGCTTGGCTCTGATAGTAACTCTATAGGATCATTTCTTGGTGGTGAATCTAGGTCCACAATCCTTATCCCTCCAGGTTTCCTGATCCCTTGACCCGGTTGTGATGATGCTTGCATTATTTGTTTTCCCCTTTTATCTCCTGCCTCCTCATCACTGCTATCATCTCTCTTCCTCTTGTATAGAGGCCTGTCCTCTGGTGGCTGATAAGTTGGCCTTGTTTCTTCAGGCCTCGCCTCTGGTCTCTGAATTCCCAAGTCTAGTTTCAAATTGACTTTCTTGATTTTCAATGTGCTCATGATATCTTTGAATTTATTCATTAAGAAATCTATTTTTTTGTGAAATGGAGTGAACTCCATCAGTGGATCATATTTTGGATCCATTTTATGCACCATAGCCAGTAGTTTCTCATAGGCAATCCATTTCTCTTTATTCAATTCCTGCCCGCTCAAATCAAACTCATTTATGATTAGATCCTCAGGAAAATTGAAAACATGTGCAAACTTGCCACCTTTAATTCATTGCCTGAATAGGGCAAAGAATCCCTCGGGGTCATGCTACCTCTTAGATCCACTCTTCAAATGATAATCATCAAAAAATATTCCAAAGTGGACCCATCCTCCCTTGGAAAAGACAAAATCAGAAACAATAGTATAATCAAGGAACAAAGTCCCTTTTCCTTTCCCTGTCAAATTATCCTCATGAATGCAACCTAGTTGCCACATGACCTCGACAAATCCCATACTTGATGGTACATTATATGGGAGAATGTGAGGAGCTCCTTGGAAACCATAAACCCTTAGGACAGTGCTTATGGGGTATAATATGATGTCACCCCAATTGTGGCACACCTTCAAATGAGGCTTCCTCACTATGGGTCAGAGGAAATCATGCAAATCCTCAGGGACCCTTGGCACATTTACCACCAATCTAGCTCTAGGTTTGGAAGCAAAATAGTTTTCAAACTGCACAAAGCTAGCACCTCCCCTATTGCAAGACAAATCTACACTCCAAACCTATACTGGTAATCTTTCTCCATTCACTTCTTGCCTCAACACCATTTTATCTGAGAAGAAGTCAAAATTCTTGTACATGAACATATGCATTAATAGGGAGTACCAAAAGAAAGGAGTACTAGTGTCCCCATATGCAACTTCAACAAACCCTCATGTATCTTTTCAACAAGAAAAGATGCATAGTCATACACTACAAAAAAATTGGGATGCTGAATCTGAGCCCCCATAAACATATAAGCAATGGGCAGCATGGTATTAGGGCTGAAACCTAAAATTTGGCAAAGTGAATAAAATGTTGCCAAGAAGTGATCAGCAAAACAGCTCAGCCTGAAAGGCTCCTGATCAGTTGGGCTAATGTGAATCGTTGAATTACTTGCCTTGGCTAAATGAGGAGGAAGCAATTTTGATCTGAAAAGAGGCTTTGACCTGGCATATTCCTGCTTCATTTCCTCAAAATCTACTTGGACTAAGAATGGGCTATATTCACTCAAATTGAAAACCTATCGAATCTCATCTGCATTTATATTCAATAGAACCCCACCATCATTATCCCTAATAATCCTTGTAACAAGATCATATTGTGCTGCCACTACTCTGAGTAGGTCAATATCAGGAAATACATTTGGTACAACTAGTTTCCCCATATTGTACTTCCAGCCATTATAGAAAGGATGAGGCACATTTCACTGCCCATACTATCTCCTAAACATTTCTAGGCTTGTCATTTGGACCCTAGCATCTGCAATATTATAGGTTTTACACATTAGTCCCTCGCCTAAGGCTTTCCCATTCATTAAAACCAAACCTCTCTTCTTGTCATTCGTTGATAGCGGGAATTGATCTAGGAAATCATCGTATAAATTCCTTCGTAAATAATCAATATGGCCAGAATGCTGCTTTGATGGCGCCATTTCGAACATCCAGGGCTTCTCCTAAAATCAAATTCTTGAAAAAACTAGGGCTACCCAAAACTAAATTACAACAGAACTTTGCAATTTCCCACAATTCAAAAGAACCAGTAACCTTATAGTCTTAATCAACAAGACCCCTGACCAACAAAATACAACCCTCCACAAAAAAACACATTCAAATAGAAACCGTGGCGTAGAAGGTAACTCATGAGATTTCGTGCCTTGCAGAAAACCAAATCTCACTGTAATTGCTTGAAAAACTCGATCTCTAGCTCTGGACCACTTTGAAAATATTTGAATGCCTTTGTCGTTAAGATAGAATGGAATTAACTACTTAAAGCCGATGAAAAATGGCCAGCAAATGTCTCATCCACCATTAAAGCTCACTTGCATGCCGTGCCAATGGCTTCAATCATATTTGATGCAAATTTAAATCCTTGCCATCGATCTCTTGTTCCTGTTAGATCATCAATGATCAGACGGCCATCTTCAAAAGGCTAACAACCTGACAACATCTCCATGTCATTATCAAGGGCCCACCATAATACACAGTGCCAAAGGAATACACGTGGCGTCCGCCCATGATATCGCAATCACTAAACACCCTTCACTTTAAGATCACGCGATGGTGGGCAACCATTGATTCCCTCCATCGGCGATCATGATCATTCACAATAGTGAGCAGCACCAAAACCTATCCGTTGAGCAACTTTTCATCAAGGTTAAAACATTGCCATCGATCTCAAGCATGTGCATCTCACATCTGGTTTAGTAACCCACTCTATAATGTACTAAAGTCTGATACAAATATTAAGCACTTTATTTACTCCTTTTCAGCATCGGCAACCTGGGACACGTGGCACCCACCTGTGATATCGCAATCACCAAGCAACTAGCGGTGATGTCATCGTGATATTGCTGGGAACGGTCAAGATCAGCCATAGGGAGATCGACGGTCACTAAAAATAACCCCTACAAAATAATACAATTACTTAAAATAAAAGAGGGGAAGGGGACACCACCTAGGACAACGATAAACGATGGCTCAAAGTTGTTCTAAAACACAGGGCACGGTTCAACCCAAACTTGAGAAATAAAAGGTCAGGCGAAATATTTAGTATTTTTATTAAAAGGGCCCCGGCCTAGATGATTCAATGGGACATAAGTTGTTTTGAAACCACCCTCAAAAAGGTAACGTCGGGACTCAGAAAATACCCAACCCAAAGATATACATTATATGGTAGGTTACTAAAGTGGCTGCAAGATGCATGTGCTCAAATCATTGGAGGTGTTATAATCTTGATGAAAAAGTTGCTCGATGGTTATGTTCAGCAATGGTGACTATTATGAATGAACACGATTGCCGACGACGGAGATCAACGGTAGCTTGCCATCGCGTGATCAGAAGATGGGAAGTGTTTATTGATTGTGATATCACGAACGAGCGCCACATGTATTCCTTTGGCGATGCATAGTGTGGTGGGCCCGTTGTGCTGAGATGGAGATTACATCAGCCTTTTTTAAGGCAGCCATTCGATGCTTTGACGAAAGTGAGGGATCGACGGTTGGGATTTGAATTCAATCGATGTTAAGTAATTTTCCTTCGTTCTATTTCATTCGATGGTTGTGTCTTGATGACAGTTTTGGGCCACTTTTGGCACAAGTTTCTTGAGGTTTGGCAGCTGGCTAGTGCATCTGCCATCAGCCATTTTGTAGTAGGTTTTAAACTCATTAGAGTTTGATTTTTCTTTACAGTACTAGCATCTGAATGGAAATTACTCATGTCTCTCGATTGTATAAACATATCATTATTTTTAATAAAATGATCAAGGTTTATTTTGTTCATTTCTAAGTTATGGATGTTGAACAATTAGTCTGTTAGCTTTTGTTATGTTTTGAATAAAAATCCTGATATGATTCATGAAGTGCTATAAAATATAAAATATCATGGAGACTTGGAGTGCACTATAAAATATTAAATAAAATATCCTGATTCCTGAACTTGAAGTGCAATGATTCATAATTTATTTGAATACAATATAAAAAATCATCAACTACTGTTTGGAATATGATTCATGCAGTGCTTGAGTGAAATCTAAAATAATATTATAAGATATCATGAACTTGAAGTGCAATGATTCACAAATTTCATTTAATAGAATATAAAATATCATCAACTACAGTTTGGACTTTGGAACAATGGAAACTGATTCAAGAAGTGCAGTAAAAATACCTAAAACCTGCTAATTCTCTTCCATTTCCCAAATGGAGTCAAGGTCCTCAAACTGATGCTCATCTTCAGATAAAGTAAAAGATTCATCTTGATTCGGAGACTGCTCTGCACTTTGTTCGGCCTATGTCTCAAAATCAACATTCATTGTTTGATTTGTGTCAATTTCAATATCATTGTCATCTTCATCTATCCCAGGCCCACTGCCACTGCCACTAATACCACCAAGTCCACCACCAGTACTGACGGCTCTTAGAATTGGAGAGCCTGTGTTGCACAACCCGACCCCTCTTCTTTCACATGTGGACCTCCAAATTGCGAGTGCCTTGTCAAAAGGAAATTTTTTGACATTATACACAGTTCCTTTCATCCTCAAGCAATTTTCCAAATTCTTGTCTAGTTTGTTTCTTAACTTTGATTTCAAAAACCCCAATGTACTGAAAACTCTCTCATCCTCCACCGACCCCAATATCATTGTTTGACATAAATCAACAAGTTTGAAATATTCTAATATCGAACCACACAATATTTCACTCTGACCTAAGCTTGTCCAAACCTTTTTTATTGATCCCGGTTCAAAGGCCTTCTGCTTGCCCATGGAATCAGACTGGTCCCTCATAGCTATTGCAAAACTCCAACATTGCTTTCTAAGCTTATTTTCATCTAAAATTCCTTCTATTATTTGTTCTTTGTATGTTACCTTTTCTGAAAACTGTTCGATCACGATTTTTACTTGATCATGTAAATATTTTGGGTTATCTCGGTTTACCCAAAATTGAGGATACACAATACCCATGGCTTCAATTATTTCATGTCGAGGGAATCTTTCACGAATCTCTGAGGAAAGATATTTTGCAATTTCCTTCAAACTATCACTAACAGATTTAACAATGTCATTAAAATCTTCCTCATTAACAGGTACTTCTTTTCTAGAGCGCCTGCCAGTGCCTATCTTACAATGGTACATTGGTATCTCATATCCACGTACACAAATACATAAGTGCCCGCTTGCATTAAACTATAAATAATTATCAGGATTATTCAAATCAATAATTTTCTGCCACATCAAATAATTTGCCCCTTCTTGTGTTAGATCTAGATATAGATGATCGAGGGCCAAGCATGTAAGTTTACGTAGATTGGCATATTCATAAATATACATAGTTCTATCTTGGGCTTTCTTCAGAAGATTTTTCATCTCATCCATCATGGGGAGAAGACTAGCTAAAGTCAGGAGTGTCTCTATATCACTTAACCTTTGTAAGAGTTCAGGAGCTTTGTCTACTGTGCTGCGATGCTCGTACATCAACCCAATCAAGGACTGATATTCTGAAAGAACTCGTTGCACTGGTCCATGCAGGGAGATCCATCTGGTATCGACATCCTTGAGAAGCTTGTTTCCAAGTGTTATTCCCTCAGAAAAATGTTGAAATTCAAGGAAATGTTTGGGACTTCGGTAGAAGTATGCATGGATCTTGCGAACTAGATTTTCAAATTTTGATACTATTGGAAACTTGCTTACAATTTTAAATGCTAAATTCATTCTCTGGGCCATGCAGTGAATGCCAAGCATGTATGGTGCATAAGTAGTTTTTAACTTTGTGCAAAGACCGCTCCTTTGACCTTGCATCACTGCAGCTCCATCAGCTCCTACACACACCAACTTTTTGGCAATTGTCAACTCATCCAAACCTACAATTTCATTCAAAGATTTATTGAATAGTTCAAATAGATTTTGTGATGTTGAACTGTCCTTCATTTTATGAACACAAAGATGATGAGCTTGGTGAACATGTTGTTCTACAATATACAAATGCATACACACCCAAGAAGTATTGTCTACCACAGTAACTTCGTCTAAAGATAATGCAATGAAATTTGACTCTTTTAATTTCTCCTTTAAATTTTGTTTTTCCACTATAGCAAGACAGTTTGCCAATTCCCATCCAGCGTTTACTAACCAATGTGAGAAGGGAAAGTGGGGAACACTAAAATAAGATAATAAATCAAAATGTTTTGGGTAGTCTGTCATAGGATGCCCCCTGGACAATATATGAAAAAAAACATCATCTGAATAGTTTTTGATAGATTTGTTGCTGCCATGGCTTTTCCAAAATGAGCCTCAAGTGTACCTTCACATTTTTTAATCTTCGACATTCTATGGTTATGCTCTCCATAATCTATGGCATACTTAACATGAACACATTCTTCCTTTGATTTCCATCGTACGACTGATTGTTCCTTTCAGTCTATGATTTGTTTTTCGTAAACTTTGCTGATATGCTTTTCTATAGTGTCAAGCTTTAGCTGCATCGTTTTGTCTCTTCCACATTTCCAACTACAAATCTTACATCTGACCTCTATTGCCCTTTCAATATTGTTTTCATTTGATACCCCCACTGGTTCGAGGAATGGGTACTTCGACAACCAACCAATTTGAAAATTCCTTGTCATTTCCCACTCACGCCCCAATTTTTCTTTGTCTTTTCTTTTCTTGCTACCAACATCATCCTTATCCAAGTCGATTATCTCATTCTGGCTATCCAGGGTATCCCTTGGAACATCTTTTGCGGTATTGCCATCCTCATTTGATACATTTTAATTTAACACAATGACAATCTCACCTTGACCTTCCTGTGGCGGAAGAGTTGATGATGTATCTCCATCTTCAATAATATTTGGTGGAAGAGTTGATGGTGTAGCTCCACCTTGATCTGATGGATTAGAAGCTTTGCCAATTCCAAAGTAAGACAGTATGGTACCTCCCCATTTTGGGTGTTTTGATGTCCTCCCAAACTCTTTATTACCCGCCTGCTCAGGAGTCTTACTCTTTCTGCTCGACATATTGATCTCACTTCGAATAAAAGCTGGAAAAATCAGTCTTCTTGTTTAAGGACAGACTGATAAAGAATATAGATCACATTCCCTACTTAAAATTATGTTTAAGACTGAAGCAAGAATAAAAACAGATAAAGAAATCTTATTATTATAACTAATAGTCTAATAACTAATAATAGTATGAAGATTCAAGAAATGATCACTCACCTTTGACTCTACAACTCTACGTTTTCAGGTTTCACTGACTTCTGAATTGAGAAGTAGAACCTCAGATCCAAACAAAATGTGTAAAACCTGTTAGTGTAGGTTTTTTATTTTCCTTATGTTAGGGGTATTTATTTTTTCCTACACATATTATTTAAGCTTGCTTAGGTTTATTAGGTGTGGTTAATATGAGGATACGTGGCGAAATACATCAGCTACATATGTCACTCTCTCCCCACACATGGGTAGTTGAGTTACACATCCTCTTTTGGCTTGTTGTGCCACCTCTCATAACCACTATTTTGTTTTTACCTAGGTAGGTTATGGGGTAGTTGGGTTTCTCACCCTCTTTTGGCTTTATGTGCCACCTCCTCTTTGTCTTCACCTAAGGAGGTTATGCCACATGTTTTGTCATTTACCAAGTAGGTGATAACCTCCCACCTTTTATGGGTGTAGGAGTTAATGCACCTCTTGGATGTATTTGCCCTTATATTTCTATATATTGAGCACTCTCCTCTCACCTTCACTAGTTCAGCTAGTTCGGTGATTGTTCGTGGGAGTATTGAGAGTATTATGCAAATTCTCTTATCTTGTCTATATTTTTCTCTCATTTCAGATTTCTCTTCATTCTGCTATTTTGATCTTCGATCATCTGTTCGGTGAAGTTGCATGTGATCTACGACCGACATCAGATCTTGGCTCGGTTCTCGCTTCTCGCAGAATCTAACATGGTATCAGAGCGGTGTTGTCTGGTATAGTTCATTTTATCTATTTTATTGAGAGATTTGAGACTAATATAGAGCTTATATTTTTCTAAAAAACCCAGTATGATTTTCTCTTGCATCTTTGAATGATCTGGAGAATCATAATAGTTTAAGAGGAAAATAAATGTATATATTTAATCTGGTTTACATATATTTGTTCTTGTGAGATCTGGGTGATTTGTAGCTTTTTGGTAATATTGGAGGCTTTTTCAGCATTTCCAGAGAGTCCAGAAGGTTTCAAAAAGTCAAAATTGACTTTTATTTCACCAAAATCAGAGCTTGGAGGAAACAAAAAAAAAATCAGAATTTAAAAATTCGAATTTCTCATTGGAGCCGTTTTCATTTTGGCTTCGAAAGTATTGCTTCCACTTCTTTTCAAGAAATTTTTTTTTTGGGTTTTGTTGCCAGCATCGAAAAACTATCTGGGTAGTCATTACATTTTGTAGAAAGTTGACAAATTTTGTAGAAACTGTGTTAGAAAATGGCATAAGTCGTTTTTTCACAGGCAGATTTTGCAGTTTTTTAAAATTGCATAACTTTTGCTTCAAGTGTCAGATTTTTGCAAATGAGTACTTGACGGAAAGCTGAATTCGAGATCTCTCCATCCACGAAGATTTGAGTAAAAAATTCTGCCATTTTCAATCAGATATTGCAGGTTGAATCTGCTGCAAATTTTTTTTTCTTCAGTATTGTATTTCTTTCACTTTTGTAATCCATTCTTTCAAAAAAAGAAAAAAAAAAGTGTTGGAAAGAAATTGAAGAGAAAAACACAGCTACCAAGTCTTTTTTCCAGATTTTATTTGAAGATTAAGTTGTAATTTTGGCTACTAAGAGCCTTTAAAGCTTTGTAATCTGGAAAATCCTTGTAAAAGCACTAATCATAAAGTGCCAACATTGTAATATCTGGAGGGGGGTGATTTTTGAGATTAGTGGAAAGGGGGGGTGTCTCGTGTGTCTTCTTTCTTTGCACATTTCCTTCTTCCTTGCAATCTTCTTTTCTGCTCTCATGGATGCATCTACAGTTCCAGTTTTAACTCCATATAATTACTTTGAATGGAAATCGAAGATGGTAATATATCTAAAAAGACATGGATATCATCGTGTAACAATGGGACTTGAAACTGAACCATAGGATGATGCAGAAAAGATTAAATGGTTTAACAAATGTGATGAAGCCTTTGGTACCTTATGTATGTCAGTATCTCCAGACCTACTTTTTCATATTGAGTCTGCTACAACACCAAATGATGTGTGGACTAAATTGGAAAACCTCTTTGGTAAGCAGGATGAGTTAAGAGGTCATCAATTGGAGAATGAACTCATAGGGTTAAGTCCTTCAAATTTTGACACCATACAAGATTTCTTCACAAAACTCAAAGCTATTAGATTGCAATTGGAACAATGTGGAATCAAGAAGGATGATAAGCAACTGATTTTGAGTATTCTTTCTAAGCTTGGTCCTAATTATTTAGTATTTGTTTCTACATTCTATGCCACAAAATGTGCCCTAGGTTCTACATATAAAATGCCTTCTTTAGATGAGTTTGCTGCAGAACTCACCAGGGAGCAGGACAAATTAGTTCTAATGGGTATAATTAAACCCTCTAAGTCACATGCTTTGGTTGTTAATCAGGGCACAAAAGAACAGAAAGGGTCTAATAAACAAGATAAGAAACAAAAGAACCAAGGAGAGAAGAAGAAAGATCAAAAATCTACTACAAAACCAGATAATCAGACCTCTTCATCAAAAGGTGAACAACCTAAAAAGGAGAAGGTCAAGTGTTCTTACTGTAAGAGACCTGGCCATGATGAACATAAATGTTTAAAGAAACAAATTGATCACCTTTCACATCTTCTAGAAAAGAACAATATCAAGGTGCCTGATTCAGTCAAACAAGGTTCATCAGAAGGTTCTCCTAAGGACACAGACAAAAGTAAGGGGAAAGGAAAGGGAAAGGCCCTAGTTGCTATTGCTTCACAACCAGATTCTTGGATCATTGACTCAGGTGCATCGCACCACATGGCCTCATCAGAGGATAATTTTACCTCTTTGGAGCCATGTTCTATGCCTACCATACTTATGGGTGATGATACTCCTGTTGAAGTGCATGGGAGAGGGACTGTTGATGTGGGTGAAGGGACATTTGAGGATGTTCTTTGTGTCCCATCTTTGTCAACTAATCTCCTATCTATTTATCAGATCACTCACACTGGTTCAGGAAAGCAAGTTAAGTTCACTCCAGATACAGTGGTAATTAGTGAAATGCATAATGGGTCTACAGTTGCAGTGGGAAAAGCAGATCATCAATCCAGACTATATCAGTTTTCTCACTTTGTTCCTGATTCTCCCTCGACAGTCTTACTCACTCATGCAGATGAGGTGAGTTGTTTGTGGCATCAACGGTTTGGCCACTTGAACTACCGTTACTTGCAACAACTCAGTCAACAGGATATGGTTTCAGGGTTGCCTTCTATTCGATTTTCTGATGGAGTTTGCCAAGGATGCATTCTTGGTAAGCATCCAGAGGAGAAATATGGTAAAGGAAAAGCTTGGAGAGCTACAAATCTATTGGAGTTGGTACATAGTGACTTGGTAGGACCATTTCCACAACCATCTTTCAGCAGGGCTAGATATGTCTTGACATTTATTGATGACTTTTCTAGATACACTTGGGTCTATTTTCTCAAACAGAAGTCTGAGGTCTTTGATCATTTTCTAGACTTCAAAGCTTTTGCAGAGAAACAATCTGGGAATTTCATCAAGATTTTGCGTACAGATAATGGGGGAGAATATGTAAACAATCAATTTGAACAATTTTGTGCTTCCGAAGGAATCAACATGCAACACACAATTCCATATAGCCCTCAGCAGAATGGTGTTGCAGAACACAAGAATAGATCCTTGAAGGAGATGGCAAATTATATGATACACTGCAAATCTTTGGCACCTCAGTATTGGGCAGAGGCCATCAATTATGTGTGTTACATCCAGAATCGGGTTCCTCATAAAGCTGTAAAGGGGGTAACTCCTTTTCAAGCTTGGACAGGTCAAAAACCCACAGTTAAACACTTTCGTGTGTTTGGCTCTCTTGCATGGGCCCACATTCCAATAGAGAAACGCAAGGCTATGGATCCGCAAAGCAAGCCTTGCATATTTGTTGGGTATCCAGATGATGTCAAAGGTTATAGACTTCTCCATCCCACCACCCATGAGTTGTTCATGGAGAGGAGTGTTCGTTTTGAGGAGAATTCTTCTAGTTCTTCTCCTACCACTTCTCCATCCACTATCACATTGGAGACTTTGCATCATGATGACAGTTCTTCTGAAGATCTTAATCTTCCTAATATTGATGAAGAGTCTTCTTCCTCTACTTCAAATGGTGATATTGATGATGAAGATTCACATTCCTCTTCTAGTCATCATTCAGAGGTTGATGATTCTCCTCCAACTTCTCCAACCTCAACACCTCTTTGGGCTCGACAAACATTGGAGTCAGCAGGAGATTGGGTTGGTGATCCATCAGACACAAGAAGAACATGGTCACAGTTTCAGCATGCTCCACATCTCTTCATTGCTTCAGCTTCTGATCCACAGTCTTTTCGAGAAGCTTCTGGTGTTCCTGAGTGGGATGCTGCAATGCAAGAAGAGTTCAATTCCTTAGAGAGGAATCACACATGGGATTTAGTCCCTCTTCCTAAGGGAAGAAAAATTGTTCGATGCAAGTGGATCTATCGGACTAAATTTGCAGCAGATGGGTCAGTTGATAAGCATAAGGCTCGGTTGGTAGCAAAAGGATTCTCCCAGGTTCCTGGGATTGACTATTCTGAAACTTTTCCTCTAGTTGCTAAGATGAATTCTATTCGACTTGTCCTTGCTATAGCTGCAACACATCATTGGGAAGTTCATCAGATGGATGTAAAGAGTGCCTTTCTTCATGGTGACCTTCAGGAGGAAATCTACATGGAGCAGCCACAAGGGTTTGTACAGGATCCTTCACTTGTGTGTCGACTTTGGAAGTCTCTCTATGGCCTCAAACAGGCTCCTCGAGCTTGGTATGCCAAGATGGACTCCTTCCTTCTGATAGTTGGGTTCAAACGATGCCATTCTGATCCGAACGTATACATTTTGCAGTAGGATGACACTCTCACATTCTTGGTTCTCTATGTTGATGACCTATTGATCACAGGGAGTCACTCATCCACCATCAAGGCAGTGAAAACTGCTCTACATGATAGATTTTTGATGTCTGACTTGGGTCTTTTGCATTACTTCTTGGGGATTGAGATCATTCAATCATCTTCAGGGATCTTCCTTGGACAACCCAAGTATGCACTTGATATGCTCTCCAAATTTCGCATGGCTGACTGTAAGCCTGCACCGACTCCATTTTTGTCAGGGGTCAAACTTGAGGCTAAGTGTTCCTCACCTTTGGTTGATGGCACTTTATACCGACAACTTGTTGGGAGTCTCATCTACTTGACTCATACGAGACCCGATATTTCATATGCTGTGGGCATGGTCTCTCGATTCATGCAGGAGCCACATGAGTTGCATTGGAAAGCAGCTAAGCGGATCCTTCACTACATTCAGGGTACTCATAATTATGGGATTCAATATGCAGCGGGCATGGATATTGACTTAGTGGGATACACATATTCAGATTGGGCAGGTGATTCTCAAGATCGCAAGTCTACCTCAGGGTATTGCTTCTCACTTGGTTCCGGTCCAGTTTGTTGGTCGAGCAAGAAGCAGTTTGCAATTGCTCTTTCATCTACAGAGGCTGAGTATCGAGGGGCAGTTAATGCCACCACTGAGGCTATTTGGCTTCAGCATATTCTCAGTGAGTTTGGCGTTACATTCAGAAAGCCTACAGTCATCTTTTGTGATAATCAAAGTGCAATACAGATCTCTTGAAATCCAATTCATCATCAGAGGACGAAACACATTGAGATTCATATGCACTACATTTGGGAGCTGATTCAGGAAGGCATCATTGATCTTAAGTATTGTTCTACATCAGAGCAGATTGCAGACATCTTCACCAAACCCTTCATAGAGAGCAAGTTCCTTCATCTGCGAGCTTTGCTTGGGGTGCAACAGGTGTCTACTTTAAGAAGGGCTTCTTAGTTCTTCATTCTACTCTCTCTATCTATTGGGGGGGGGCTCCACTTTTGGGGGGGCTTCTTCTTCTTATGGGGGGGGATATTCTCTATGTACATGGGTACCTAACATGGCTTCACTTGCCAGGACCCATCTTTTCACCCACCTAAGCTACGCTTAAGGGGGGGTGTTAGTGTAGGTTTTTTATTTTCCTTATGTTAGGGGTATTTATTTTTTCCTACACATATTATTTAAGCTTGCTTAGGTTTATTAGGTGTGGTTAATATGAGGACACGTGGCAAAATACATCAGCTACATATGTCACTCTCTCCCCACACATGGGTAGTTGAGTTACACATCCTCTTTTGGCTTGTTGTGCCACCTCTCATAACCACTATTTTGTTTTTACCTAGGTAGGTTATGGGGTAGTTGGGTTTCTCACCCTCTTTTGGCTTTATGTGCCACCTCCTCTTTGTCTTCACCTAAGGAGGTTATGCCACATGTTTTGTCATTTACCAAGTAGGTGATAACCTCCCACCTTTTATGGGTGTAGGAGTTAATGCACCTCTTGGATGTATTTGCCCTTATATTTCTATATATTGAGCACTCTCCTCTCACCTTCACTAGTTCAGCTAGTTCGGTGATTGTTCGTGGGAGTATTAAGAGTATTATGCAAATTCTCTTATCTTGTCTATATTTTTCTCTCATTTCAGATTTCTCTTCATTCTGCTATTTTGATCTTCGATCATCTGTTCGGTGAAGTTGCATGTGATCTACGACCGACATCAGATCTTGGCTCAGTTCTCGCTTCTCGCAGAATCTAACAAAACCAAACAAAATGTGTAAGAACAAATAACAGTTTCAATTGTATTTATATCAATCCATATTTGGAAAATTCCGCAAGATTTTGAAATGGTATGTTAAAAATTTGACAAATCCCGCGTGCTTATACAATGATACCTTGAAATTTTCAAGGCGAAATAGGTCCTCATAAGCAACTATTTATAAATTTTAATTGGCAAAATGGGTCTTCACAAGCAACTATTTGTAAATTTTAATTGGTGAATTGGATCTTCATTTAATGTTGTTTTAATAGTATTGGAGAATATGTTGGTGACTTTGACATGCTCCCCGGGATTCTAGGTGAAAATATTGATCAGTGCATTGGAATAACGTAGTTATTTATGGTGAATTTATTGCCTAAACATGCCTCGTAAAACAAAACTGTTGGCGAATGGACATGCATTGGACTGATAGTCCGTGATTTCTTGGCGATTTGAACACCCAACAGATAGGGTAGATTCACCAAAATTGAATTGCCAGATTCCTAGAATTCGCCAATTGGCGATAATTCGCCACTAAAGTTATCCCTGACACTAACCCCTTAAACCCTAAAGTGTTAAACCCTTTACCCTCTACCCTCTAACCTCTACCATCAACCCAATACTCTCTACCCTAAACCCTAATCCCTCAACCCTTAATCTCTCAACCCCTTAACCTCTACCCTATATATTAGACCCTCAACCCTAATCCCTCGACCTTATACCTTAAACCTTCAATATTCAACCCTCAACCCTTACACCCTCTACCCTTTACCCTATACATTAAACACTCAACCCTCAATTCTCAACCCTCAACCCTTAATCCCTCAATCCTCAGTCCTTAAACCCTAAACCCTCTACCCCTTACATTGGACCCTGAACCTAATCCTTCAACTATATACCCTCAAAACTATACCCTAAACCCTCTACCCTCAACCAAGTAAACCCTTAACCCTAAACCCTTAACCCCAAACCCTTCAACCCTAAATGCTTAATCCTTAAACCTTCAACCTTCTACCCTATACCCTCAACCAAATACCCTCTACCATCAAACCTATTCCATCAACCCTCAAACCTTAAACCCTACTACCTTAGAAACCATCAACCCTATAGGTCCTCCATCCTAATCCCTCAACCATATACCCTCAACCCCTATCACTTTCTCTCTATCTATACATCTCACCTCTCCCTCCTTCCCTCCCTCCCACCCTCTCTAATTGTCTCTATCTACCATCTCCCTCTTTCTGCATACCTCTTGTTCAATCAATCCCTACCACCCTCTCTCACTCCCTCTCTCTCACACTCCCTCTCACTACCTATCTCTCAAGTCTCTCCCTCTCACCCCCCTCACACTCTCAAGTCTCTCCCTTTCGCACCCTACCTACATAACCCTCTCTTTCTCTTTGTCTCTCTCTCTCCCTCTCCCTCAATTCTCTCTCTCCCACCCCCTCTCTCTCTCTCCCTCTCCATCAATCTCTCTCTCTCCCTCCCACCCCCCTCTCTCTCTCTCCCTCCCTCTATCCCTCCCACCCTACCTAGCTAAGTCCCCCTCAATCCAACCCCTTCTCTCCCACTCCCTCTCTCTTAAATTCTCACTTCGACCCCCTTTCCATCTCTCTAGACTCTCTCTAAATTCTCCCTTCATCTAAAGACATACATAAATGAATACATACAAGCATAATACATTTGTACAAATAATCTTACATCCATACAAGCATACATACATACATGTACATAAAAATATATCAGCATACATTAATATATTTGCATTTAACATAAAGTAAGACATAATGCGAGTGCATTATAACGCGCTCGTGTTATGGGTCAGTAGAAATGTTCCCTGCAGAAGCAAAAACCATGTCAAAGTGAGATATAATGTGAGCGCATTTTAACACGCTCTCACTATAGCGCACTCATGTTATATCTTGCTTTGAGAATTATCGAACTTTAAGCTTGGTATTGCCTTGGAATTCCAACCCAAAGGTTTGGAGGGCATTCCTAATGACCAGAGATGTGTTTTTAAAAAATCCACCATATTTCTCATAATCGAGTTCGTGCTCACCATCAGGATTGCATGTGGTTCAATATCGAAAAAATCTAGCACATGGGTAATGTTGGGTTATCTCTTAGCTATCCAATGATGTAATTTTTTTCACTTTCAAAAAATTTTAAGTCTTTCATCCATAATTTATTTTATCTGTATGTCTTTTTTTTTCCAAAAAGCAGTGTTTGGTATATTTTTCATTATAAATTAACCATTCATCAACTTTTCAAATAAATTACATTTTTAGAAACTAAACTCCATTCTACAAAATTAAAAAATTAAAAAAAAAACAAATCAATTAGTTTCCAAAATTTGTAGGGGTAGCACGGCCAAAATTCTATTTTCAGGATATGTCCACTTCGTGAATTAGTAAAAAATCAAATATTCATTAAAAAATTATCAGAAAAATCATGCATCAACTACACACTGTTAGCTAACTTTTGACTATTGCGATTTTAAAAATACTAAAAAAAATTTCACCGTACGAGGGTCGTACAAGAGTTGCTATGTTATGTTTTTCTGACAAAAACAACACCAATTTTTGTACGTCCCTCGTTTGAACCCCTTAATCTCAATCATTTTCAAAATAAATTAGTAGTTTAGAAAGTAGACTCGGAGCACTTGAATCCTTCTTTTTGTTCCATCTCAAAATTTTGAGTCTAAGTATCCTCAATTTCACATCTAAGGTCAGTATTTCCTGATTTCAAAAAAAAGTTGTCCACTTAAGTCCCCTTTTTGAGAACCATCTTGGTGCACTTACCCACGTCTTCTTTCTTTTTGCACTTTTTCATTTTTCTACTTTAACATAATTGATCATAGAATGGTGTGTACCAATTCCTTTAAAGTGGGGGCATACATTGGCATTATTTATTTTTGTATTTTTTTTCTTTTCTTGGTTCTTAGTTCAGCCTTATTACTTCATACGATGCATTTGTCACTTTGTGGATGACATTGGCTGTAATTTCCTTCATGAATGCAATCTATCTTTGCATATTACATTCCTCTTAGTGGTTTGATGCATTGCATCCCCTAAGTTGTGAATTTTCTATTCTTTGATCGATCCTCTATTGGAGACATTAGACATAATGTTCCCTAAGTTAAAGACCTCACATGAACTAAGCAAGACTCCTTTGAACATTCTTGTGAATTTTTACATTTTATATTTTTGCACTTTGCATATATGGCCACCTTGCATATTACTTCTTGCATGCATGTGGTGCCATATTGCATTTGTTCATGAGTTCCAAGAATATGGAGTTTTACTTGTCTCATGAGGCTCAAAAAATTTATCTTTTATGGTGCCTTATCAAATTTATCAGGAGGTATAACTTTGGTATAGTCAAGTGGGAAGCCCAACCAGTGACACAAATTTCCCCATAGCCACCTACATGTGTGTAAGTGCATACAAACTATGCATGTATGTTTCTCACCCTCTTGGCCCTCTCACATGGCGGACAACCCAAATTTTCATCACCTAAGAGTGAGTACACATATCTCCAGAAAAACATCCTAGATCTGATCCACAACTAGCTGGACAAATGGTCGAAGCTTGATCCGACATTACCTTTCTTTTCATTCCTTCACATCAATTTCTTGTTGTCATCTTTTGTGGTAATGTTTGGTTTACCATGGGATCTTGATCTTGGGGGATTGATCATCCCTCTTGATTATTGTTGTCTCATCTTGCCAACATAAGTACAAATTGATCCCTCTCAATAAGAAAGTTCATCCTCTCACTAAAGTGGGCTAAATATAACATAGAAAAATGTACCCTTGACATTTTCACTCATTTGGGCCTTTCCTATTAATTTTGGCCTTATCTTGCCTAGATTTAATGTTGAAATGTGGCCAATACATTCACATTAGGCCTTGAACACTTATAAATCAATAAAAACCTAATGATGTATTATAAAGGTGTTGTGAAGTGTTGTAACACATTTTTTCACTTTTCTAGGACCTCTCCATCATAATTCACCCAAATAGCCTCTTTTTATCACTTACCAAGCTTATTTCAAAGTGATGTAAGGAGTTGTAACAAACTCTCACACTTTCTTAGGCTTGTCATCAATAAATTGACCCTTTCTTATGATAAAATGATCCCTTAAGGCACTTATAGGTCCCACTTAAGTGTGCTTCAAAAGACAATCACATTAAACAATATTAATCAGACTTTAATTCTCAAAAAATGGCAAATTTTCCCTAGTGGGACCAAGTCGCCACCTTGGGTGACTTAGTCCAATCAGGCTTAAAAATAAAATGTATGTCAATATTCTAGTAGGATATTGTCTTCTAAAACCTAAGGTCGGCCTCTGATATGTTATTTTCATGAAATTAGGGCACAAAACATATAAATAAAGGGTTTTCCCCACATTTTAGAATCTTCTATACTCAATCTCTTAGCAATTCATTCTTCTCAAGCAAGCATCAAGTATTCAAGCACTCTAAGCACTTCAAGCATCAATCTATTGGAGTTGATTACTTGCATACCTTCAGACTTCTTCAATAAGGGTTTGGTGAGTTGTTGCACTTGCATGTGGTTCAATCATCTTTCCCTTCACATTTCATTTCATTATCTAGGGTTTGATTACCAAATGGGGTTTGACTAAGGAAAACCCCTATTCTCTAACCCTAACCCTTTTTCCCCTCTTGGCATGTGTTTTTTGTAGGTTTTGTATGCAGATTTGTCAAAGAGAAAGGTGCTAAAAAGTGTCAACTTTCTATCAACATTCAAAGTTAATAAACCCTAAAACGAGCTTGGATACAACCTACAAGTCAACATCTAAAGATTTGGATCCGATTCTCTATCAGAAACAAAAGTACAAGTTGATAGATACAAATTGCAATCTTGAGATTCTTGAAAGCTACAAGTGGACTAAGTCGCCATCATTGGAGAATTAGTCCCATTGCCCAACCTAAAAAGTAATCTCTGTAGATCTGGACACCCAATTCCTTGAAACCTATTTCGGGAAAGTTTCTTGAAGTAGGACAAAGTCACCTAGCTTGGTGTAAGTGTCCCAGTGGTTTTCAATAGAGTATTTTGGAAGATTCCAGAGCTCCTCAACATCATAATTTGGTTTCCAAGTGCACCACTTTTTTCCTATTAAGTTTTGTTATAGTTTACTTGCATTTAGGTCATTTTACATAGTCTTTTTCAATACATTTGTGTTACATTAGTTTGCATTCAATAGGTAGTTCATTTCATTAGTTTGCAGTATTTAGATACATTCCAAATCACACACACATCACACATTTAACCCTTAATCTTGAATGAACCCACTAGATCTTGGGTGTGAAATAATTCTCTCCTTTTAGGTGAAAACCCTAGAAGTGTCAAGGAATCTCCGTTTCCCTCAAAATCTATAGCTCAAGTGAAAAAAAATTAAGATAAAAAGGAAGTCAATTATTTTGTCTACCAAAATCAGTTTCCTAGAATCCTAGTGGATGCACATTCTAGCAAGACTTAAGGTTGTGTTTTGATCCAAACTAATAAAAATCCATGAGTAGAATATGAGAATTTAACTGCCAATTTAATCAAACAAGAAACTTCCTTATGTTATTTAATTCATAGAGTCAAAAATGGTGATTAAAGAGGTCAACTATAGGACAATTAAAGATAAATTATGACACTGGGTATATCTTCATCAAACCACATTTTTTTTATAACTATTCTAAACAAATCACTATATACTTTGTATATGAAGTCACTATGAAATAACCCTTACAATATCTACTAGTAGATAATAATATATTACATATACATCTAAGATGTGAAAATCCTTTATATAATTTTTAATGAATCCCCCTAAACATTGTTACTTCATATGTGACTTGAATTCTAAACACTTTTAACTCTCTTAAAGTATACCATTTAGTAAGCTCTTATTTATTTTAGAAGAAGTTTCGAATATAAATTATGCATATTGATAGGATCTAATCTACTATAAAATATTTGAATAGAGAAAAAATATTAAACTAAAGTCTAGTCATTCAACACATTAAATACTATTGCCTATTTAATAAAAAATAGAGTTAAAATTTAAAAAAAACAAAAAATCTATGAATGAAACTACAAATTAAAACAAGACATGCACATGTATAGAAATTAAAACATGAGAAACATCACAAAATTAATTCTACTTCAAGTATCACTGAATATTTAGAAATGTCTATATGTCATTAGTGGTAATTCTTAATAAAAGTATTTATAGGATTATGACTCCAACTAAATAATAATGCCAATAAGCTAATAAATACCACTTTAGAGATAATACTTTATATCCTAAAAAATCGTAAGTACACGTAGAAACAATTAAATTTTAAAGATGTCTATAAGAGAATCCACATTTATTTGGTTTTTAATGAGTGATCCCTCAACCCTATCAAGCTAAGTAATACATAATTTAATCCCCTATATTGCAATTTGATATGCATGCATAAAAATGACCAAAATATATGTTTGAACAAATGACCACCTCCTTTCACATAAGACAAAATCATACAAATTATATTTTTAAACATGCATAAGGTCTATTATATTGTTGACACATATTACAATGCTAAGAATAAAAGAGTATAACTATTTGTCCATGTAGTTGTTAGCATAAATTGTATTGTATTGCATTGTTCGTTTTGTGGATAGTTATACATGTTTATTTACAATTATTTTGACAATAAAATTCACCGTCAGTAATTCACTACAATAAAATTCACCGTCATGACAAAAGGAAAATTCACCACCAACAAATTACTGCAGCTGAAAATTCATCACTTTAACATTTTTAATATATATTTCCAAGTTTTTGAATTTTGTTTTTGCAAAAGAATAATGCAGGTCTGTATTTTGTTATTAATGCGGTGAAAAATATTCTTTTGCAAAAAAATATTCAAAGTCCTAGAAATATATATTAAAAATATTAATGTGATGAATTGCTCGTGGTGAATTTTTCTTGTGGTGAATTTGTCATGACAGTGAAGTTTTTTACCATAAATTATTGATAGTAAATTTTCTGACGGTGAATTTTCCTAGAGCCCAACTATATATTCATGTATAACAACATGTGTAGTGATTCAAACAATACATTAAGTTTCATGTTCTTCACTCTGGTATGAGAGGAGTGTTTTTCATGAAGCATCAGACGATGGGTAGAATTAAACAAGGGTCAATGCATCTCATTAGATTTGCATTGCATTGATTCCTATGCCTATGCGCCTATAGCAGTTTCTAGTATATGGAAGAGCATAAGAAATTGTGGTGAAGAATGGGAGCAGAGAGAGTTTTTCTGCTTGACAAAGGTGTTGGGAGAAAAGGAGATACATCCTCGAGGAATGCCTAATGTCATCCCATCTCAAAGGCCTGTGGACTGCTCACACACATAGTTTTTAGCCGCATCTTATTTGCACGATACTCCGGGGGAAAGCGCTGTGCCTACATAAAGATGCACGGGAAGTGCATACCGTTTTGTCTTCTGTTTCCTGTAGTCCAGGGTTTGAGAATCTTGGAAAACCCTACTCATCTATTGTCTGTGCTCACCTCTTTCGGCATGCTCATGTCCACAGGCGCCTTTAAGCATTAGCAGTTTCATACTCGCGGCTTGGTTTTTGAGGTTCATTGGACCCGCATTCTAGCGACAACAAGACTGGTCTTAGCGGCTGATAGAGTAGTAGTATTCCTTATACTGCGTGGAAGTCTCTAGATGTAAAATCTGGTGAGACAGGAATTCTTTATAATGCTCTGACTTATTACCAATTGTAGTTCAGCATAATTGATAAAGAATCTTGTGAATCGACTTTGTGCATTCCTCACGAGCGATGGATTTGCAATATCTTGGTGGATATCGATTGCGACAGTAGATGTCAGCAGTGTTGCGAGAATTCACGAAGATGAGCAACAATGGAGAGGTTGAAACGAAGCCCCAAAAAGCATCAGCTTCTACTTTTCTCTATTAGACGCTTACCACAACACCGACAATCTACAATTAAGAGTTGATTTGACAAGGACTACCGGAGTTTTTTCAATTTGATGTAGGATGTCAAGACAATAAAATCTGTGACAATCTCGGGGAAGACTATGATGCAGATGATGAATGTGAGGTAAAAAACACACACACAAGCACTCTCACTGTAAGGGGCTCGAAGTGAACAATGCGCTCGAGGTGCACTCGGCCCAGTCCGAGTGTGGTGCACCCAAGTGTACCCTTGGTGATACAAGTTAGGCGCGGTGCGATGTCAGTGAATGCGTGAGCCAGGCGAGGCGCAGCGGTCGTGCGAGTTGGTCATGAGTCTAGTGGATGCCACGTCCAGGACTCATCCTAAGTGCACACCCAGCCGTAGTAGCCGTGGGCGAACCTTTGACCATCTGCCAAGCCGTGAGGCGTGAACCAAGTCCATAGTCCATCCAGCCATGGTCGAGCCGCACCAAGAAGCCAGGCACAGAGGTCAGTGTTACAAGTATGCCGAGGTGAGTTGGACAGCCAGTTCAACGTCGAGCCGAGTTACTCCCAGTAGCGTGGGCAGAATACATAAGAGAATCTAAGTGTGCCAAGTCATCAACCCATGGCGAACCAACGTAGGTTGCCCGATGCAACTCTATAAGGCGAGTCGAGCTCGTCAAGAAGTTAGTCAGGCTAGCAAGAGCCTGCAAAGCAGTAAACCACCTATGCGTTATTACAGGTAGCGATAAGGAGGAAATCAGAGGCCTCGCCCATTCTTCAGCGTCATCCTACCGAGGTCTGGTATTTGGACTAATAACTTATATAAGGAGGTATGGTCATTTGCACAAAGGAACACCATAGGGCTGCACCATCGCATCGCACAACAGAGGCACCGATGCGTTGCACTGGGAGTTCACAGCAGGTCACCATCAGAGTGCTCCTCAAACTCCTCCTCCCAGGGACTAAGCAGAATAGTTCCGGCACCATGCCATGCCGTCGTGCAGGTGTTGTCCTGCCAAGCGAAGTATGCAGTCCACACAGAGTATCACGCTCTAGCACTCATCCTTCTAGGAGTGAAACAGAAGTAGCTCCCACCTCGAGTCCCCTGCGACTCAGGTGCTCATCATAGTCTTTAGGAGCCAGGAAGTCTCGTTCTGCCTCGGCTATGAAGTGAGGGGTTTTGTGGTAGACCCAACGTCCCGAACCCGGTGGACTCAGAAACCGGGCCAACATGAGATAGTTCCAAGACACCTTGTCGAGGGAGCTAGATGTTGGAACTCGTCCCTCAGTGGCGAGGCAAAGAGGGGAACCCGGGTTGGGTGAGCTACGGATCCGTGCCGACAAGGTAAGCCTGGGATGGCTCAATGCATTCCAGCAGTGTCGAGTCAAGTCTGGAACTAGTCAGCAGGTTTCAGCAAAGCGATCTCATGTAAGACTTAGATCAAGTCCGAGCCTGTACCTTAGCATTGAGGTGAGAAGTCAAGGAGCCACACCGGGTGCGCTCCCCGCAAGCGAGCTGGGCCATGTCGTGTCGAGCACACATGGGCACCACGGATGCAAGCGAGCTTCGGTTCTCTTGAGGTCAGACTCAATCCTCCTCAGCAGGATCACACGAGTCACTCAAAGGCCGGACTCCTCAGTATGGTGTACAGCCAGAGCAAGGATGGAAGCCAGTGAAGTTGTTGTGCAACTCCAGGAATGGGGGCAGCAAGGAAGGAGTCCCAGTCACTCGAATTGGTATCATCGTGCCAGGTCTCAACAAAGGTTACCCTAGCGTAACAACACCGCCAGAACTCCCTCAGCCGAGTTGGTGTCTATGGAGACAAGTCGCACAATCCTTGAAGTCATCGGACCAGGTGATCTATGATCCTGGGCCCTATGCAGAAGTGGGAGTTACTCAGCCGGGAGTCAACCTCCCCAGAGCTCAAAAGGAATCCGTTGTGAGTTTAGAGTTGGATCTGTAAGCGCTCCCCGAGCCAATCCACACGAAGAGCGAACTCAGGGTTCAAAGGTGAATGAGTTAGTAGTCAGTTGTCTTATGGGGGACACGAGCCATGAAGCACTCAGCTAAATCACCAAGTCTGCACCTGAGTGCAGCAGCCATTCAGAGAAGTGAACAAAGTTAGTCATGTTCCTAACATGCATGCCAAAGAGCTCCTAGTAGCTCGCAGGTGCGTAATTCCGCAATGCACTTGTAAAGTCGAGTTCCTCGTGAAGGAGGACTCGCTGGCCCCAAAGGCATAATCTGTGAACAAGAAAGGGCTCATCCGCAAGGGAGTCGCGAGTAGAGTTGAGCAGTGTCGCGCGAGTTAGACCTCTCCCAGCAGAAAAGGAGCATTCGATCTGTGCTCTGGTCTAGCCCCGTGACAGTTGGTATCAGAGCAAAAGCCAGTTGCTCTTCCAATACTCCGAGTCAGTATTGGGTGTGTTGAAGTTTGGATTTTATTGGCGTGCGAGGTCGGTCCCTCCCCCGAGCCAGACGAAGTCAGCCAGATATAAGCTGAGCAAGAAACTGTTTCATCAGAGACTCACATGAGTCGCGTCCAGGGTACATCACCGTTGATGTCGAAATCGTTGAACCGCAGAGGTTTCGAAAAGCAGATTTGCGAATGGAATGACAAGTGAAGAAGCACCAAGTTAAGGTCTCATTCCAGCAGTGCAGTCAGTTGTGCAAGCAGGTCGAAGCGGGTCATCCAAGCATGGTCCTCAAGTTAGTCACTACATAGCAGAATTGTGGTGCATAGCATCCCGCAGCAGTGCAAAAGTGAGTCAGGTCGGCTCAAGAGGCCAATTCCAAAGAAATCAAGATGCCAAGAGTGATCCATGGCCGAGTTCCAGGGTAACATTCACTATGCATCGGTTGAAACTAGAAGACTGGTCCTCTCCACCGGGGCGCCAGTTAGGTGCTAGAATGGTGCAGAGGTGGTATTGGGTGAGAGCTCAATGGATGCGCAGGTTTTCTTGTGACAGGGATATGGTGACAACCTAGTTGGCTGTGAGTGTTGCTACAGTGGGGCGAATTCAAAAATCTTACAAGCAGAATGGTCTTAGTAGTTCATGCAAGAGCGAAGCAGGCAAGCTGTAAGTGTGTGTTGAAACAGTTCAATGCAGTGTTGGGTACATCCACACCGATGTGGTTACCTAGTTCGTTAAGTCGGGCTCATCCAGTTGAGTTCGCATTCAAGTCGCACTGGAGCCAGTCCAGTCGCATAGTCAAAGTCGCATCCTCAGCATGTGCATCGGGAGGAGCCAAGCCTCGAGCCCTCAAGTCGTACACCAGCAGTGTGGACGCCGGATAGAGCCACTATCCGCAAGCAAAGTGCAAGTTAGTCAACCCATCAGTGGTTGCAAATGTGATCCTCAGCAGGAGGAATTTGAAAAGGAAGTCGGCATGACCTACCAAGTTGGGTCCACATATCGCATTGGGTGGTGAAATAGCCACAAGAAAGCATCAGTTAGCAAAACGGGGACCTGAGCCCAGTCTCAGAGTTCAGGGCGTAGGATCCTGACCAAGCTCAGATCCGAGGTGAAATCAAAAGGGGGACCTGAGCCCAGCCTCAGAGTTCAGGGCGTAGGATCCTGACCAAGCTCAGATCCGAGGTGAAATCGACAAGGGGGATCTATGCCATAGTCATAGAGTCTAGGGTGTAGGTTCTCGTCCATGACAGAACTAAGGAGGAACCAAATGGGGAACCTGTCCAAGGTAGAGTTCAGGGTGTAGGATCTTGTCCAAGACAAATCCGAGGCGAAATTCCGGTGGTAGAAGGGTTGAAGAGCAGGAATTGAGGTAGTCGTCTAAGGTGGAAGATTCAGATCGACGTAACCAAGGTCGCCAAGGTAGTCTCCAAGCAGGTTGCAGGTGTCCCTCAGTGACACCAAGCTAAGTCATGCTCACCCAGTTGAGTTCGCATCAAGTTGCTCCAGATCCTATCCTAGTGCAATTCAGAAGTACATCATCAGAGGTGGAAAAAAGTATGACAGAGTATTACAAGATCACCAGAAGCAAGACGTGTATCGACAGACATAAGTTGTTTCATTTTGGCCTATCGTGTGACAGGTGAGAGACTCCTCAGCAGTTGAGTGGGTGCCAAGCCACGCCATGTTGCCGCGCTCCACAGAGTATGCAAGTCCCCAGCGACTACGATACTAGAGCACCATGGGTAGACAAGATGACGCAGCAGACAGAAGCTGCGAAGCCAAAAGTCGAAGGTGTGAATCGAGAAATAGTCAGAAGAAGGTATGCTAGTAGTCGGAGGCTAGGTGTTGAACCTGCACAACCAAGTTGTTGCAGCGTGTCTCCCAACCATTGTTGGAAGTTTTGAGTAAAATTGTATCCCTCAGCGATGCAGTGTTCACCTCGGGAACAGCTCAGAAGTCAGTCAAGGCCGAACCTTGCAAAGCATTGTAGTGTCCAAGACATGCAACAAAGTTTCACTTCTATTGACATCAGCTCAAGCAGTCCATCATTTGAAGATCCCTTTGGATAGGTGCGTAAGTCTTCTTCAGCAAGCAGATAAGCACGGGTCTCACGTTAGAGTTATCGGCATCAGGGACGTCGCCTGTTTTTAAGTGGGGGAGGATGTAAGGGGCTCAAAGTGAACAGTGCGCTCGGGGTGCACTCGGCCCAGTCCGAGTGTGGTGCACCCAAGTGTACCCTTGGTGATACAAGTTAGGCGCAGTGCGATGTCAGTCAATGCGTGAGCCAGGCGAGGCGCAGCAGTCGTGCAAGTTGGTCATGAGTCTAGTGGACGCCACGTCCAGGACTCATCCTAAGTGCACACCCAGCCGTAGTAGTCGTGGGCGAACCTTTGACCATCTGCCAAGCCATGAGGCATGAACCAAGTCGATAGTCCATCCAGCCATGGTCGAGCCGCACCAGGAAGCTAGGCACAGAGGTCAGTGTTACAAGTATGCCAAGGTGAGTTGGACAGCCAGTTCAACGTCGAGTTGAGTTACTCCCAGTAGCGTGGGCAGAATACATAAGAGAATCCAAGTTTGCCAAGTCATGCCAAGCCATGGCGAACCAGCGTAGGTTGCCTGATGCAACTCTACAAGGCGAGTCGAGCTCGTCGAGAAGTTAGTCAGGCTAGCAAGAGCCTACAAAGTAGTAAGCCACCTATGGGTTATTACAGGTAGCGATAAGGATGAAATCAGGGGACTCACCCATTCTTCAGCGTCATCTTACCGAGGTCTGGTATTTGGACTAATAACTTATATAAGGAGGTATGGTCATTCGCACAAAGGAACACCATAGGGCTGCACCATCACGTTGCACAACAGAGGCACCGATGCGTTGCACTGGGAGTTCACAGCAGGTCACCATTAGAGTGCTCCTCAAAGTCCTCCTCCCAAGAACTAAGCAGAATAGTTTCGGCACCATGCCATGCCGTCGTGCAGGTGTTATCCCGCCAAGCAAAGTATGTAGTCCACATAGAGTATCACGCTCTCGCACTCATCCTTCCAGGAGTGAAACAGAAGTAGCTCCCACCTCGAGTCCCCTGCGACTCAGGTGCTCATCATAGTCTTTAGGAGCCAGGAAGTCTCGTTCCGCCTCGGCTATGAAGTGAGGGGTTTTGTGGTAGACCCAACGTCCCAAACCCGGTGGACTCAGAAACCGGGCCAACATGAGATAGTTCCAAGACACCTTGTCGAGGGAGCTAGATGTTGGAACTCGTCCCTCAGTGGCTAGGCAAAGAGGGGAACGCAGGTTGGGCGAGCTACGGATCCGCGCCGACAAGGTAAGCCTGGGATGGCTCAATGCATTCCAGCAGTGTCGAGTCAAGTCTGGAACTAGTCAGCAGGTTTCAGCAAAGCGATCTCATGTAAGACTTAGATCAGGTCCGAGCCTGTACCTTAGCATTGAGGTGAAAAGTCGAGGAGCCACACCGGGTGCACTCCCTGCAAGCAAGCTGGGCCATGTCATGTTGAGCACACATGGGCACCACAGATGCAAGCGAGCTTCGGTTCTCTTGAGGTTAGACTCAATCCTCCTTAACAGGATCACACGAGTCACTCAAGGGCTGGACTCCTCAGTATGGTGTACAGCCGGAGCAAGGATGGAAGCCAGTGAAGTTGTTGTGCAACTCCAGGAATGGGGGCAGCAAGGAAGGAGTCCTAGTCACTCGAATTGGTATCATCGTGCCAGGTCTCAACAAAGGTTACCCTAGTGTAACAACACCGCCAGAACTCCCTCAGCCGAGTTGGTGTCTATGGAGACAAGTTGCACAATCCTTGAAGTCATCGGACCAGGTGATCTATGATCCTGGGCCCTATGCAGAAGTGGGAGTTACTCAACTGGGAGTCAACCTCCCCAGAGCTCAAAAGGAATCTGTTGTGAGTTTAGAGTTGGATCTATAAGCGCTCCCCGAGCCAATCCACATGAAGAACAAACTCAGGGTTCAAAGGTGAATGAGTTAGTAGTCAGTTGTCTTATGGGGGACACAAGTCATGAAGCACTCAGCTAAATCACCAAGTCTGCACTCGAGTGCAGCAGCCGTTCAGAGAAGTGAACAAAGTTAGTCATGCTCCTAACATGTATGCCAAAGAGCTCCTAGTAGCTCGCAGGTGCGTAATTCCGCAATGCACTTGTAAAGTCGAGTTCCTCGTGAAGGAGGACTCGCTGGCCCCAAAGGCGTAATCTGTGAACAAGAAAGGGCTCATCCACAAGGGAGTCGCGAGTAGAGTTGAGCAGTACCGCGCGAGTTAGACCTCTCCCAGCAAAAAAGGAACATTCGATCTGTGCTCTGGGCTAGCCCCGTGACACTCACCGCATGCACAAGCGTACCGAGCTCATCTCTAAGATTCCCTTCATGCTTCAAAGGCCGTATCTATCAAAATAAATAATAAGTTTTTTTTTTTAAGATTTAAAAAAAAAAATTGTGGTGTTATCATGTCCGAATCAAAATTAGCTTCTCTCAAATGCTTAGCTATTCAAAGGGCCCAACTATGTAGCATGGAAGATGAAGATGTGTGTAATTTTCTAAGTCGAAGAGTTATTAGTATAGTTCAATGTCAAACTAACACAAATGAGTGAAATAAGCACGATGAGGCTGATGTGAAAGCCTTGATTTTGATCACACTTAGTATCTTCAATAAAGTTCAACCACATGTTTGGGATACAACAATTTCAAAGGAGACTTACAACACTCTGTCCACCATATACGAGGGATGAATCAAACAAAGACTCTCCATCTTCAAACAAAGGTTTAGAGACTCCAGACTCAAGATGGAAAGAAAGTAGAGTTCTTACATTAGATGTTAAAAATACTAGTAGAACTTGTTGCACTTAGAGAGGTGGTGGAGGAAAAACTAATGGTCTTGATTACACTAATATTTCTTCCTTCGTAGTTCTAGAATTTTGCTAGAATATTGAACTTCACAAAGAAATGGAATTCCAATAAAGAAGTTGCATTTGATGGTGTGATTCTTGATCAAAATTTCATCCTTGTCAAAGGAAGCATAGAGGTCATGTCATGTCCTGACAAGATGATGCATCTAATGAGGACATACCAGATATAGCCAATGACACCATCAATCAAAACATTTTTCTTGTCCCCCAAACTTTGTAGCCCATGAGGGATGTTTCGTTGATTGACTCTAGTGCCAACAAGCATATGGCAAGCAATAGAGAGCACTTTGATACACTCACTAATCAACCCACTAGAGATCAAGTTTAGATCATAGATACTAAGGTGTATGTTGTAGAAGGAATTGAAAATCTCACAATTCCTCTTGAGAAAGGAGTTGTACCCTCACAAGGGTGCTCTATGTTCTATGTTTGATAATTAATCTCTTGTCTATAAGTTATCCTCTGAATTAGAAACTTAAGGTTAAGTTTCAGATCAATGAAGGCATCAAATAATTTTTGATCTCATCAGAATGTACATAATCCATTATGAAGGAAAATTTATTAGCTCTAGATATAGTCTCATCATCTTCAATTGCTCTATTTGCCTCAATGACCAGATCCACTGCTCTCTAGCATTATTGATAAGGACATCTTTTCATTAGCTCCCTATATTAGCTTAGTTCAAAGGAGATGGTAAGAAGATTTCCTCAACTTTCCCATTCTTCATATAAGTCTTGGATGTTATACATGAAAAAAAATCTGGATCCATTCAAGTCAAGTACCTTCCATGCCAAGGGCCATCTTGAGTTCGTGTATATTGATCTATGCAAAAATGTGTTAGAGGTATATCAAGGGTACCAGTACTTCTAGTTATTTGTGGATGACTTCTCTTGTAGGACATGGGCATTCTTTCTCAAGAAGAAGAGTGAATCCTTTGCACATTTTTAGGCCTTCTAATAGAAACTTCTACAATAGATAAGATGGCCTCTTCTCCTCCAGTTAGATTGAGGGGGTGAATATGTAAATTTCCTAAGAAAAGCTAATTATTCTTTATTGTGATAATCAAGGCGTGTTGAAGCTTGTGAAGAATCCAGTTTTCATGAAAAATAAAGCATACTGAGATGAAATTTTATTACACTTAGGAATAGCCCTTGCATCACCATATTCAACTATAATACTTCTCAATAGGTTTTTAAATAGATGACATACTCACCAAGTCTCTTGGAAAGGAAAAATTTGAGTTTTTTCAAGGGTACATTTGTAAGAACAGTGTAGTAAGGGGGGAATGTTAGCATAAATTGTATATTACATTACATTGTTAGTTTTGTGGATAGTTAAACAAACCTATGTTCAGTTAGATATACAACTATATCAATGGTATATGTCATGTATAAAGGTGTGTGCACTGGTTTGAATAATACATAAAGTTTCACACTCTTCAGTAATTAAATTAATTCTAGCGATACGTGTACTTAATCAAACAAGATTTTTTTATATTTGAAATATTTATAGGAATAAGGTAAAAAATCATTGTCAATCATGAACACAAGTTCTTATAGCATCTAATGACCAATGGAATTGGGCCCCAATTAATTGTGGGAAAGGTGACACATGCTTAATAAGGACTCTATTTTTACTTTAATTCATAATATATAACATAGGAACCTTTATTTATCTTGATATCCTAGTCACATTTTTTTATGCATGACAGATTGATCAAAAGATTAGATTTATCATTGTTTAATATTTCCAAGTCACTAACTAGACTACACATTTATCTAAATCTTACAACTTAGACCTTATATAATCCTTTAAACCTTTATTTTCCTACATAACTCTTTGAATTTATATTTATTCTTAATATTCCCGCAACATTAGCACCATCATCTATTTTATTGAAAAATTCATGAACAAATTTCATGTGGGAGTTGATAGTGAACCCCATAACTCACAAAAATTACATGCAACCAAAATTCATATAGAATGAGAGATCAAAGCACCTGATTTGTTATTCAATCAAGAGATAAATCATTGATCCACACAAGTATTTGATATTGATATTAACTTGTAACTATATTGAGTGTGAATACCTAGATTGTAGAATTTATAATAATGAATTCTTATAAAATAAAAAAGGAAAACCTTAGATGAGGATTTGATTAGATTGTGACAAGTTTTCTAATCATATGCAATGAGACAACTTGACCAATAAATAGTCCAAACTAATAATAAATAAAAACTCCTAAGTTTATCTTAAGTAATTAAAGTAATAAGGGACCTAATAATTAATTTATGACTACTTAATAATCAAGTGATTTTCACAATCAATCCAACAACCCTACTTAAGATCAACTTAGGGAGTAAGTAAATAACTGATAAATGATAAAATTATGGATGCATGGATGGGTTCTGATTATAAGGCCTGATGAGGTACCCATGTACAAATAAATGAATTGTCTCATAGATAGAGAAAAGGAGAAAACCACATGGGAAAAAATCCTCTCCAAAAAAGAGAAAAAAAAATAACCGCATTAGTGAAAGAAAGATAAAAGGATGACTCAATGTGACCCCCCAAAGATTGATTTTACCACACAAGTACAATAGATGTCCCTATGATAGAAGAGAGAAAAAGAGGATATGGATCCCCCCATAAAGAAAGAGCTCATGTTCCAATGATGAATGCATGAAGACAAAACATGATCCATTTCCTACAAACTATATTTTTTCCCCTAGGAAGAAATAAATCCACTAGTGATTGGATAGGCCATTCCTAGAATATGGAAGAATCAAGAATCCAAATCCAAATGATGTGTGCCTCTGAAAACTACTCAAGTGTCCACATGTTCGAATGAGATTATGTCAATCTATAAACCAATGAAGACTTATGTAGAGAAAGCTCTAAATTCAATGAAGATGATTGGCCAACATTGTTGATGTGACTTTAAAAAAAGAGGAGATGAATGTACCCAAAGTAATATTTTGAATCTACAATCTAAGAATCTACAACACGAATGATATATAGGAAAGATACGAATCCCAAGTTGTAATGTATGGAAGATGATGAATGGCTTGTTGCATTGAATGAATAGTGCCCAAAGATATGGTGTTTCCAAGATTATCATGAACAATAGAATATGGAGATTGAATCTCGGTTAGAAGAGTGGGAACATGAAGATAATTCTTTGAACAATCAGAATAAGTAAGACCTATGATACACTCAAGCTCCTATAGAGTAGATCAACTTTAAATGGTTATATAATATATATTTGCAAGAGGAATGAGACAATTTACAGCATGATCCTCTAGGAATGGAGAGATATGAGGGTCTCTATGGATCTCCTAAAGTTGGGTCCAAAGTATGTGCAGCTAATCAATGTCTGATACAACACACATAGTGTCATGATCAACACTAGAACACATCACTCCTACAACATGATCACTAATAATACCCCATGTTGAATAACTCCTTGGCATTTACTGTAGGTATGATTATATAAAGATAAGGAAAAAAATCAAGTCACATGAGATGTGTTAGAATGCCATTTTTCCAAGACTCATAATTATCATTCTGTAAGATGACCACAAAAGTCATCTCATGCAAATATATCCCTTCTTAGTGCCAACACATCCAAGTAATTAATAAAAGTGTGAAATCACAAAAAATGAATAAATTATACCTTGGGAATATTCTATAAAAATTTGCATGAATGGATTCGAAGAGCTCTAAAAGACGTTCACAACTCTACTAGAACCGTGAAAATCATAGATACATGCAAAAAATTATGAGATTGGAAGAAAAAATTATTATATGACTTTGATTAAGTATAAAATAAACTAGTAGCAAAATCTGATGATGAGACCTACACCACTCGATATTACATAGAACTAGCTTTCTGACAATCTCTAATTTTTGAATTTTGAGTTGTATTCCCAAGTAATGATAAAAGGAAACAAATAATTCCTTTAGGGAAAGTTATGGCTAGGAAGAGGAAAAATACATCTGTATGGTACGATGTCATGTTGATGTCAGCATGATGTTAGTGAATATTTAATAAAATATTCCTTTCTTGTTAGAAAATTCACTAAAGGCTTAAAAAATAGGTTTATCGGAATATGCCTCAAAGATGCCTTGAATTTTCTATATTCTCATTATTTTCGTTGATTGCCAAAATTTTGAGGATTAACGTCGAGAAATATCTTTGTAGGCCAAATTTTTAAAGGATGTTGTGAGTGATGTTGTAGACCCTAGATAATTTGTGCTAGTGGTTTGGAGTTTTTCGGTGGTAATTGTAAAGCTTCCAAGAAGTGTGTAGACCTCCCTGAAGTTGAGTAGGGTTGTTGATGATGATTTTTAAGGCCACTAAAAGTAAACCCTAGAGATTTCCATATACCACATGGTGCATGGAGTAGGGTATGACATGCATGCTCTCTTAAAGAATAATGATTTTTCTAATTTTCCTCTTCCTTTTTTAATCCTTTGACTAAAAAAATGTACAAAAATAGATTTTTTGTAAAACCCTAAGGGTGTACCTATGCACAAACATAAATACAATAGATTTTTATAGATACTTATGATTCTATGAATTCCATATGGTATTACATATTTTGTATGGATGTTCCTACTACAAATAAATTTCTTTTTTTGAAATTTCACTGATTTTGATTAAACATGTAATCTTAAGGTTTTTGTCCATTTTAGACTCAACAATGATGGTAGTTTCACTCTAGTATGTGCCATGTTTTTCAAGGATAGATCTTCAAAAATTTAAATAGGAAGCTACATATCTAGATCTTTGATACCATGTTGGAGTTGATAGTGAACTCCACAACTCCTAGAAATCACCTACAACCAAAATTCCTATCACAAATAAGAGAAACATGATTTTCTATGCAACCAAGACATAAATTGATCCACACAAAGCATCTAATATTAATATTAACTTGTAATTGTATTGAATGTGAATACATAGATTGTAAAATGTACTATAATGAATTCTTATAAAATCAAAAGTGCAAACCCTAAAAGAGGATTTGATTAGATTGTAAAAGTGTCCTAATCCTATGTAATGAGACAAATTGACCTATAAATAGCCCACTCTAATAATATAAAATACTCATAATTTTAGCTTAAGTAATTAAAGTAATAAGGGAACTAACAATTGATTAATCATCATATGATTATCCTAATTACTCCAATATTTCAATTAATTAACTCCTTTGAATTTCAAGTCCAAATGAGTTTATTATTATTATATATGATTAATATTAATGGTAAAAGATAACTAAATGAGAAGGTATGAATAAAATGTTTAGGTAGTGTAATGTACAAAATTATATACACTTATAATTTCACATTATGTTTTGTCCCTTAATTTATTGGACACAATTAAGCTTCTAATTTTCTAAATGATGCATTATAAAGCCTAATTTTTATAATTTTCTAAAGGAGGAAAGTATTAAACAAATGCATCCAATCATTAATTTTTCCCATACTTTGAGTGTCCTAGAATTTTGGGCCAAGACCCAGTCACCCATGGATGACTAGAACGCTCTTCTTAGTTGGGACCCAAATTCAAATATGTTGTTGGTATCATTTTAATATCCAAAATTCAAATATGAAGTGTCAACTTTTGGAATCTAATTTTTGAGAAATCAGATAAAGATGTATAAATACCTAGTTCTTTTATCATTTGAAATCTAACAAGAAAGAACACAATTTGGAGAACTTATGATCAAGCAATATTTTCAAGAGCACTCAAGAGTAGCATTATCAATCATTTATCAAAGAAATCCAAGATCCAACATTATGTCAAATTTTATATGTATTCATATTTCCTTGTGAAGGCTAACATTGTTGTAGGTCTTCAAGCATTCAAGCATTCAATAAATTCTATCAATAAAGATCCAAATCATTGAAGAGATGTGTATGACTTTAGTCCTTCAAGGAAGGCAATGAAGGGTGGTGAGTTTCAACATTTTTTCTATTCATCATTTCATGCCTTTCCATTAACGTTGTATGATTGGCATTGCCATTGTGGAAGTAGGAACACTTATGCGGTGTTTGACTAAGGCAAGACCCTATATGGCTCAACATTTTCCCTCTTCATGAATGTGCAGATTACAAGTTTGAAGATCCATTTTGTATTGTTGCATTTGTTGTCATCAACCTTGTCAAGACACAAAAACTCACCCACAAAATTTATTTACAACATTTTGACAGTGGGAAAGGCGAAAAATGGAATCTTAGATCTAGCACTAGAGGACCCAAAAAATTGAGTAGGACCACCTTACAAAGACTTAGTCTCCTTTGGGTGACCTATTATTTGTAGGAATAACTAGACCAATTTTTCTAGGTAGGTATACAGTCATTTGCACCTCCTAGATCTACTAGAACTTTACTATTTATATTTATTAGTTATCAAGATCTTGCATTTCTCATATTAGGGCATATAGTATCATTAGGTTATTCATTCCAAAATATTTCCAATCCATTCCCATCCTTAAATATATGTAGATCTAGGTCTGATTGACTCACCTAAGAGGTTGTATGTAGTCTATGCACCTTTTTTATTTGCATCTTAATGAAATCCTAGAAATGATGGAATTTATTATAGGTCATGAGTATTAAACTTTGAGTGCACCACTTTTTTTATGTTTCAGATAATATATTTCTATGTTTAGTTAAGTCCTCTACTATCTAGTTTGAGTTGGCCCATAAGTTTTGATGATCTATTCACTAGATAAATCTAGAGTATGATATTACATTTAGTACTACACATGTGGACCCCATGATATCTAACACATTGGTGTTTTGAACAAAAAACCTTACACTATACTTTTTCATGTGTCATTTTCCTTCTTATTTGCAAGCTAATTCTTTTAGTTTTAAGGAAAAATAGAATAAACAAATGATGAGGACCTTTGTTATTTTATTTTATTTTTATAATGGGAACTAAAAATTTATTTCCATTAAATAATATGGTGAGGATAAAATATATTTTTGTATTATGCTAAATGGATGATCAAATCCACCCTTTCTATAATCATCATTATGCCATGTGACACAATACCTTTAATCCACCCTAGATAGACCCTTTGAGATTACACAAAAAATTATCTAGAGATGAATACAACCATGCCATGCATGTCATATTTTATCAAAAAAATCCTAGAAAACTTATAAAACTAGTATTTTGCATATTAAATATTGCATATACCAAAACAACACAAGACTTGTGAGTGAAATTTGTTGTTTCCAATCATACTTGAGCATGTAACTCTTGAGACTTCATTTAATAACACTCCATGAAAATCCAAATATGGCCCACAAATTATAATAATTTGGCCACCTTGCAAATTAAGACTAGTAACCCATGAAGATATTCAATATGAGAACCCACACACATTGTCCTACATAATGAATTTGGTGCATACAATCCCATAACATCCAATATAATCCTATCCACTAGACCAAATGAAAAAATCCATAACAACCTGGGTAATTCTATTATCATTTATTTTAATGTATAAGTAATATGTACAGCCATAGTACATGTGTGTTAAGGAATAAGATCCAATATCTTATAATCAAATCATTATGAATGAGCCATTTATGTTATAGGAAAGATGCAATAAATTTCTATGAGTAATTTAGATAAGTCACATAATTACTAAGGTTAGAGACCTAAACAATTGAATTAGGACACCATGAGAGAAGATATGAAACCCAACCAAGAAACATAATTTGGAAAATGACAAATGGGGAATAATAAATATTTAGAGGCATGACTATATATTAATAAATGAACCTAAATAAAACCCATTTAAAATCCATCATATGATTTTCAACAAGAAGGCACCAACCATGTACAGAGATAGAAGGGTACATTATAAAATTGGGTGTCTACAAAGGCTCTAATTAGGGATGTAAAACCCCAAGTGTATTATAATGAGATTTAGAATAATTTTCAAATATGTAAACTAGATAAAAGGGAATATTTTTCTATCCCTTATATTTGGTAATGTTAGCATTCCCAAGAAGGAAAGATTCATTAACAAACTATTAATGAGAATGAGGATTGAGAAAGGAAGTGATTTGAATTCTTGAACTCTTCTGGTTATTTTAATTTAAGAAGTGTTCCTCCCCAAAACTTTAGCCATAATAATAAATAAATATGATAGATGTTCCCTTGACCTTAGCCCCTTCATATATTTTAAGTTTCCATTGTTGTTTCCATCTATTGTGACAAAGAAGGAGGGAGTAGTGAAGCAATTCTCTAGGAGTTTAAGAAATTTTCCCTTAAACCTAAAATTATACAAGACCAACTCAAAAAATTCCTAATAAACCATATAATATTCTTTAGATATATCCAATTTAAGATCCATACATTTATTTTTAATTTTCTTCATAGACTAAGGAGAAATATTAGGAAGAATTATCTCAAAATAAAACTATTCTAACTTTTTATGTATCAACTTATTTAGACGAGGTTGAATCATTTTTACCAAAAATTTTGATGTTAATTTACAAACAATATTGCATATACCCATCATATTAAATTTAGATAGTTTATTTTCTCAAAAAACAAAAAAAAAAAACGATTAAAAAGGGTTTTATTACATTCCTCTCATAGTTCCCACATAGAAAAGAGTTCCTAGTTACCTTTTGTGATGTATTTACCAATAATTTCCTTATACTTTTGGAAGAATTTTATAGGAAAGGTGCCAAGACCCAGGGCTTTATAAGGGTTAGTAGATAAATGACTTATTTAACATATTTATTAGACACCAACGTACTCATTCCAACTAGATATTCATCTGATAAGACCTTGGGAAGAACCTATAAGAGACTATTAACAATAAATATATCAAGATAGGGGTGAAATTTAGCAATTCATGAAAGAATTTCAATCCTTCTACCTAAATTTCCTCTTAGTTATTTTATATCCATTATTTTAAAGAGTTGACACATATGGTTGGTTTTCCTAGGCTTTAGAATGAGTTCATCAAAAATTTTGGAACTCCTATCTCTAGTTTTGAGCAATGCACTAGTGATTTCTATTTATAGAATATTTCCTCTTTTTCTATCATGTTATGAAGATTAGATAAAAATATATTTTTAAATAAATCTATTCACCTACCTACCCATTGGAACCTTTTGATTCTATTTATTTTTGGCTTTGATTAGATACTACCTGGTTGCATGTTTTAATTAAACTATGTTTTTGATTAAGGTAAGTTGGGTTTTTGACAAGGTCCAAACCTTGTTACAAAAGAACAAGAGATAAGATAAACCAACATAGAATAATAATCTAAAGAACCAAAATAATTATGTTACCTAGGAGGCAACCAACTAAATATACAAAAACACTTGAAACAAACTTTTGCACCATCACAACCTTATTCAAAGAGTGTGAACGAGAATTTTTTTTGGAATACCTTTATTCTACCTTAGAAAAAATTTCTAATAAAATATGTACTCCATGTTCGAAGACCAAGGAGAAGAGGTAGGGGAAAACCTCCTAAAGACCCCTTTTAAAGAACTAACACTATTTGAAGAACTTTGAGGAGTAGTAGAACCACCAATAAATACAACATGATCTAAAATGAGGGTAGAAGTACAGGGGGAAATAAGCTAAATGGCAGTAAAATAAATATCAATTTGACCACAAGGGACAATAATAGACCGAAAGAGAGTAGTAGCCAAAATAGAGGATGGAATCTCAAAGTCTATAGAATCAACAATCAAATCACCAAGGAGAATTATAAGATGGTGGGGAGGGGCATTCATTCACCAATAAGAGAACATCTTATGACCACAAGGAACACTAATAGCCAAGTGCCCAATCATAAAACAACATAAAAAAAAATGAGATGCCCTCATAATCAACCATTTGAGTCCAAAGATGGTCATGCAATGCTAAAGCAACTTTACTTGGTAAGGCCTTGGATAGATCAATTTCTACCAAGGTATGGGTAAATGAGGTGTCATAAATTTTTTATTTCTTCGTATTTATTTTGACCTTTTTAATTTCCACATGAATTTGTAACACTTATTTCTTTAGATTTAAAATTCAACAATTCCTTAATGAGATTTTTTATTTTAGGTTGTAGGGCCCACAAGATTTTAAATTTAACAGGATATGCTCCTTCATTTGAAAATAGACCATTTTAAAATAATTGGTGTGTTTTTTTATCTAATTTTAATTTATATTGATAATTTAAAAGTATCTAATATGTTCTTGTTGGAAAAAATAAGAAATATATCAAGTTTTACTTTCTTTAAAATTCAACCCATTCTTTTATTTGACTAATTAATTGATAATTATTATAGATAAATTTCTAGGTGTTTTATTGGGAAAAGAGATCTCAGATCTAAATCACACTTCTCCCAAATAGTAGCAAATTAAAAATGATCTCAAAACCCACTTGGCTACAAAACTCAATGGAAGAGATAGAATGGTGGATCTGTGTTTTAATTGAGTTTTGGAGGATGATGTTGGATGGTTGGATTGATTGTTAATTCACTATTTTTAAGGATGTAATGATGTTTGTAGGAAAAATATGAAAATGAATCAAACTATGATGATTTATGAAAATTATAAAATAGAAAGATAGAAACAAACTTCAAAAATATAGAGGATAGACACACCAGAACAAGGTTGGTCAAGGGCCTGGTGTGCCCTAGACTAGACTCATGTTTTCCAAGATCTGAAATGACAAGCTTGAAGTCTCTGATCTATAGGTTCTATTATCCTAGAGTCACTATAGGTAGTTATTCTATTACTATGAAAATCATATATCCACATGGTTTGACAACTTGTAGGCTTGAATAAATGAGAAATTAGTCTTTAATCTTTCTCCAATTTGCTTCAGGTCTGAAAACCTATACACATGAAAGAGGGAGAAGGGTTGTATTGTATAGGGGATTTCCTAATTCAAACCTCATTTGGGTATTTCTACCTCCATAATGGCTATGATGATGTAAAGAGAGAGCTTACCCTTTTTCACGAAAGGCTAAATGATAAACAAGTGATGAATTGACTAATGCTCCAACTCAATACTCATATCAAAATTCCTTAATGGACTGAAGTCACGTACTCATAACCTTCAAGGAGAATTTGATTGCTTGATTGAGCTCCTACAAGTGTTAGTACTTGGAAAAAAAATGAACATAAAATATGAAAAAACTTACATAAAAACATGATGAATGATTGACATGATGCTTGACTAAAATAAATGTTGCAATAATGTTGATAATTCTACTATATACGACTCTTGATTTGTTTTAGTAATTTATTTTTTTCTTAATCAAATTGAAAGGATTAAAATGATGAAAATACTTTGTATTGATATGCAATTCTTCCAATTTCCTAAAAATAAAATGCCAATAACCGAAAAATAAAATTAGAAATTCAAATAATAAAATACTCACAATGATATATTTAAAATGGATCCAAAAAGGGTTGGTCAAGGACATGGGGCACCCTATACTATAACCATGCTTTTTGGGCCCTAAAGTATCAGGGGTGAATATTAAATGCTTATTTTCATTTTCTATTGTTTGATTTTCCAAATATGTTTATAAAATGCATAATTAGGTCCAAGCACATAGGGGAAGCTAAACCTAGTGTGAAATTGTCAAGCGTTATAAAATTTGACACTAAATTAAGCCCCCAATTTAGTGAGAGTTTGAACTTACACTCAAACTCAAACTATGGTATAAATAAGCCAAGAAGGGTTCAATTATCGAAAAAAAATTGAGATAGGATGAGATCGAATCTATGGGATACACTAGCCCTTAGATTCAAAATCATATGGCAAGACAATATAAGGATAAAGGAAACACACATATATGAGATGCAATGTAGCATGAGAAACATGAAACATACATGGTGAAGACATACAACATAACATGATGCAAATATAAAAATGAAACCAAACAAAATAAAAACACGATACAAAAATAGATAAGACACATAACAATCACAAGACATACAATAACCAAAAACCAAAAACCAAAAACACAACCTGGTTGCTAAAAGGATTTGACTCGGTTAGGTAAAGAGACCTTAGTCTCAAATTTGTCCTAGAAAATACCAAATTTCATTTCTCAAATGTATGCTAGTCAAGATATTTCTCTCAATAATGACCAATGTAACATACCCAATGTTTACTCTCTTGTTTTAACCTAAGATTTAACTCATGAGGTGAATAATTCAAATCTCCAAAAATAGGGAAATATAATTTCTTTTTCAATACAAAAATTGCATGTTGCATAAATAATTTCACATGACACTACATATTTAATGAAATAAAATAATATAATTCCAAATAAATGAAGCTCATATTTTCAAATAAATATTATAATAAAATCATAATCATATATTCAATTCCATAACTTACAAGAGTTCAAGGTCAATGTATCCTTTATCTAGATTACACTAATTTTGTTTCATAAAACTTAGTTGGTGTTTGCAAGAGGGAGAGGATCACCCAAGTGCTTTTGCTCCAACCACAGACCTAGTGATCTCCCACACACCTTCCTAACTAGAAGTGGCCCTACCCTTCGATGAAGAATTTGGTATGGGAACCACTAGAATTACCTATTTGAGTATCTAGTGTTGTGTCCTACATAACAAGTAGGCTCATGCAACTATGGATACATTCCAACTATGTATGATACTACTGACAAGAAATGAAACCTAGAGCACAGTGAACTGATAAAGTGTAAGCATCAATTTCTATAGTTACTTTGGCCAAAGCTTGATAAATATAATCAATACACTTTTTAAGGAAGCAGTGTTGTAAGATCAGCAACCTCTAACTCAACTTGGAAATCCTACTTACCTATGGTTAACACTTCTCTTCATTTGACCTAAATTTTTTCTATCTTAAACAAGATATTTTTCAAAGATGATGACACACTAATGTCAATTTATTCAACCAAAAGGTTTGACACAAATACCTTGAATACCTTGTTACATACTTGTAACAATCTAGGTCTTGTAGCTGCTTCTTATTCAATTGATTACCCAAACACAAGGGAATAATATATTATCCTAATTTTAAGGGATCTGAGAACATAAGTCATCTTCTCAAAGTTAAAACTACCATACATAGTGAAAGGTGGAAAATTGTTTGGTCTTAGCTTCTAGGGTTTAGGACCTAGAAGAAGCATAATCTTCAAACACTCAAGAACAAACTCTTGAGATCACATTGCTAAGGGGAAAGATATCTTCCAATAGGGCTATTCTAGGGGCTGAATATAAGATAACAAGGGGTTCACCACCAAGCTTAGACTTGGAAAGATAAAGGAAATGCAAGATGCAACACTAAACCCTATTTCAATGCAATGACCTACAAAATGACCTAGAAAAGTAAATGAAATAGAAAATAAAGTAGTAAGATGAATGGTGTACACCTAGAAATATAGGAATGATTGATTGAAGCTTTGAATTGATATAAAATTTGACTTTTTGACCAATTGGGACCCATTCACGAACCTGGGCAAATTAGTCCCAGATCTGGGTTTCTGCATAGGAACCTCTTTTAGGAAAAAGGGTATCTAAATCTTAAAATAAATCTAGAAAATAGTTATAGTGGGACTCATTCACCACTTCTGGAGATTCTTTCACATTCTTCTTTTTCAAGAATTTAAATTTTTGATCTATACTTGAACACCTACTCTTTCCTTCCAGCTTGAATCCTAGATCCGAGTTTGCGAAAATAACTACAAAATAGAATATAGACTTGATTTACTAATGGGGGGTTTTCCTTTTTCAAACCCCTAGTTTGGTAATTAAACTTTGATGGAAATAATGAAATGTGCATGAAAACCCTAGCCTTAAGTGTGTCTAAGACTAAGAAATCCGAAACATGATGGAATCCTATTCTAATGTGCAAGAATGAAAATATGGAGATGAATAACTCACTTGTGGAGATCTCTAATCACCCAAAATGAGCCCTAATGATACATGTACCTTCCTCAAGCTAAATTTAGAATGATAATGGAGGATGGAATCACTTAGGAAACAAGTCTTTAGGCTTGGCTTGATGGCTAGTTGCATCTCCCCAACCTAGAATAAATCATGATTCACCATAGACAACCATGATCAACACTTGACAATGCTATATCTTGAATGAAAGTGAGCTTGAAAACCTGCAAAAATACTAATGTTGCTCCAATTATTCAACTTTTCTTTCTCTTGAAACATGAATTCTCTTGTGAAAGATTCTCAACACTCGTCTCTTGAATTTTCTCTTAAAAATGCTTGCTCAAATTGCTTAGATTGATAAAAATGACTTAGAAAATTGCTAATATAGGCATCAACACCTAACAGACTATTATTTAGATCTCAAAGGATGACATCCACCAAAGTATTGAATTAAAATGGTGAATTTTTTGCTCAAAATTGAAAAAGACCCCAAATGGGACTCATTCGCCACCCTTGGTGAATGGGTCCCACCTAAGGGGACTATTACACCCCAATTGTGTAGTTACTATTACTACATTGTGTAAATGTGAATGTAATGTGATTTTTTGGAGATGAATAGATTCTTCTCATACCATGTTATGAATGTGAATGTTATCACATTTGATGTTATCTTATTTGATGTTATCTCAGTTGATGTTATTTCATGGGAAATACTACATATATGTGAATAGATGGTTATTGAATTATTATTATTCTAACTTTGGAGATTTTTATGTATACTGCATATTGTTATGATCAATTGAATTTTGTGTGCATGTGTTAGTGGATACAAGTAAATGTTCATTTCTCTAGGTGGAGGGGAAGTATCACTTGGGAGAAGATCTTGGTCGAATAACTAGTAATGTAAACTATCTGAGCATACACACACTGTAATAGTTTGGATGAGTCTAGACGTAGACATGGGAAGTTGATAGGTCATCCCTAGTTTGAAATATTTGCATTAGTAAAGGTCTTGTTTACTATCGAGTGCATTATTGGGTGATGTTTACTTGTTTGAGCTTTTGAGACCTTATTTTACTATGCTTGATTATGTGGTGGATTATAGGGATATATGCATATATACATATATTGGCATATGTGTATAATGGATATAATGGGATATCCATATGAGTATGAGGACATATGTATAGAAATGCATATATGTATATAAATTATGATGTTATGTTTCTTTGAGCCTTCTTTCAATACTTATCTACATCAAAAGTATGCAAGTATATGCATATATACATACATTGATTCGTATGTGAGCACAATCATGTGCATGTATGTGTAAGTAGGAATACTTACAACATACTCATCTGAGGGATCAATTATATATATATGAATATATAAATACATTTAATGAATGTGTGTATCGACAATAATAAGATATGAAAGGGTAACCTCATATATATATGTGTGTGTGTGTGTGTTTGTGTGAAAATATTTACATATATGTGTACAAGTGTATGATCGAACATATATATCTGATATATGCATAAATACCCGTATACATATGTATACGTGAACAAAGAGGAGGATGTATATATTTATATATATAATTGATGATATATATCATAATATTGTCTTGCATATATAATAGAGATTTATATGCCAATATTATCGAAGTTCCATTTGGTGTGTATATGTATATATCTATATAGTATGTATTATAAATATATACATATTTCTAAATGTTTATTTTTTGAATATGATTATTTATAATACAAATAATACTATTCTATATATATATATATGAAGCACACAAAATGGATGACTAAAGGCATAGACTTGATAAGTATTCGAGGTAGCAAGTATATGAGTATTTGATAAACTATACTAGATGAATACATGACAATGCAATTCTAATCATAAACCGCATAAAAAATATAAAAGCACTAGAATTAAAATTGTTGTTTTGACTAGCATATTATAGAGTGTTCTTCCATAAGTATATATATCTATAGGGAGAATAAAGTGGTTCCTTTGGAAGTAGAAATACCACCAAGTCTACAAGATAGATCGCTATCATTTAGATGGGCATTTGGGTATGTGCAGGATCATCATGGAAAAAACAGGCCCTTAAGTGGTGATAAATTCAGAAAAAATAGAGTTAGGCAACTTGACGTAAAAATTTGAATAAGTTATGTATATTATTTAAAAAATATTTAAGAATAGAATATGTAGAAAATTGAATGTAGTTTCTAAACAATCAGGTTTATTTAAAAAAATAAAAAATCTATTTGGTGAAAATCTGAAATTTCAATGTAGTAGTACTTAAATTTTGGAGAAAAATAAGAAGTAGGTGTTTGTCTGACCACCCTAACCACAATAAAATGATAATATTTTTTTATAATATTTTAGATAAGTAAAGGAATCATGTCTCAATGTGATGCATATTTTTTTGTAATTTTTTTCCAAGTAAAAAATTAAATGAATTTTTTATTTCAAATTTTAAAAAATATAAAAACCTGTATGTCTGACCACCTTAACTTGGTCAAAACTTCATGAAATTCATTTTTTTATTTTTTAATCCTATAGTATGGGAAGCATAGAATGTGACACATGTTTTAGATTCAAAAAATATGATACCGTTTGAAAGTTATAGATGTTTTTCAATCAGCCTATCAATAAGGACTTTAGTTGTAATTCAAATAGAAAATGAATAATAATTATTTATTAAATTCAAAGTAACACATAATTTATATTGGTGGAAAGGTGAGAATATCCTTTAAAAACCCTTTTCGTTTCATCAATTTTGGGTAAGAAAAAAGTCGTCAGTGACATGGGCCATCATATCACTTACATATCGCCACTTTTTGGCCCATCATGATCTTGCACATATCCATTTGCATTCTTGGAAATCAATTATTTCCAATAATGAATGGAAGCTGATTCATAAGGCTAACTTATAGTCGATATAGCCTATGGAATGAAGGTCGATATTGACCATTTCTTTAGAAGTTGATTTAAAAGATTTTGAATGCAAGTGGAAACCAATTATCATTGTGATTAGCACATGATATATGGTGTGGCATTGCATTTGATATTTCTGGTTGTAGAATGCTTGAATTGGTCTATGTGTTTAATGGGACCATGCTTGACTTTATCTCACATATTAAACTGGCTATGCCAATTCATTAACCATCTGGAATGTTTGTAACCTGTTATCATTTTATGGATGTTTACTGAGTTTGATGGTGCAAAATCTGAAGGAAAAGAATAGCAGATGATTCCACCTTTGAGTTTGATTTCATGTAGATTTATTCACATTGAAACAATTCAATTTATCCATGTGCATTTTGATTTACTCTTTGAAAATGTTGTCATGGAAACTCGCCGATCTATAGGAGGACTTGTTGAGTCTAAGCTTAGTTGTTGCCACCTTAATGTTGAGCTACATTGCATGAATCTTGTTGCCATTTTGTATGCCTAAATTGTAGGCTTTGAGGTTGCTTGGATGGGTATGTGCAGGATCATGATGGGCCAAAAAGTGGTGATATCTAAGTGATATGATGGCCCATGTGGTTGGTGACTTTCTCTTTACCCAAAATTGATAAAACGAAAAGGGTTTTTAAAGGAGATTCTCAGCTTTCCATTGATATAAATTATGCTTTACTTTGAATTTAATAAATAATTATTATTCAATTTCTATTTGAATTAGGACTAAAGTCCTGATTGATAGGATGATTGAAAAACATTTATAACTTTCAAATGGTATCACATTTTTTTAATCTAAAACATAAGTCACATTCTATGCTTAACATATTATAGGATTGAAAAAAAAATGAATTTCATGAAGTTTTGACCAAGTTAAGATGGTCAAACATACAATTTTTTTTATATTTTTTTAAAGTTGTAACAAAAAATTAATAATTAATTATTTACTTGGAAACAAATTACAAAAAAATATGCATCACATCAGCACATAAGTCCTCTACTTATATCTAAAATATTATAAAAAAATACTATCATTTTATTGGGGTTAGGGTGGTCAGACAGACACCTACTTCTTATTTTTTCCTTGAAATTTAAGTACTACTGCATTGAAATTTCAAATTTTCACCAACTAGATTTTTTTTTAGAAAATAAACCTAGTAGTTTAGAAACTACATTCAATTTTCTATAGATTCTATTGTTACATATTTTTGAAATAATATAGATAACTTATTCAAATTTTTACGTCAAGTTTCCTAACTCTGATTTTCTAAATTTTCATCATCACTTAAGGGCCTATTTTTTCCATGATGATCCTACACATACCCAGAATCCAGATTCTTTATAAATAGTTTAACTAGATCTTATTGTGAGGGACACATTATTTCCCCAAGAGATTATACATCTTTTGAAGTTCATTATTTTTGAGTTATTACTATCCATACTTTCCTTATTTTATGAGTGAGATATAGAGAGTGTTCTATTGTGAGTAAGAGGTAACATTGTTGTTTGAGAGAAGTAAGCTATCAACAAGTGAGATAGACTTGTTTGTGAGAAGTTTATTATCAAGCTAATTGTTGTTGAAGAGGGTTGCATTGTTCTCTTTAGTTTGGATAAAGCAATAGCAGGCATGGGGATCTCTTCTTCTATGCTATTTTACTTTTGAATGATATGTTTTGTATGCATGGATGAGATGACTTTCCAGTATATGCATTAGAAATTTAGATTATTTTGAAAAGGAAAGTGAAGTTATTACATGTTATTTTCATGATTTTTTTTTTATGTACTCCATAGTAGGAGATGGGTGTTTATCATAGGTATTATATACTAGGTATGATTGAACATGAAAGAACATATTGTGCATATAGCTAATTTATTTATTTCACTAGGAAATATTATGTTTTACTCCTAGGAGAGGTTATCTAGTATGGGAGAGAATTTTGTAAACTTACAAGTAGGGTTATCCAAGTATATAGGTTATCTTTGGAATGATGGACTATCCATAGAAGGAAATACCTAACTTGTGTACTTACTAGTTAAGTAGGTTTATTCCAAGTAGATTAATATGTTGTAGGTTATCTGGGATAATGGTATATCCATTGAAGGAAATATGTATATGTAGCTTAAGATAGCCATCGGTGAAATCGGCCCTAAGTAGTTTATGTGATAGATGACTTCATTTGAAGTACTTAATGTGAACTCTTTGATCAAAGTTGTGTGAATGTACGAGACTCCAATTATTTGTGTGACTACCAAGACTACACTATTAGTTCATCGAGATCCATTATTACATGCTAGACAAAGATTGTGGGATTACAAGTTCTTGTTATGTAGGACACATCACTATGCTCAATTGGTTTTAATTATTAGTTACTTTACCAATATCTTCATTAAAGGGAAGGACCATCTATCAAATGATAGATGTGTGGGGGACCGCATTATGAGTCTGTGGTTGGTGGAAAAGCACCTGAGTGATGCTTCTCCTTCATAGAAGGCAATAAAATAACCAAGATTTGAAAGGAAGGATCTTGGACCATCTTACAACTGTTTTTTCTAGAGCTCTTTGAGCTATGTTTGTAAATGTATGCTTTCTTACATTTATGTATTATATGAAATGAAAGGGAATTCATGTTGTATTATGTTTTGCATCTTCATTGAAAAATTATCAATAAAGAAAAGAAACAAAATTATCGCAATGGTTTTTTACTTGTCTATTTACTTGTTTGGTGTAAAATAATAAATTTTTACTTCATAAAAGGGTTAGTACGTTACAGGGACTCATTCGCCCAAGGTGGCAAATGAGTCCCACCTTAGCTTTTTGAGGTGGGTTTTTAGGATTTTTGGTGTTTTAAGTACTTTTATGGGATTTTTTTGTGAAATAAGCCTTGAGATCTGAAATAATGGGTCTTAGGGGCCTATAAATGATTATTTAAAATGTAACTAATGCAAGGGTTCTAATATAGGTCCAAATTAAGTGTTAAATTTCCTCTCTTTCAAGAGTGTACAATTTTTGACACTACATTTAGCCCCAAATTTAGCACCCATATGACTCTACGTGCATATGGAAGCTAAAGGAATCAATAATAATGTCTATTTTATAAAAGGATACACATATAATTTCATAGTATGAGATAATTAAGCCACCACTATAGCTATCTACAAAACCATAATGTTAGGAACCCCATCCTACAACACGAACTCGTTAGTTGTCCAAAAATCCTTTTATCTAAATTTTTTCTAGAAATATTATCCGAGGGTAGATGTATGCCTCCCTTCACTTTGCTTTCTTTATAGAGGTGGAATTAAGGTAGCAATCTAGCCTCATCGAATAGGGTAAGTCGTATCATAGGGTATTTCCAAGTATCACACTACATAATGATACACATGTGATGATGTCGGGGGTGGAATCACGATTCCAACACAATAAACAGCGTCGAAAACAAAGCTCTCTAGCACTCGTTATGATGATTTTAATGAAAAGAACTTTTTAACCCTAATTTTAACTTATATGAGAGCAAAATGTGAAGTTAGTTTTAAATTTTTTGTCATTTACCTTTTTTGTAGCTTGAAATTGATTAAAGAGGAGTTGAAGATGTTGAGCTAATGAGATTACAGGCCTACAAGATTGGAGGTCTTGCAAGACCAGGTGGCACATGACAAGCACTATCATGAGGTGAGTTGATTTTTCTTCCTTACCTTTGTCCTTACACATTTATTTGATGAGTTTTACACATTTCTAGGTTAATTTAGGGCCTTGGAATTTGTTTTTGCAAAGTGTCCCCTTTTTTCGCAAAGTGTCCCCTTTTTTTGCAAAGTGTCCCTTTTGTTCATGAAGTGTCCCACTTTTTCACCAAGTGTCTCATTTCTTCGCGAAGTGTCCCAAAAGGGTTCTAAAGCATCTAGGACCTCTAGGAAAGTACACTAGAACAACTTTAGTACACTTTTATGATTTTTTATGTAAATATTTAAGAGTTTATATTTCTTATAGCATATATTTTTGATTTTTTGTTAGCTTCCCACCCATTTGTGATAACTTTTGGGTGGCAAATAGATTAACCTTCTTTAAGACTTATTTCCCACTCTTTCAGTGAAGGATAAGTAGCTTTTGCAAACTGCAAGATTATACTAGGCATACCTCATGCCCCCGATAAGGTACCATGATTCGATGTTGGTGGCCTTAACAAAGTGGTGGGATGCTAATACAAGTACATTTAATTTTCCTACTAGAGAGATGACCATCACACTAGAGGATGTACACCGCATACTTTGAGTTCCCATTCAGAGTGAGCAAGTATATTTTCTAGTGGAGCATTCATTCCGTGAGATGTAATATGACATGTAGTTATGCCTTGGTGGACTAATGCATGATGAGAGGGTGAGATTGCGGATAGATTTAGTGTTGCTAATATACTCATAGGCTCCATTGGTGGTGAGGATTATGATTTTGATAGTAGCACTAGTACTTTTCATTCATGGTTGAGGGGGACGTTTGGAGGGAGGAATGGTGCATAAGATTCATGGGATGATAGAGTAGAGGACCATATACGCCTGGGGCACAATATCCTAGCACATTTGTACTATGATCTCAGGAGATTTTTATTTCAAGAGGTGGACAACATGGTACACTGTATACTTCTATAGGTGTGGTGCTTAGAGCATATCATGTGCACCAGGTCGATAGGGTTCCCATTTTCGACAACCTTGGGTTATTCTCAGGCTTTCAACTATCCTCTACAATGGTTTTGGTAGTATGGTGATTTGCACTTTTGGAGATTCCACATTGACTGACTAGAGGAGGATGAGATCCTTTGGAGACCTTATCATCGTGTTCTACAATGGCAGGATGAGACTCAGTAGATGAAGTAGTTACAAATGGACAGGTTCTTGATTGGTAGGCACGACTACATAGTATGACCTTTCTACTATGATTGCATAATGCAACAGTTTTGTCAGACTCAGATGGCACCCAGGGCATGAAATTTTTTTAGGTCAATATGGAGTGCCCAGAGACCTAGTGATTCTAGAAGGTTCACTATCGAGGATATTCTCTATAGTGACCCCAATTTCTCATATCATGATATGCCTCTAATCTCTGATGCTTATGACATCGGTGCCATAGATGACTATGAGGAGTGGTGGAAAATAGCACAATCAACTCTCGTACTCCCTATGGATGAGCTGATAGGTGATGCAATACCACTCCTAGATGAGGGAGATGAGGTGGAGGACAAGGCCAAGGAGAGATGCTACAAAGATGCAGACATATTTGTGGATGTGATAGATGATGAGTATGATGAGGATGCATATCTTGACTATGATTTTGAGGAGAGGAAGGATGAGGAGGAGGAGCATTTCATGAGTGAGGGTGGTAAGGTAGTAAATGAGGATCCAGTGGGCCATGCGTGGGGAGATCCATCTCCTATTAATGTTACTAGATCACGAGTAGCAGCTACAGCAGGCACTAATACGAACAACCATGGAGCGCCTAGCACATCCTCCATGCCTGTTGCACATGATGAGGCTGATTTCTCACAGCCTACCCAAGAGCTAGGTGATGATATTTTATTTACTATTATGCTTTATGCTTATACTTTGTGCTTTAATTTTATGTATATGTGTACTGATATTTTTTATGGTTTTTATCTTGTAGGAGTTGTGAGAGACCTTGAGGATCTCTATCATCAAGTGGATATATAGATAGTTGCCCCATTAGTGTACAAGGCCACTGATTTAGACTATGTGCCCCGACCCATTATGAAGCGAGATCCAGAGTTGTTCAAGCCTTACATCACACTACGGGCAGCATATGAGATTTTAAGGAGTTGCATCCACTAAGTTGATGCTTCCTAGGATGCATAGTCATCTCGAACCCTAGTAGATTTCAAGAGACTACAATCTGAGGTAGCTACACTATAGGTAGAGAGAAATCAAATATTTAGGGAGCATTAGGAGGCCCTTGGAAAGGTACAGGGCTTACCATTTTCTCTTAGTACACTTAGTGGATCACAATCATGATTGCATACCACCATCTCCCAAAAAAATACCACTAGACATATGTGAGCACCAGGTCCCAAGAGATCTAGAAATCATAGAACTCAATAATATTTTATATATTGATGACATGTATAGAGAACTTTGATATATATGTGTGTGTGTGTGTGAGAGAGAGAGAGAGAGCATTTGATGTTTTATTACTTGTGTTTGTGTTGAATGTTAAATGGAAATTTGATTGATTAAATAGTCTTTGTAAGAGTATTTAATGAATTTCTCCATGATTTAACATGCTTTATGTGATCTAATTAAAAAAAATTCTAGTTTCTCTTAGATGCAATATTTGTGATTAAGTATTTTATGCTAAATTAAATGCACCTATAATCTAATTGAAGAACATTAAATGCATATAAGGATCTAATATAACACAACATATAAAATAAACTTGAATAGTATGAAACCTTAAGTAATTACTTAAAAATGACTTAAATAATCACTTTAGTATTCAAGAAAAATAATTGTTTGTCAAGAATGAAGCAATGTGAGAGCACATAGAATATTATCTAGTATCTCTAACACCACTACTTTATCATTCACACTATTCAATGGAATGAGACATAATACCTACATAGATGCACAATATTTATAGGGTCTTTGAGAGGCATGTTTTCTATTTATGTTAGCGTGTATGCACCAGACCCATAAATTTCATTAATTATATAACGTCCTAACCAATTGAGATTGAATTTTTCTTTTTTAGTTTGGTCAGCACTAGCATTGTGTTGATTTTTGAGTAAGACTAAGTAACCTTTATTGAATTCCTGAGGGATGACATGATCACTATAACTACATTATAGTTTTTTGGCATAGGCTTGGAGATGCTCAAGAGCATTAATATGATGTTCATCAAGAATTTCAAGTTGATGTAGCCACTATTCTTTATAAGTGTTGTCATCAATAAGCCCTTGAAGAGAAATCCTTAATGTAGGGATTTCTAACTCCAGGGGCATAATTGCCTCGATACTATAGACAAGTTTATAGGGAAAAGTCCTGGTAGATTTTATGATACTAGTATGGTATGCCCATAACACATATGCCAATTGTGTATGCCAATCCTTATTGTGCTTGTTTAATCTCTAAGGATTTGTTTAAGAGTTTTATTAGTTGATTTAGCTTGACCATTAGATTGCAGGTAATAAGGTGTTGAAAAGAAATGCTGGATGTTAAATTTTTCTAGGAATTTCTTCACATCATTATTCTTAAATTGTGTTGGACCATTATCTAAAATCAATGTGGAATGAAGTCCAAGGCAAGCAATAATGTGTTCCAATATGAAATGACATATAACATCAGTTGTTGTTGATCAAAGAGGGATAAATTCACCCATTTTGTGAAGTAATTTGTTGTAGTGATTATAAAGGTATGTTCAATAGAGGATGGTGGTGATATTTTTCCAATTAGATCCAGTCCCCATACTAGGAATGGCCAAATGGGGATTTGGGCCCAAAGCTCAAAAGTAGGAGAGTTAATCAAATTGTTATGTTCCTGACATTTGTGACATCTTTTAATATATTCAAAGCAATATTTTTCCATGTCTCCAATAATATCCCATGTGAATGAGTTTTTGAACTAATGATCTTCCTCCAAAATGACCTCCATAGGCACTCACATGAGCCTCTTCGAGTGCTATGGGGATTTCAGATTCTTTAAGACATCTCAATAAAAGGTAATTAAATGATCTTCTATATAATAATTTTATGAGAATGATATACTTAGTTGCAAGCTTGCAAAGATAATCTCAAGTATTTTTAGTTGTCGGCTCAGGAAAGGTATATTCTTTTAAATAATTAAATATCGGTGAATACCATTCACTAGAGCTTTCCATAGCTTTTATTAATACATCTTCAATCTTGGACTTAGTCGATGGTTTCATGATTGGATGAATAGTAAATGTTAAATATTTTGAAGGATATTAAGGTGATATAAGAGAAGTTGCACTTGTCATTACATTTGCGTGTTGATTATTCTTTCTTGGGATGTTGTCAATGGTAAATGATTCAAAGTTCTCTAAAAAATTCATTGTGAGATCCTTGTATTTCGATAATTTTTCATGTTTTTCTTGATATGTATCATTTATTTTCTTAATGACTAACGATGAATCACCAAATATCTTGATATTTTGAACTCCAAAATCTAAAATTGCATGTAACCCAGCAATTAATGCTTCATATTCCACTATGTTGATGGTGCATAGGAAGTTTAAGCTATATGACAAGGGAATAGGCTTTCCTATGAGTGAAACTATTATAACTCTAGTTTCAGAGCCTATTCTACGCTTAGATCCATCAAAGTATAATTTCCATGCTTCTTCATCTTTCTAAATAGTCAACACATTCTCATCAGGGAACATTTTGACATTAGGTAATATTAGGGGTGAGGGAGCATTGACTAAGTGGTTGGTTAAGGCTTGTCCTTTAATTTATTTTTATGAAATAAATTTAAGGTAAAACTCTATTAACAACATAGCCTATATAGCCAAGCATCCTACTAAATCTGTTTTATTGAAAATATGTTTTAGAGAATCAAATTTTGTCATCACATGTATTTTCATATTTAGTAAGTAATGTCTCAATTTACTTGTAGTGAATACAAGATCCAAACATTGTTTTTCTATTGTTGTGTATCATTTCTCATAATCGATCAAAGTTTGGCTAATGTAATATACAAGATGCTCTTTATTGTTTTCGTCTTATGGAGCCAACAATGTTGTGAGAGGATGGGCTAATGTGACTGTGTAAAGGATGAATGTTTTGTTTTGCATAACAGGTTGTAAAATAGGTAGGGTTGCAAGGTACTCCTCCAAACTCTTAAAATCATGTTTACAATCCTCATTCCAATCAAAGTGCACATCCTTCTTGAGGAAATGTGTAAATGGTAACATTCGGTCAGCTAAAGATGCTATAAAATGACAGATAGCTAGGATTCTTCCTTGTAATCTACACAAGTGAGATGTTTTTAGTAGGTGGCATGTTATAACTATAGCATCAATTTTCTTTGTGTCCACCTCAATGTCTCTATGAGATATGATAAAGCCAAAAAAATTTCCACTATGTACACCAAAGACACATTTTATTGGAATCTTGATCTCATCATGTCATATTTTCACATCCGCTCAAATATTTCTTGAAGAACATTCAAATTATCTTGTCTTGTTAAAGATTTGGCTAGAATATCATAAACATAGTCCTCCAAAATCTAATTTATTTAATCATGAAATATTAATGTCATAGCTCGTTGATATGTTGTGCTTGCATTCTTCAATCCAAAAGGTATCATGACCCAACAGTATGTTCCCCAAATTATTGTAAATGTTGTTTTAGTTTATCTTGAGGATTGATAATTATTTTATTATATCCAAAAAATTCATCCATGAATGACAACAAAGCATGTCCCATAGTTTCATCTACTATCATGTCAATATTAGGAAGAGGAAAATCATCTTTTAAAGATGCTTTATTCAAATCATGAAAGTCCATACACATCCTAATATGATTTCTAACTACGATAATGTTTGAGATCCAAGGAGAATAATCTATAAGTCTTATGATACCAGCCTCAAGGAGTTTTTCAATCTCTCCCTTAACTAGCAAGTATATCTAAGGATTCATCTTTCATATCTTTTGTCTCACCAATTTATCATTTTCAGCAAGGACTATGTTGTGTGTCACTATCTTAGCATTGATTCTTGGCATATCTAAATATTTCCAAGCAAAAACTTCAATAAATTCATGGAGTAAAATTGTGTGATATTCATGTTCTTCATCATAAAGGCACTTTCCTATCTTAATGAATTTATCCTTATCATTGATGTCCACTGGTATGTCAATTGTATCACCTAGAGGAAGTGAACTTAGCTTTGGAAATTCAAGGTTGTATTCTTCTTTACTCATATCTGTCTCATTACTTTCCTTTGTTGTATCCTTTTGTTTGGTTCGAATCATAGTACATGTAACATTTTTATTTTGAGTAGTGGATTTTTTTTCATAAAATCCTAACATTTTATTCAAGGCTTCATCATCCTCAAAGTAATCCCATGATGGTTTGGAATCCATATCAAGCAATTCAGGATGTTTCAAGGTGAGATTGATTTTTAGTTTGCACATGATGGTATTGATATTTAACGATGGTCTCTTTGTTGCTTGTGTAACCTTAGAAGGGAAATAACCCAAACTAGTTTTTATCTCTTGTGTGTTGGGCTCTATAGGAATACGAATTCCTTGTTCTTTCTCTCTACAACCTTTACCGCTATAACCCAATTGTTTCAGAAGTTCATAACCTCTCCCATAAAGTCTTTCCATTTCTTTCGGGTTTGGTAGTTGTTGATAATCTATCTCATCAAAGTTTGTTGTATAACTTGTGTCTTCTTATAAAGTGGATGAGATATATGTGTGTGGTTGTTCTTTTGAATTATTTTGATTAGGTACTCTCCCACAAATGAGGGTGTGAAGTCCAATGAACCCCAATCATCATCTAGTAGTTTTGACACTGTTTCCGTTTATTGCTTGTCTTCTTTTATAGGTTCTAATTTGGATGTTGGAATGAATATGCTTAGATGAATTGTCATTTCTTTTTCAACTTGTAAGATAATTTCAGGCTCAAGGTCTATTTCAACTTCGTATACATTGTTTTTATAGATATTTCATGATATGATGAAGAATGGAAGATAGCACATGCATCTCATGAATGCATGGTCTTCCCAAAAGAAGATTGTATGAAAGATCATGAGGGATAACATGAATAGGAGTTTGTAAGGTAGCCTTTTCGAACATAATAGCTAAGGTAATCACACCGAGTGGTTGTTTTCCTACATTGTTAAATCCTTGAATCGATAAGGAGTTGGGTTCCATTTTTTACTTAAATACACACAACCTATCTAGAAGTTTCATGTTGCACACATTAAGAGCTGAGTCATTATCAACAAGGGTCCTTTTTATTCCTATTCTATAAAATCTAGCTTTTATCATGAAGGAATCATTTTTCTTTCTCAATTCAAAATGAGGCAGCTCATGTTGATGAAAGGTGATATCTACATTGACTATATTCATTCCTTGTATTAGAGTTGTTACATCATTTTCATTTGTACCAAGAGGAACCACTACTTGTTGTAAGGCTATTTGAAGAATAGTGTGATAGTTAAGTGAATTATGAATTAAGTCCCATAAGGATATATTTGTAGGATTATTTTTATGTTGTTCAACAAGGTCATACTCCTTCCCACTATGTGAAGTTAAATGAGGAGCACTAGGAAAAATGGGATTAGGAAAAGGTAAGGTTGTTGGGGATGGTTTCCTTGGTTGCGGGTTGTTTTGAGTGTTGTATGTATGTGAAGTGGTATTATTATTTGGTTGTTGCAAAACATTGTTCTTAGGTGGGTAAAGGGTGAATTCAGGCTTGTTTTTAGGTTGTGGTTTGTGTGAAGATGGGTAAAGGATGAGTTGAGGTTGAATCACATTGAATTCTCTTGGTTTAGGTTTTTCATAACAAGCCTTAGTGGATGAACTTTAATAGATGAAATCCTCAAGGATTTCATCTAACATGTCAAATTCATCACTACTAAAAGGCTTGAGGGTTAGGTTAACTCGGAAAGAGAGATTTGATATAGTCAAATAACTACACTTTCTTCAAATGGCTTAGGTGTTTGATCTCATTTTTGGTTTTTGGTTTTTGATCTATGTCTAATGTAATCTAATTTAAATGCTGAAAATGAAAAGTGTAAAAATCTAATTCTATCCACAATTACAATGAATGTAAATTATGCCACTTCTAATTATTTGAATGTAACAGAAAGTAGGAAAACTAAAACATAAAAGAAATAACAACAAAGAAAAGCTTAAAAATAGGAAATTTAACTCTATAAAAAGTAGTTCAGAATTTGCACTGGGACTGATTCACCCAAGGTGGTGAATGAGTCCTAGTAGGGATTTTTTTTTTTAAATGAATTTTTTAGTTGTTTTTTATGTTTTTTATGCTATGTGATCTAGATATGAGATGCAAGTGTAGATTTTGAATTATTTTCAATGAAATAAAAAATTGCTAAATTCAAGCTGTATGAGCTTTCACTAATGCAAATTTTGAAACCCTAAAATGTAAATTAACCAATGCAATGTTAATGCAAGAAAGATAATGCACTCCAAATTAGAAAAGAAGGTATTCTAAATGCAAGTTCATGAAAATGAAAGGTGGAAAACTATTTTGATTCTTTACCCTAGTGGTTTAGGGCCTAGAAAGGACAACTTTCACTAACTTTCACTCAATAACAAACCCTTCAGATCACAATGCTAAGGGGAAAGATATCTAGCAATAGGGCTATTCTAGGGGTTGAATATAAGCTAATAAGGGGCTCACCACAAAGATTAGACTTGGAAAGATGAATGAAATACAAGATGCAACACTAAACCCTAACTCAATGTAATGACCTAAAAAATAACCTAGAAAACTAAATGAAATAGAACAAAAAGTCGTAAGATGAATGGTATACACTTGGAAATATAGGAATGATTGATTGAAGCTCTGAATTGCTAGAAAATTTGACTTTTTGACCAACTAGGACTCATTTTCCAACCTAGATGAATCAGTCCTAGATTAGGCTTTTTGCATAGTAACCTGTTTCAGGAAAAAGGGTATCTAAATCTACAAACAGATCTGGAAAATAGATACATTGAAAAAGGGTATCTGATTCACCATAGAAAACCATGATCAACCCTTGACAATGCTATATTTTTAATGAAAGTGAGCTTGAAGACCTGAAAAAACACTTTAATGTTGCTCCAATGTTTCAACTTTGCTTGATCTTGAAGCTTGAATGCTCTTGTGGAAGATTCTCAACACTTGTCTCTTGAATTTTCTCTTAAAAATGCTTGCTCAAATTGCTTAGATTGATAAAAATGACTTAGAAACTTTATTATATAGGAATAAACACCTAGTTGACTATTATTTAGATCTCAAAGGCCAACATGCACAAGAAAATTAAATTAAAATGGCGAATTTCCTGCTCAAAATTGAAAAAGACCCTAAATGGGACTCATTCACCGCCCTTGGCAAATGGGTCCCACCTAAGGGGACTCATTGGGCCAAGGTGGAAAATAGGTCCCACCCAAGGGGACTCATTGGCCCAAGGTGGAAAATAGGTCCCACCTAAGGGGACTCATTCGCCCAAGGTGGCGAATGAGTCCCACCTTAGCTTTTTGAGGTGGGTTTTTTGGGATTTTTGATGTTTTAAGCTATTTTATGGGATTTTTAGGTGAAATAAGCCTCAAGATTCAAAATAATGGATCTTAAGGGCCTATAAATGATGATTTAAATGGTAATTAATGCAAGGGTGCTAAAATAGGTCCAAATTAAGTGTGAAATTGCCTCTCTTTCAAGAGTGTACAATTCTCTACACTACACATAAGTAACAATAAAGAATATATAAAATAACATCTTTCAAAAGATAATAGAGATGGAAATAGTTCTAATATATTTTCAAACCCTCTTGTTGAAAAGAAATATAAATTCATTGAGACATTATAAATATAATACTATAATATTGAGATAGAATCATATTTCCCTACATAGCTTATCTTTTCTATGTTGATCTAACAAGCTGGTTATTTGGGTTAAACACAACTTTAGAGAGATTTATCATTCTAATGGAACTTTTTATATCTCAAATACATTTATAAAGAATTGTTGAGAAAATGTGTCTTAACCTTGCAATTATATATATACTATTTATTGATAGAATGTGTGTTGGTATGTGGTGACTAATAATGCAAATATTGTACACATCAATTTTTTTTCTCATTGACACATCAAGGTTTTCTCTTGCTGACACATCTATAGTGTCAAAAAATTTCATTGAGGACATTTTAACACTTTCTTGGGCCCTCCATGCAGAATTGAGTCTAATGATGCCTTGATTTAGTGTTGTAATGTGGTTAAAACATTCACATTAGGTCTTGAGCCCTTGTGAACTAATGAAATTAATTGGTACCTTTGTTAAAGTGTTGTGAAGTGTTGTAACACACTTTCACACTTTTCTAAGGTTTTATTAATTAACTAAACCTAATAAATCTCTTTTTAATCAGAATAAACCTTAATCCTACCTTATTTGGAGTGTTGTAAGGTGTTGAAACACACTTTCAAACTTTTTTAGGGTTGTCATTAATAATTGAGCTTTCTTATGCTTTAATTGGCCTTAATTTGCATCCACAAGCCTCATTTAATGCATCGTTTCAAGGATAATCGTGACACAAATCATTACCCAATCATAATTCAAGTATTTTAGGTTTAATGGCCCAAATTTAGTGATCTGGGACACATTCGCAACCATGGGAAAATGAGTCCCACATAGATTTTTGGGTGTCTAACCTAGTTTCACACATTTCTAGACATTTTTAAATTTGGTCCCATACATTATGCCTAATGGGACTCATTCACCACTTTGGGTGAATGAGTCCTTTGTGGACCAAAATTAAATTTAATTCAAATTTTTGGTGGGATTTTATCCTCCTAGATCTTATGTTGGTTTGTAGTGTTGTAATTTTGAAAATTCTTACATGACTAGGTATAAATACAAGGTTATTTTGCTCATTTTCACCCAAGAATTCATGGGATCACCTAAGACTTTTGTGAGAGAATTCATACTAGAATAATTGAGTTTTCAAGAGTCTTCAAGGGAAGAGTATCAATCATTGTAGCTCATATTATTCAAGAATCAATCATGTCAAGGACTTCATGCATCATGCTTTCTTGGAGCTAACAATGGTGATGTAGGGTTTCATGATTCAAGCTAGCATTCAAATCAAGATCTATCCTTTTCAAGCAAGAGTAAAGATCTATATCCATTAGATCCATCTCACACATGTTTATGGCACTTTATTGCTAGTGTTTGGTGAGTTGCAACATCATATTTTATTCATTCATCATTCTCCATTCCTATTTCATTTTATTTCAGGTTTTGATTACCAAAATGGGGTTTGACTAAGGAAAACCCCTATCCACTAACAAAACAACATTTTCCCCTCTCTATAGTGTGTGATTTGTAGGTTTAGATTGAATAACATTGAAGAGAAAGGTTGTAGAAAGTTTTCAAAATGTCTAAAGTGGTGAAAGTTGTCATCAAGCATTAGATAATATTGGAGAGCACCTATAAGTTGATTTATAAATATTCAGATCTAGAAATCTAGAGAAGAATATTGGGTAGAATTAGAAGAGCGGATTCATACCTTGAAGTTCTAGAAAACCCTAATTGGAATGATTCACCACTGCTTGCGAATGAGTCCCAATTTTGGTCAAAAATTTAGATTTTTGCAGATTCGAATACCCATTTGCCAAATTCTTGTTCTTGCACAAAAACCTAGATTTTGGACTTATTCACATAGCTTGGTGAACGAGTCCCATTTAGCATTAAATGAAAAATTTCCAATTTTTTAGACCTCTATTCAGTCATCTCCAGATTCCCAGGTGCATAAATTCCATTCTATACCTTTTTTTTTTGTTTCATTTGCATTTCTGAGTCATTTAGTTATAGTTTACATCATATTAGGCTTCATCATTACATCTTGCATTGCATTTGTCTTTCCAAGTCTTAACTTGGTGGTCAACCCCTCATTAGTGTACATTCATCCCCTAGGAAAACCCTATTGCAAGTTCTCTTTCTCCTTTGCATTGAGATCTCTAGGGTTTGTTCTTTAATTAGAGACAATGAAGATTGTCATTCTAGGTCCTAAACCCTAGAAGAAAGCCACATCTTTCCACTTTTCATTTTGGTGAACCTGCATCTACATTATCATAATTTTGATTTGGAGTACATTATCATCCTAGATTTGGCTTGCATTAACATTGCATTAGGGTTTACATTAGTTGATTGGCATTCCAGGGTTCATAATTTTGCATTAGTGAAAGCTCATATAGCTTGCATTTTTGCACCTCATTTCATTGAAAATCAAACAAAATTTGTATTTGCAGTTAGTTTTCAAATCATAAAAGATAAAAAGCATAAAACTCAATTGAAAATTTCTACAAATTTTGAAAAGAATCCCTATTGGGACTCATTCGCCACCCTGGGAAAATCAGTCCCTATGCAAATTTTGCACTCTATTTTTTAGCATTTAAAGTTTTGTTTCTGGGTTTTTGTTTATTATTTATATCTTTCTATTTTACTTTATAGAATTTATGTTATAGTCATTTCATTTCTCTTAGCATATATTGCATTTGCATTAAGTAGCCCTTGTATGAGTATTTGGTGTCCTATTTCTAATATTGTAGTGAGATGAAGTTTGAGACTCGTGTCATCTAGCCATTGCACAATTGTTGTGGATATTAGGTTGTCTAGCTCTTCCACTCTTAGTATTGACACTAGTACACTAGGTATGGACCATACCCTTATCAACTCTTTTCCTTCAAGTAGTGTGATGTATTCTGAAACAAGGAATGATAGTGTTTCACAAGAAAACATAATTCAAATCCATGAATATTTAGCAAACCTACAACATCAAGTGAAAAGTGATAAATTTTCAACTACCACAATACCTACTAGAGAAAATATTCATCAAATTATTGAAAGTTAATATGAGCTTGACCTTGTGAAAAATATAGTTCAAATATTTGGAGAACACCTCACCACAACCACTAGTTTTCCTTTACCTACAAGCAATGTCACAATCCAAGGAGGAACTCAAATTTTCCCCCCCACAACAATTGCCTCAATTCCCACCTATACCAACCCTCAAGTCACAAAAATAATGCAACCAACTATTAATGTTATTCCTTCCTTTGGTATTTCCGCTAGCATCCCTAGTACCTTTGTGGCATCACATGTCATATCTCCTACCACTTTACCACCTATAAGTATTCCATTCACGTGTCCCTCAAACACATACACCCCTTCACCTTTTTCTCCTCCATCTCATAACACAAGCAATGAACCTCTCATAAATCAACTTCTACAAATAGTTTCATCCCTCCAAAAGAAAGTTTCCACCATCAACCAAAACCCGAATGGCCCAGCTACATACTATGTCAAATGTAGCCCATTGTCCTTTGACATATTGCAAACACTGATGCCCCAAGGTGTAGAGGTGCCTAAATTTGAGAAACATGGAGGAAAGGGAGATCCTTTTAACCATGTTAATTCTTATACCATATTGTGTAGTGACTTTTTCGTTGATGATAAAATCTTGCCTAAGCTTTTCCTAGGTTCTTGAAAGATACTATCTTGGAATGGTTCTCTTCTCTATCGAACAACCTAATTCATTAATTCAATAAAAATTTTGAGTAATTTTTCAACCATTTCCAAGTTCATATGACTCCTAAGATGACCTTGGCCAATTTGATGAGATGCAAGCAAAAATAAGAGGAAAAGATATATGACTTTATCTCATGCTGCCAATCACTTTATTCCCAAATTGATGTCAAGGTTTTTGATCCTCATCTTCAAAATATGTTCATAGAAAATTTGCAAAGTAAGATACAAGATAAACTTACCATGATTAAATTATCATTCTTCATGCACTTTTGTACTACCCTCCATGATTATCAAAGTTTGGTTAGTAGTTGTGATACAAAATCCACCTCTAGCTGTACTGAGAAATCTGAGCCTGCAAACCAAAATAATTCCTAACCTTTTAGAAAATAGAATAATGGCTTTCTTCAATCCAACCCCCTCAAAAACAAACTCAAAATTTCAAAAACCAAGTAACTGCTATTAAGGCCATGATACCCTTTAGCTATGGGGACCTAAAGATACAATTAACTCCCTTACCTAACACCCTTCATAACACAATATCCCAACTTTTAGAAGAACAAATGATTACGTTACCTCCCATTAAAACCCCCAATCCTAATAAACCTTTACCTCTGAGCATTAGATCAAATGCTTATTTCCATTTGTTGGTAGATGGTTAGCACTCCCCTCGAGATTTGTGGCATGGCTTAACCACCTCCTATGGATCTGTTAACTCTCATAGTTGTATTGGGCATTAAGAGGTTGATCTTTTGGTGCAACGAAAACTATGTTTCCAACAATTGGTATTAGAGCCAAAGGTGTTGGGTTTGAATCCCCTCGGGATTTGTGACATGGCTTAACCGTCTCTCGTGGATCCGTTAACTCTCATAGTTGTATCGGGCATTAATAGGTTGATCTTTTGGTGCAATGAAAACTTTGTTTCCAACACCATTATCACCGAAAAAATGGACATGATGTGAAACATTATAAGCATCTTAAACATCTTGTGCAAGACATCATTGATTCTAGGCGTCTTTCTGATGGAGCTGTTAATAATCAAGGAAATAAGTTTGTTGTTCCTCCCAACAAAAAATTTCAAATTTTTACCAACCCTATGTTGAAACACGATATTTTATTTGTCAAAGCTAGCAAAACTAGAAAGACTGATGTGATTATTGTTGACATAGATGATGAGAACATAGATACAATTCAAAAAATTCCTATGCATATTGATCAACACGAACATCAATAGTTTGGTTGCATTGGTTTAAAATCAACATCATAAGGGCTGACCTAAAATGCCTCTTCAAATTTCTTTCTCCTCACAAGATACACTTAACATGCACCCGATAGTCCTCTTTACATAGTTGGTTGTATCTATGATAAGCCCACTAATGGGATATTAATAGATCCCGCCTATGGAGAGAAAGTGATTACTAAAGAATTATTACTTCTACATGAAATATATCATGATATATATGATAAAACAAAAGCATGGATCAAGGTACATAATGGTTTCACTTGCCCTATGATAGGATCGATCACCTTACCATTGCAAATAGGACTGAAAAAATTAGATATCTCATTCTCCATCATCCCACAGTCAAACCATTTTTTTGTGAAGCTAGGCTATCCATGGCTTCTCTTCATGAATGTGGTCCCTTCAGTCATACATAAATGCTTAAAGTTTCCCTTTGACATTGAAGTTTTCACTATCCACTATAGTGGATTCAACCCCTTGTCATCACATCAAAATTTTTCCTTATATTTATTTTGGCCCTAGCCTATAGAACCTATCAAATGATGAGAAGTCTTATGTTTCCTATCCTATCAAAAATTGAAGGCAAAGAAAATAATAGAACTATCCCTCCAAAACATGCCTCAACCTACCACCAATCCTACCATCCTTGATGAAACCATGATTGAGCCTAGAGAAATTCCAAATGACCAAGATGAACCTAAGACAAAACCTTCACCTACCTCCTACAAAAGATCAAGTGATAGTCAAAACAACCCCATCACACCTCCTAGAATAAAACATGTTTACAAAGTCAAAGATAAAGTGGTTGAACAACCCCTTGTGGTTCCTTCCATTCCTCCCCTTGGGGAATAAAAGAAACCTATGGTTGATCAACCCACTCCTACTCAAATGCAATTTAAAAATTGAACTAAAAGAAATAGAGGTTCTAGAGAGTGTAGGAGCATAGGTTGTGCCCTTTCTCGAAAGTTACATGAAGAAATAAACAAATAAAATCAAAATCCAAACTTGACTAAAGAAATGCATGATGACTCTCCCCTTTCACTGAAATAAAAAGATCTTATAATGTGACCACAACAAGAGTTGAACTCTTCTTTATACATTATCATTCGACCTCCTATTGTGATTAATTTAGAAGACGATGAGAAAATTACTAAAATTGATGAGGAAGTGCATAATAGCTTGAATACATTATTTTCCTCTTCTATGAACTTAAATGAAAATTCTCCTAAGAAGAGTGTTGAACTTGGTGATGGACCTAGTTCAACACTTTCTATTGTCCCTTTGGCTACTTGTCTATCTTATATATATGATGAACATAATTGGGATTGAGACGACCTACTCATAGGTTGACTTGCATGTGCCCTACTAGTCTTTTATATTATTTCTTTTTCATTTTCTTTTGTGTGATTGCATGTGTATGCTATGATCACCCATGATGTTTTATTTGAAAGTCTCTCTCTTTGTGGCATTCCTCTACTTGTACCTTCCTTCTTCTTTATGTTTCCAAATATTTTTCTTTATCTTTGCTTTGTCTTGTGTTTTCCTTTTGGGGATGATGTAAGGCATCGAGACATTCATGTCTCTTCCATGTTAACCCAAAATATTTTTCTTCATCTTTTATTTGTCATGTGTTTTAATTTTGGGGATGATGCAAGGCATTGAAAAATTCATGTCTCTTCCATGTTGACCCAAAATATTTTTATTTATCTTTTCTTTGTCTTGTGTTTTCCTTTTGGGGATGATGCAATCCATTGAGATATTCATGTTTCTTTCATGTTGACCCAAAATATTTTTCTTTACCTTTTCTTTTTCTTGTGTTTTCCTTTTTGGGATGATGCAAGACATCGAGACATTCATGTCTCTTCCATGTTGACCCAAAATATTTGTATTTATCATTTCTTTGTCTTGTGTTTTACTTTTGGGGATGACACAAGGCGTCAAGACATTCATGTCTCTTCCATGTTGACCCAAAAGGTTTGTCCTTTTTCACTCTATTTGTTCATTCTTCCTATTAAATGAGTATTTGGGGAATGATGACAATTCTGAGCTCTGTAAAAACATTGTAGCAAGAACATACCGACCCCAAATTCATAGATCCCTTATGTGTTTGGATTTTCATTTTGGGGGAAACCCCTTTTTCTCTTTTGTTTTACTGACACGCTTTACAAGTTAGAAACATATGACTTGGCATAGGGCCCTTTCCAAATTAGATATCATGTCTTCTTTATTGTTATCATTTTTCATTTTCTATTTTAAATTAATTATTAATAGTATGGTGTTTAGCAATTTCTTTAAAGTGGGGGCATAAATTAACATTATCCTTTTGCATTTTTATTTCTCATGGTTCATGGTGCAGTCTTCTTACATAATACAATGTGTTCTTCACTTTGTTGATAACATCAAGTGTGATGTCTTTCAAGAGTGTGATCTCTCTCAGCATATTATATTCCTCTTAGTGACTTGATGCGAAACACTACATCCCCTAAGTTTTGAATCTTCTATTCTTTGATTGGTCCTCTCTTGGAGACATTAGACACAATGTTCACTAAGTTAAAGACCCCACATAAACTAATAAAGACTCCCTTGAACATTCCTTATTGTTGCATTTGAATTTTTCCGTTATATGGCCATCTTGCATAATACACCTTGCATGCCTATAGAGCCATCTTGTTTTTTAATGAGTTCCAACCATACAAATTTTTTCTTGCCTCATAAATCTCAAAGTTCAATTTTCATGAGCTCCTAGCATACAGAGTTTTTCTTGTATCATGAAGCTTGAAAAATCATTTTTGTGTGGAACCTTATTAAATTTATGAGGAGGTATAACTTTAGTATGGTTTTTGATGGGAAGTCAAATCGAGGCATGACTTTCCCTTAGCCACTCATGTGTGAGTGTGAGTGCATACTAATCGTGTGTGTATGTGTCTCACCTCTTTTGGATCCTCACCCAATGGACAACCTAAAGTTCCTTTCCCTCAAAGTGGTCTTGCATTTTTTGGAAAAACAACCTAGATATGACCCACAACATGATGGACAAATGGTCAAAGCTTGATCCGATCTTTTTATTTTATTTATCTTCTCATCTTTGATAGTGTATTCTTGTTCCTTTATGATTCTCTTTATATCATTTTCATGTGAGTTCTTTTGCACCTATGTTGGTTTTCCATGGGATCGTGATCATGGGGGCTTGAGCACCCCTCTCAATCATTGTCATCCCGTCTTACCAGAATTGGTACACTTGGACCCCTCTTGAAGTGATTTTTTCTACTTTATTGTGAGTTTGAAGCAATTTCATCCTCTCACTAAAGTGGGGGCTAAATGTAGTGCCAAAAATGTCATCGGTGACATTTTCACACTTGTTTGGGCCCTCCTTGTAGAATTGAGCCTAATGATGCCTTGATTTAGTGTTGTAATGTGGTTGACACATTCATATTAGTTCTTGGACCCTTGTGAACTAATGAAATTAACTGGTACCTTTGCTAAAGTGTTGTAAAGCGTTGTAATACACTTTCACATTTTTTATGATTTTATTAATAATTGGGATTTCTTATGCTTTAATTGGCCTTATTTTACATTCATAAGCTTCATTTAATGCATCTTTCTGAGGATAATCTTGACACAAATCATTACCCAATCATAATTTAGGTGTTTCAGGTTGGATGGTCTAGATTTAATGATATGGGAATCATTCACCACCTTGGGCGAATGAGTCCCACCTATATTTTTGGGTCCCAAACCTAGTTTCACACATTTCTAATCATTTTAAAATTTGGTCCCATACATTATTCCTAATGGGACTCTTTTTCCACTTTGGGAAAATGAGTCCTATGTGGCCCAAAATTAAAATTAATTCAAAATTTTGGTAGGATTTTATCCTCCTAGATCTAATGTCATCTTGTAGTGTTGTAATTTTGGGAATTCTTGCATAATTAAGTATAAATATAAGGTTCTTTCACTTGTTTTCACCCAAGAATTCATGCAATGACCTAAGACTTTTGCGAGAGCATTCATACTAGCATAGTTGAGTTCAAAACAACATTCAATTGTCTTCAAGGGAAAATTATAAAAAATTCTAGAGCATTATTAAAGCATCAATCATCATGTCAAGGAATCATGCATCATGTTTTTTTGGAGCTAACAATGGTGATGTAGGGTTTAATGATTCAAGCTAGTATTCAAATCAAGATCTATCCTATTCAAGCAAGATTCAAGATCTACATCCATTGGATCCATCTCAAACATGTTTGTAGTACTTTGTTGCTAGAGTTTGGTGAGTTGCAACATCATATTTTGTTCATTCATCATTCTCCATTCCTATTTCATTTCATTTCAAGGTTTGATTACCAAAACAGGGTTTGACCAAGGAAAACCCCTATCCACTAAAAAGATGACATTTTCCCTCTCTTTAGTGTGTGATTTATAGGCTTAGATTGAAGAAAATTTGAAGAGAAAGGTTGTAGAAATTTTTCAAAGTGCCTAAAGTGGTCAAAGTTGTCATCAAGCATTAGAGAACATTGGAGAGTGGCTATAGGTTGATTTACAAAGATTTGGATCTTGAAACCTAGAGATGCAGATTGGGTAGGTTGAGAAGGGTAGATTCAGACCTTGAAGTTCTATAAAACCTAACTTGATTTGTTTGCCACTTTTGGTGAATGAGTCTCATTTTTTGTTAGGGTATGTGCAGGATCATGATGGGCCAAAAAGTGGCGATATCTAAGTAATATGATGGTCCATGTGGCTGACCACCTTTTTCTTACCCAAAATTGATGAAACGAAAAGGGTTTTTAAAGGAGATTCTCAACTTTCCACCAATATAAATTATGCTTTACTTTGAATTTAATAAATAATTATTATTCATTTTTTATTTGAATTATGACTAAACTCCTAATTGATAGGCTGATTGAAAAAAATCTATAGCTTTCAAATGATATCACATTTTTTGAATCCATAATATGCGTCACATTCTATGCTTCACATACTATAGGATTAAAAAAAATAGAATTGAATTTCATGAAGTTTTGACCAAGTTAAGGTGGTCAGACATACGAGTTTTTATATTTTTTAAAAGTTGTAATAAAAAAATCATAATTAATTATTTACTTAGAAAAAATTACAAAAAAATATGCATCACATCAGGACATGAGTCCCCTACTTATATCTAAAATATTATTAAAAAATATTATCATTTTATTGTGGTTAGGGTGGTTAGACAGACACCTACTTCTTATTTTTTCTTTGAAATTTAAGTACTACTACATTGAAATTTCAAATTTTCACCAAATAGATTTTTAAATTAAATAAATAAACCTAGTAGTTTAGAAACTACATTCAATTTTCTACATATTCTATTCTTACATATTTTTGAAATAATATAGATAACTTATTCAAATTTTTACGTCAAGTTGCCTAACTCTAATTTTCTGAATTTTATTGCCACTTAAGGGCCTGTTTTTTCCATGATGATCCTGCACATACCCGTCAAAATTAAGTTTTTTGTAGATTTAGATACCCATTTTCCAGATTCTTGTTCTCACACAGAAACCCAAATTTTAGACTGATTCACCTAGCTTGGTGAATGAGTCCCATTCTACTTTGTTTCATTTGCATTTCTAGGTCATTTAGTTAGATTTTACATCATATTAGGTTTCATCATTACATCTTGCATTGTGTTTGTCTTTCCAAGTCTTAATTTGGTGGTGAACCCCTCATTAGTGTACATTCATCCCCTAGGACAACCCTATTGCAATTTATCTTTCTCGTTTTCATTAAGATCTCTAGAGTTTGTTCTTGAATGAGAGAGTGAATATTATCATTCTAGGTCCTAAACCATAGAAGAAAGCCACAATTTTACACCTTTCAACATCAAGGTTTTTCTTACTAACACATCAAATTTTTTTCCCGCTAACACATCAAGTATTTTTCCTGTTGACATGTCAAGGTTTTCCTTTAACACATCAAATGAAAAACGACCTTGGAAAACCCTAATTCTAGAATGCTCCAAAAATATTTTTATAATCGGGTGGGATGTATGTAGATGAAGGTGTATTTTGAGACTCTAATAGTCATCAGGTTGTGTCTTAATATTTGGTGATGATACTCTTGTTAGAAGCTTTCTCTACAAGTATATTGTAATCTTTTGATTTCTGAATAATATATTGGGCAGCTTTTGGAGTGTGGGGTTTTTCTCCCTAAAGGGTTTTCCCTATGTAAATCTTTGTGTTGTGGTATGCATGATATTTGTGTTTATTTTTGTTCATTTTTTTGTAACTACTAAAGATTTGTAAAAAAAATTCATTATTTGTCTCTCAAGGTTAGTGTAGGAAGTTGTTCCACTACCTTAGCTTCCTTAAAAGTGGTATCAAAGCTTGATCACCTTTGGTTTTAGTTGTGGGTTGTTGGGTTTTTTGAACTAATCCAAATTTGAGTGGGAGATTTTGTAGAAGACACTTTGTAATCTTGTTGTAGGAATTTTTAGATGGAAATTTCATCAGGGAGAATAGAGGTGGAGAATTTTTTTTGAGATATGGAAGCTAAAGATGTAGGATATGTTGATAGAACAAGATCTATGGGATGATATTGATGAGAATGTTTCAAGTCCTACATATCCTACTCAAGCTACTTAATATGATGTTATGGACTCTAAATCCAAAGGTCTAATAATATTGTTCTTGGAAAACTATTATAATTAATGTCCATGAAGAGACCTTTGCACATAAACCATGGAAGAAGGTTGGTGAGATGTATCATGCAAAAGATTTAGTGAACAAGATTTTCTTGAGGAACAAGTTGTGTTCCTTGAGAATGGGAGAGGGTGGATGAATCATAGACCACCTAGAAGCATTCAATATGTTGGTGGCTCAATTGGCATCAATTGGTGTCAAAATGGATGAGGAGGAGAAATTTCAGATCTTACTTTGTTCTTTATCTAATTCATGGGATTCTATTGTTATGGCTATTGGGAGTACTTTTGTTATATTGAAGATTGAATATGTGGTGGGTTCTTTTCTTTCTGAAGAGATGAGGAGGAAGCTATGCATCACTATGAAGGAGGCCCTAAATTTTCATGGAAGACCTAATGAAAAAGGAAAGAAGAATGAGAAGCATGAAAAATCCAAGTCCAAGGGGAGATCTAAATCTCTTGGAAAGTCCAAAGTTATTTGTTGGAACTAAGGTAAGCCTAGAAATGTTTGTAAGGAATGCAAAGAAGAAAAGAAGAAGAAAAATAAAAAAAATTGTTTCGATTCTAAGTCTGAGAAGGAAGATGGTGAACACTCATTGCAACTTTGGAAACTTGTGTAGGTAATGATGCATGGTTAATTGACTCAGTGCATATTTTCATATGACCTTTAATAGATATTGGTTTAATGAATATGAAGAATTTGATGGAGGTAAGGTGTACTTGGGTGACGATTCTCATTTAGAAATTATTGGTCAAGGTAAATTTAAAATAAGGTTTCATGATGGTAGATTAAAAATGATTAATGGCGTGTTGCATATCCCTGGATTAGAATGAAATTTATTATCTGTGATAAAACTAATAGATGTTGGTGTGTAGGTAGTATTTTATATTGTAGGATGAAAGATGGTTTAAGGTGCTATGGTGATTGCTAGAGGTGTCAGATATGGGTCATTGTATAAGCTTGATGCATGCATTGTTGAGTGCAATAGTACTTTTTTGAAAATAAATTATTTAGAAGAAGTGAGGGTTTCACCTTCAGAAAATGGTCATGGATTTTGGGTACCCAAGTGTGCTCTTTCTTCTAGAAAAAGTTACCTATAGAGAAAAATATATTATGGCACTAGAGACTTGACCACATTGGAGAAAAGGGTATAAGAACCTTGAAAAATAAAACCTTTTTGAAGGGCTGTCTGATTGTAATCTTGAATTCAATTTATGTGAGTATTGCATTTATGGAAAACAAAACTACATTCAGTTTTACTCAAGTTTTGATAAATCTTGTGGTGTATTGGATCTTATTCATTATGATGTATTTGGTCCTGTAGATGTTCCTTCAATTGGTAAATCCACATATTATGTTTCATTTATTGATGATTATAGTAGAAGGACATGGGTATATTTTGTAAAGAGTAAATGTGAAGTTTTCAGTTGATTTAAATAATTCAATGGTTGAGTTGTAGAATGGAAAGAAAATAAAATGTTTGAGGATTGATAATGGCAGTGAATTTTTCTCTAATGATTTTGATAGATTCTATAAAGATTTTTGTATTCTATAAAGTATTCTCCAAAATAGAATGAGTTGAAAAAGGAATGAACGGGACATTGATGGAAAAGGCTAGGAGTATGTTGAGTGGTTTTGGCCTAGAACAAAGCTTTTGGAATGAAGATATTTCCAATGCTTGTTACCTAATTAAGAAGTCTCATACATCAGCTCTTATTGATAAGACACCTATAGAGGCATGGCTAGGTCACAAGCCTTCATAAATATATCTTAGAGCTTTTGGTTGCAAGGAATATGCACATGTACCAAAGGAGAAGAATTTTTTTTTGGAGAAAAAGGCCATGAAATGTATCTTCATCGGATATAGTTATAGTGTGAAAGGATACAAGCTTTGGGATCCTCTTGCATAGAAGAAGTGTTATTTTTAGAGAAATTAAGCCTTATTTTGTTACATTGCAGTAAGAACAAAGTAAATAGGAAGATGTGATTCAATTTCCTTCTACACCTAAGAAATTTGAATTGAGGCCCAAGGATAGAGAAGAAGTTGAGGAGAGCTCATCTAGCTTTGGGTCTTCAGAAGAGGAGGAACAACCTCTGACTTAGCTTGTTCGTAGGTCTACAAGGCATAGACAACCACCATAAGGTATTCACCTGATGATTGGAAATGTATTTTCACATTGAATATTAACCTGGATGAACCTAGATCTATAGAAGAGGCACTAGGTATGAATGATTTAGAATCCTAGAAGATTGTTATAGATGAAGAAATGGAATCTTTGAAAAAAAATGATACATGGGATCTTGTACCATTACCTAAAGGACAAAAAAATGTTGGTTGTAAATGGGTGTTAAAGAAAAATATTGGTTCAGTAGAGGTATTGAGAAGTACAAATCAAGGTTGGTTGCAAAGGGTTACTCTCAAGTTGAGGGTGTTGATTGTGGTGAGATACTTTCTCCTATTGTAAAATGGACATCCATTATATTTTTTCTTTCTGTTGCTACTACTTATGATTTAGAGGTTGAGAAAATGGATGTGAAAACTGCTTTCCTTCATGGTGATTTGGAGAAGGATATTTATATGACACAGTCAAAGCACTACGTGGTGAAATTTAAAAGTAAGTTGGTTTGCAAATTGAAGAAATATTTATATGGCTTAAAACAAAGTCCTAGGATGTGGTATCGAAAATTTGATACATATGTGTTGAGTTTGGGGTTTGAGTGTTCTAAATCAGGTCATTGTATTTATTATAAAATTGATGGTGATATTTCTTCTTTATTGCATTATATGTTGATGATATGATATTTATTGGTAGAGGGAAATGTATGATTTGAGAACTAAAATCTCAACTTGTTGCTAAATTTGAAATTAAATATCTTGGTGTAGCTAAACACATTCTTGGAATGAAAATTAAAAGAGATAGAGTGAACAGAAAGCTATGGCTTGGCCAAAGAAAGTATGTCAACTCAATTTTACAGAGGTTTGATATGCAGGATTGTAGACCATTGTGTGTTCCTATTTCAGTTGGAACAAAGTTATATATTTCAAATTGTACAACATCTCCATCAAATATGGAAGACATGAGCAAAGTGCCTTACAAGAGTGCAGTTGGAAGTTTCATGTATTCTATGGTTTGTACTAGACCAGATATTGCCCAAGTAGAGGGATTTATTTCTAGATATATGTTTGATTCTAGTAGATTTCATTGGGGTGTAGTTAAAAGAGTCTTCATATATTTGTGTGGTACCTCAGATTATTCCTTATGTTATCATAGTAATATGATTGAAGGAAATATTTTCCTTGATATTCATGGTTATGTGGATTCAGACTTGGAAGGTGATGTTGATAGCAGAAGATCCACTAGTGCTTATGTGTTTACTTTATTTGGTGGTGCAATTAGTTGGATGAGTAAGAAATTGTTCATGGTTTCTTTGTCCATTACTGAAGAAGAGTATATGGAAGATACTCATGCTTGTAAAGAGTCCATTTGGCTTAAGAGATTTTTTTTAGATATTGGAATAAAATAAGGTGCAGTGACAATTTATTGTGACAGTCAGAGTGTGATATGTCTAGCAAAGAACCCAATGTTTCATGCTAGGACCAATCACATTGATGTAAAATATATTTTTTAGAGATATGGTGGAAGATGGTAGGGTGTAGCTAGTTAAGGTAGATACTTCGATGAATGTTTTCGATTCTTTAACTAAGCTTGTGAGCACTGAGAAGTTTAGATGGTGTTTAGAGACTATGGGACTTTCGGCCCCTAGCAATTAGAGATGATGATGACACACTTTCATTATCCTTGCAAGGTGTTCAACAAGTGGGAGGTTTTTTGGGAAAATGTGTCTCAACCTTGCAATTATATGTGATTTATTGATAGGATGTATGTTGGTATGTGGAAACTGATCATGCAAATATTGTACACTCATAACAAGACGTGGGGTTTGAGCCCCAAAAAATAATTTCTGACACATCAAGGATTTTTCCCACTGAAACATCAAGGTTTTTTCCCATTGACATGTAAATTTTTTTTCTTGCTAACACGTCAAGGCTTTTTCCCGTTGACATGTCAAGTTTTTTCTATTAACACGTCAAAAGAAAAACAACCTTATAAAACCCCAATTCTAGAAGGTTCCAAAAATCTTGTTATAAGTAGGTGGGATGTATGTAGAAGAAGGTGTATTCTAAGTGTCTGATAGTGGTCGGGTTGTCTCTTAATCTCTGGTGGTAATACTCCTATGAGAATTTATTTTTCAAGTATATTGTAATCTTTTGATTTTTGAATAATATATTGGACGGATTTTGGAGTTTGAGGTTTTTCTCCCAAAAGGTTTTTCCCCGTGTAAATATTTATGTTGTGGTATGCATGATATTTGTGTGTTTTAAAAAAAAAAAAATTAACTGTTAAAGATATGTAAAAAGTTTTGCATTATTCTCCTCTCAAGGTTAGTGTAGGAAGTTGTTCCGCTACCTTAGATTCCTTACAATAATACTTAAAATCATGTAATGCAACCATTATATAATCAATTCAATTCAAGATAACTACTTAATATACCCATTTGATTCCTTAATCCAACTTATCTCTTTGCATTTCTAAATTAGCTCTATGCATAAATAATCCATATATTTGTATATGCACTCACATAATTTTCTAACAATAATAATTTTGCACATAACAATGGAATAAGAATCTTAGATAAATACAAATCTTAGATTCGGAATTAGAAAGAGAAGGAAAGAGAGATATTCTAATCATGCCTAGATTAAAATAGCTTGAATTGAATTCCTTATTCTCCTTCTTTCAAATATGCTAAATGGTTGAGTCTTAATCTGCTACCTTCTCAATTTCTACCTCTCCAATCTAGTTTTGGATGTCTCTCTTTCTTCTCTACTAATAATTATAGCTACCAATAAATGCACAACTAAAACTAACAACCTTCCCTTACTCTTTTGACAAATTGATAAACAAAATTGAATGCTCTTTGCACTCAAAACTATGCTCTACTCACAATCTCATGAATGCACCATACTCAGATTATCAATTGCTAAATGAAAGCTTGATTCATTGAAATAATTCCACCACTCCATAATTCTACCAGCTGTGGGAGTTTTCTTTATAGTTTCAATTTGAAAGATGACTTCAAAACTAATTTGAATGCCTTCCAAAATGAAATGATTTTTTAGACACCACTTTCCTTACTTTCTAGCAGCTCAAAACTTTAGAAAAATTCATATTTTTGGCATGTTGGCAAGTCAAAGCCAATAAAATCTCTATTTCTTTCCATCACCAAAGTTGTGGGCTTGCAACAGATATAGTCACATGCATTTTACTCAGTCAAACCACTACCTTAGCATGGTTGTGCAAAGGCTTTTGCAAAGAAATTTTTCCATTTACTTTATGCATGAAGTGGTGCCTATATTGGCAAACACTAATGGTCTGAAATAGCCTTTCAAAATAGCTATTATTAGTGCCTTTATGTGGCATAACTGCCACTATATCAAGTTTCACTTTGGTATTCCTACCATTTAATTTGGCTACCACTTATACATTAACTTAAATAATATTAATATATATACACTTTAATATATATATATATAATATATATGTATATATGTATATTTGACAATTACCTAAATATAATATATATGTATATAATATATATATCCCATTTGAATTCCCACATATATATTGCATATCTACATGAGTATATGTAGATGTTATTATCTACATAATCTCATACCTAGATACATACATACATATATATGTGGCATCATATATACATATATGTATATTCTATATATGTGTATTTATATATATTCAAATATACAATATATATAATATATGCTATTCACAAGAGTTTAACATTTCAATTCAAAATGATTAAATAGTCAAAAAGCATCAAAGACAACCAAACCTGTGTTTTCTTATCAATCGATAGCCTACCAAATTAGGTTTAGCACTTACTGATACAGATCTCAAACTGTCCCGATAAGTGAGTGTGTGCATCTACTCAGATAGATATACCAATGGTTTCAATACCAACCTCGTCTCCCTGGTGATAGTCTCCCTCCCCACTGGAGGTTTTGAACCTTTCCTACATCTAGCTTAGAGCAACATGTTCATAGTTAGTTGATAACATATAAATCTCATTCATCATATAACATAAGCATCATTAAAAAAATTGAAAATTAATTTCATCATAATGCATATTCATACATTTTATTCATCCATTGAACATCATCAAGACATAATCATGTATTAAAAACATATTTACTCATAAAGGAAATAGAAGTTGGTAAATAAACAATAGGGTGTAACATATCCTCCCACTTAAGAATCATCGGCCCTGATGATTTAAAGTATTAAAACTTAAAAATAAACATAACAATAATTATTTCTAGGTACTTTCAAAATCTTAAATGATGTGAGGGAATATTTGCTTGATCTCAAGATAGTCTTCCCATGTAGCAATCTTCTACATACCTATCCCACTAGACCTTACATTGAAAGACCTCTCAATTACATAGGTGAAGCATATGCATTTCGATCACTTTGAGAGGCTCGATCCTTACCACTCCTAGGTTATGTACCTATAAAGCATTCCAATCAATAATATGATTACCTTCTAGTGTAGACACTAAAAATTTTCCTTTGCTTGCGAACACCATTTTTCCCTCGTTAATTCCCTTTCTTTCTTACTTATATAATTGAATAATTTTAATTATTCAATTATTGTCTAAAGTCATATTTCTTCTATTAATTAAATAATTTTAATTAATTAATTAATTAATTTCATTTCTTTTATGTATTCCTTTTGACTAATTAAATAAATTATATTTATTTAATTATGTCACTAATGTCCTCTTTTTTTTAATAATTAAGTAAATTTTTATTAATAAAATTATTGTCATTTTTTGCTATAATTAAATGATTATTTTAATTATTTAATTATTTATTATCCTCTTCTTCTATAAATTAAATAAATTTTATTTATTTATTATTTTGTTCTTTTCTTCAACTTTAAAGTAAATTATTATTTAATTAAAAATCCAAATTTTCCTTTTCTTCTATAATTAAATAATAATTTCTATTCACTTTCCCTCCTAAATTAAATAATTTTATAATTATTTAATTTACTCCAACAACCTATTGTTTTGTGCCAACCTCTTTATCCATGTCATTCTTATCTCTTCACATCTCATTTGATTTCCACACTTGATTAAATTATTTTATAATTTAATCTCAATCGTCCATCGTTAACCAAGCCCTATCTTTGCGTTAACCCTATTTCATTGCTTTTCAAGCAATCTTGGCTATTTATTTTTTATGTCATATTGGCTTTTAATCCTAGCCCTTCATTCAAATTGGGTTTTCTATAGAGGAGACCTATCATTTTTCATTTCAAGGCTAACAATTAACAACCACTAGTTCATGTTATTCAAGGAGACAAGTACAATCTTTAATATTTTTCTATCATTATCACTAGGCTTATTGTTGCATACTCAAAATTTAAGGGAAATCAAACACATAAAGCAAGATGGAGAAGGAAAATGGAGGTGAATCAACCATGGCATAGAGATATTGGTAATATTGCTTCATATTGTATGTTTCTATGTTCATTTATGCTTCATTGTAAGTTTAGGGACTCTAGGGTTTGAGTTTTATTTATTCATGCCTTTTACCTTAATTTTACCCTATTCTACATTGGTGAACCTGACATGAACTAACTGGATTTGAATAATTTTAGAGAAATTTTGAGTTTCAGGTCCATGACACAAGTGTACAAGCTCGAATGATGTATTTGAGAGATAGTACGATGCATTTATGGTATGACACAACATAGTTGATAGATCCTATGACACATTTATGAAGATAGAAAGCTGCATTTGTTGTCCTAAGAGATGCATTTGTTTAAATATAGGGAAAATCATTTCATTAGTTTATCTTTGTGATTTTTTATTATTTCTTGGATCTCTGGGTTTTATTTTTATATCTTGATAGAATAATTTCATCATTTCTATATTAGAATTTGCCAAATTTGAGTATTTTTGCAGCTCATAGGTCTTGCACCACATCTATTTGGGGGTTCATCACAATTGTCTTTCGATTGTGAGTTGCAGTTGTTATCTAGTTCATTGCAGTTGTTGACTAGTTCACTACATTTATTCCAAGACACTGAGTCACATCTGTGACATTCAAAGTTGCATTTTCCTATTATTTTTAATTAGGTTTCAATTAGGATTTTTTCATTTCATAATTTTTCCATTTGATAGATTAGAGGATTTTGGGTTACTGATATTGGTTTGGCATCTTGTGTCATTCATGGGGACAAGAAATTTCTATTGAAACTACTAATCCATGTTCTTGCAAGGCTTTTTTTTTATTTGACTTCTAATTAGGAACATTTGGATTTGGGAATTAAAAAGAAACAAGTGTCTTTTCTTTGTCACATTTTCAATTAGAGGATTAAAAAAACCTTCTTGCCTTGTCTTGTGATATTGTTTGTGTTTTGAAGTGTGTATTCCCTTGCCTCACATGTCATATGATCTTGGGAATAAAAACACTTCTTAACACTTTCATTTTCACACCACATATTTAGTTTTCTAAAGGTTAATGAACACTTGCTAGTATGACAAAATACATATGTATTCTCTCTCCTCACATCTTCGTATGACCTTGGAGATCAAAAATATTGTATTTTTATTGCTTTTGTTATAACCCTTTAGACCGGCCTACCAAGTGAGACACATCCGTACAAAGAACTCATTGGTGACCCAAATCAGTTTTTCCCTTGAGCTACTATAAAAAAGGATAAGACAAAATTAAATTCCAAACTATCATTAGCCTTCATCATATAATGTCAGTCTGAAAGGAGAAGCTTCCAACACTTATGTGAGGTATTTTCTTATAGTACCCTAGTAAGGTTAGTTAAAGACTTTAGTGGCTTGTTGGATGCTCACAAGGTGGTAAATCCCTAAGCACTAACTAGAAGACAATTAGTTAGAGGCCCACCCTTATTTATTGAGTTATTTATTGGTGTCATTCTCAATGCAAAGGTGTAGCATTTCACCTTTAAGTTACTCACCATATGGCTCCCTTGAGATGAGATAAAAATCCTTGGCTTAGCATAAGCTACTTATTTACTTTTATTTTTTCGAGGAGAGGGTGATTCAGTCATCCTTCTAGCCCTGGAAGTCCCTATATGTCCTCTCTCACAAATACAAGAGTGCATACACCCCCTAAATTTTTCCCTCCACTTGCATCAAAGGTGATTCCAAGTTGTGGGCTTGCGATTTCTTTCCATTGGCCATTGACCTTAGGGATAGGAAGTATTTTATGTGTGTGAAGTGTCTTCAAATTGTGATTAGACCATGGAAATTGGGTTGAATAACCCTAGAACATACACATTGTGCTCACAAAATTTGGTTACAAAATATCCAAGACTTGTTTTTAGATTATTTGTTGTGTTTGGAATCACATTTCATAAAAACCCAAAATGAAAAACCACTCTAAAACATTCAAACTAGGGGAAAAAAATTGTGCACTACATTTGCAGACTGTAAACCACAATTCCATGATAGAGAACCTCATTTACCAAGGATTGTGAACTGAATTTGCATGATAGTAAAACACATTTGACAAACTATGCACTACATTTGTTAGTTGGAAATATTTTTGTCAAATTTTGGTGTGGTCGTATTTTGGATCAATTCTTAATTGTAATCATCTCATTAGACCATAGACTTACCCATTTCAGATAAGTCATTTCACTCCATTAATTTAGATTACCATTACTTTAGTTGCATGTATCTTAGGACAAATCCTAGGTCACTCATTAGTTGCATACAATTTTGTAGACTCTAGAATGGGAGACTTGTTAGACTTTTGATAAGAACATTGGAAAAAATTTAGGTTGTTTTAGCCTTGCCATTTCATCAATAAACTCTTTGTCATTCAAGTTGGTCCTTTAAACTCATAAGTCTAGATTGAGGTCCACTTTTTAAATCATCATCACTTTAGTCTTTGTCCTCTTTAAGGTCTTGACAATTATATTTGGCACTTTGGACCATCTTAGTTTGGTTACTAACCTAGATTCCTAGGTTCATAAAAGTTCTTAGACTTCATATCATAACTTTAGTCATACCACACCCTTCATCATAAAATAATAATTTTCATACTTTAGTCTTATTCATACTATATATTTTGGATCATAGTGACATTATCATATCTCAATTTCATTTATTGTCACTTTGTACCTTAATCTTGGCCATAGGTGCATCATCATTAGCATTTTCATATTGAAAAACCCCAAAAACATAGCATAGTTGCATACCTTAGTTTTAAGTCTTATCATTGAATTATCATTCCTTAGACTTCATATTCATTCATCACATTTCCAAGTCTTATATGGTCTAAATAAGATTACAAAGGAAAATAAAATAAATGGATTACACCAATGAATATGACTTTTTCAATGCTACTAGCAACATGGAGTTTGGGTCTTTTTCTAATGAGACACCTAAGACACGATCATAATTTCCAAATCCTTTTGAAATAATTATAATAAAAGACATCCAAATACCTCTAATTGAAGAAGAGATTGAGGTAGTAGCTCAAGACACAAATGTGGCATGGTTTGTAGATGAGATGGTAGCACAAGACCCACAACAATTCCTAAAAAAAATTGTTACAAAGTGGAGCTAAACTTCCTCATGGTTTTGTTGTTAACACACTTTCTACAAAACCTATCAATGAGACTACCCAAAACCAAGGACATAATGCATCTAATCCTAATCACACTATCTCATAAATTCATGATACCATGCCATTAGAAGGGACAACATAAAATACCACAATGGTTAATATGACACCTCTATTTGGGACACAAGCATCACAAGATATGACACAACCCTTTATAAATACATTTAATCCATTTTTCTCATCATCTAATGCTATGGTTGCATCATTGTCCAACCCATTTTCAATGGTCAAAAACAAGTCGAGCAAAAAAATGTAAAATATTTATATTAGTGGACCCAAGGCACAAACAAACACTACACCAAATACCAAGTTGGACACCAACATATTTTCATAGGGTCCTACCACGAGAATTCCCCTACAAAGCAACACACAAGGGTCTTTCCAACAATATGAAAACCAAAATCCACATGGACAAACAAGTTCAAGCCCATTACAAACACAATTCAATATGAACCCTCCAAACATTAGCCATATTCCATCTTTCACCCCTCGTATTCAAAACCAAGTTCCAACCTTCACCCATAACATTCCAAACCAAAATATTCCACATGCATTTATGACCAACACCAATTCATCCACCCAAAATATTGGATTGTAAAACTTAAATATGGGCCCATATCATAATGTAGTTGCAAATGTAGTGGACACATCCTTAACTCAAGTCGGCATCTTAACAAACCAAATGCTTGACTAAAAAAAAAAGTGGACAACATGGAAATATTGACAAAAAGAACTTACTCAACACAAGAGTTATGTCCATACCCCTTTGATAGAAGCATATACATGACTCTATTTCCTCATAACTATGTTATACCAAAATTTACCAAATATAAAGGACAGGGGAACCCCATTGAAAATATAAGAGAATTTCACAGGGATTTCATAGACATCACATCTAAACATACATATCTCATGGGACAAGAACTCAAATGGTTTTCCCATTTACCTATAGGCATAAGAAAATGGGACAAACTAGGCAATAAATTTGTGACACACTTTTCTTATAATATCGAAAATGACATTACCATAGCCACATTGTACCATACAAAACAAGAGGAAGGTGAGTCATTCATAGCATTCTTCCAAATATGGAGGATTTTTTCCAGTTGATGTCCTTGCTAGATACTCAAGAAATAAAGGGTTGTCATGTTCATTGAAATCATGGTCACAAAACTAAAATACCAATTGCAAATCGACTATTGCACTATATTACTAATCTTGTAGGAAAAGGCACTACACTTGAGAAAGCACTCATTGCAAAAGGGGAGCTAAATTTTTTTAACAAAAATCAAAATGCCCAAAGTACCTCAAATGACAAAAACAAATATTGGGCCTGCAATAAGAGTTTCACAAATGATGGAGTTGTTGACGCAAAGGTAATACACAAATATGATCCTACAATCACACTTAAAGGACCTGATACATCAAAAAATCCACCACACTTTCCTAAGAAAACAACAAAAACCATTTAGAATAACTAAGAACATATAATTCAAAGGATCTTTCCAAGAAGACACAAGTACACTCCCTTAGGGGATAAAATTCAGTCTATCCTGAAACAAATTTTGCAATCTAAGGTCATCCAAATTCCTGAGGTGAAACATTATGATCCAACAATTAAAACCTTCATGGTGGGATGACAACACCTTTTGTGAATATAAATGTGCCAAGGGACACAAAACTTCATCATGTCAATAACTTAAGAATATAATTTAGGACCTAATAAAAAATGGTGGCATAGAAGTAGATAGCCAACAATCGACCTCCAATAGTGACGATACCACATTTAATAATCCATTTCATGACCATGGGACAAGGAAGGCCTCTAGTTCAAGTGCAAAGAACAATAACCAAGCTAATTTTACCTTTGTCACCTATGACTATACTATAAATAATATTCAAGCCTCAAATAACCATTTCAATACTATCACCATCAAGAATTCGCAGAATGTGTAGTAACCATGCGATGAACCAAGGTGACCCTATAAGGTGCTCCTCCTAAAGAACAAAAAAAGATGAAATATAACCTCTTAGATCATTTGGGAAAGACACGTGTGTAGAAATCTATCCTTGAGTTACTTCACATATCACCCAAGCACAATATTATCCTAGAAAAATCATTTCAAGACACTTTGGTATGTACCAAACTTGATGTCGACCAATTCTAGGAAATGGTAAGATACTTATTCCAACACCCACCACATCTCTTTTTCTAACCAAGAATTTTCATCTTAAAAGTCTAATCATAATGACCCTCTACACCTAGAAGTCTACATCAATAAACATAAAATCAAACAAGTCTTATTAGATGGTGGAGCATGATTGAACATTTCTACTTTAAAACTGGTTAGGACATTAGGTTTTTTTGAAGCTTGCATAGATACAACAAATATTATTGTTATAAAGGCATATGGCAATGAAGAGTTATCTTCCAAGGGTGTCATATCACTATCCATTAGACTTGGGCCTGTCGTATTGGATACCACATTCCAAGTATTATACCTAGATCTCCCTTATAATCCCCTCCTTGGCCAACCATGGATTCATGATATGAAGGTCATACCATCCACCTACCATTAATGCTTAAAGTTTCCCTACAACGACACTAAAATCACAATAGCCAACAATCTTGACCCTTTTCAGTATTACAGTAACCTAAGAGGAACACGTGAACAGCAAGTGCCAATAAATTAGGAAGCTTAATCATCAACTTCATCATATTCCATTGATCCATCCACCTTAAACAAGGAATCCACTTCCAAAACACCATCCTTTTATCCCAAGATCTAGGTCCAAGATAAGGGTTGTGGAGAGTATCATTTGAAGATATCCTATTGTGTCTGTCAATTACCTACATCACCTAAATCTTATTGTAATCCTTTAGTAGTCAAAAAGGAACCTAAGGTCACTATTTGAGCATCTCCTACTACAACCTTCATCAAATTGGGATAATTGAGTAAATAATCTATCAACAAAGAAGACTTTACCATATGGTTATACAAGGAAGAAGAAGACATTGAACCTAAGCAACTCCCAACCGACCAATATAGAAAAGGCCTTGAAATAATGAAGCACAAAGGTTATGATGGACATGAAAGAATTGGTTTGCATAAAAAGGGGATGATAGAACCTTTGCTACCATCAAAGAGACCAAAGATCTTAGGGCTAGGGTTTAAACAATTAAAAGTGAAAGCTCATAGTACTAAGGTACTTTCGAGTGAGGAAGTGAGTACTTCGAAAGGTATCAAGACATATGAGGATTTCCATGCTAAGACCAACTCCAATGAGTGGGAGTAGGACTCTTTAACATCCATTGAATACAACTTAGCTGAGACATTCAAGGAGCTTGACATATTTAACTCCTTGATTAAAGGAAAAGCTTGGATTGATTCCTTTTGAGATCTTAACAACACTTTCATTTTCACCCTATCCACCCATTCATTGAACCTTTACAATATTGATGATGGCATGCCCTTATTATACTTGCAATTGGTAGACTGGGACCAACAAGTACCACCCACCTTAGACAAATTTGAAAATGATGAAGCAATCACCAATTTTATGGGATTACATGAAGGCATTCCTTATGGGGATCATAAAGCTTTGTTTACAATAGATCTTGATTGGCATATTTTGGGGAGTCTTTCCACTCCTCCAATCATGAAAGTGAAAATGATAAAATAAAAAAAGAAAAGTATCTAGGTGACAACCTAAAGGCACCTCTAGAACTAGAAAATGTAAAAATAAAGGATGCATCCAAGGGTGAAAACCTCTCTAAGGTGCCCAAGGATGGATGGTTGGAATTACTTCCCATAAACCAAGATAAGTCACCCATGTTAGTAGAAAATTCTATAGAAGTCAACATAGACATAAATAAAAATCATAAGATTGTCCACTTTGAAGCATCATTGACAAAAACAAAACAACCAGAGTTTTGTGCCTTCTTCATAGAGAGACAAATCAAGTTTTTCTAGTCTTATGCTGACATACCTAGTTTCGATCCTAAGTTGGGTCTACATCACTTTCTATTGTTTTCTGATGCTAAACCAATCAGGTAAAAATTGAGAAAAATGCATCCACAAACTTCCCTATTGGTAAAGGCTGAGTTAAAGAAGTTATTGGATTTTTGCTTCATTCGGCCTATTGATTATGCAAAATGGATTTTTAATGTAGTACTAGTGACAAAGCCAATAGAAGGAATCCACATATGTATTTATTTCTAAGGCGTAAACAAGGCATGTCCAAAATACGACTTCCCCTTGCCAAATATCGACATCATAGTTGACCTAATAGTAGGATATGAGATTTTATCCCTCATGGATGGTTTCTCGGGATAAAATCAAATTAAGATAGCTCCTAAAGATTAGCACAAGATAGCTTTCACATGTCCTTGGGAAACATATTGCTAGAACATCATGCCTTTTGGATTAAAAAATTCTAGGGCTACATATCAATGCACCATGACCATGATATTTCATAATTGGCGTTATCTCTTGAGAGATATAATGGGTTAGAATCGGCCAAGGGAATAGGATCTATGGACTTGGCTACTTCCTACATCATTCTTCTTCTCTAGTTTTATGTGTGACAATGCATAATGGAGAATCTCAAAATCTCCAAGCCATATCTCTCTACTATGGTTTGTTCCCTCTATGGTTTTCACTATGGCCTATTGTTCTTTATTTTTCCTTAGGTAGCACTAATTGACAATCACTGATTTCTTAGTATTCATCTTGATTCACACCATCCTAACACAATAACTCTAAATATTAGCTATTGATAATGTTAGATACTAAGCTAGCATAATGAGCTCATAGGCCCTAGTGGTGAACTTGTTAGATATAATACCACATGTAACATAACCAATGTTTACTCTCTTGTTTCCACCTAATTTTTAATTGAATGAGGTGAATAATAAAAATCTCAAAAAATAGGGAAATGAAAATTTAAATTTTCAATAACATAATTGCATGATGCATAAATAATTTCGCATGACAATACATAAATGAAATAACATAACATAATATAATTTCAAGTAAGTGAAACTCATCATTTCAAATACACATTACAATAGATTCATGATCATATATTCAATTTCATAACTTACAAGAGTTCAAGGTCAAGGTATCCTTATTTAGATTACACTTTATCTATTTCACATGTCTTGGCTGACATCTGGAAGATGGAGAGCATCACCCAAGAAATTTTCCTCCAACCAAAAACATAGAAATCCCCCACACACCTTCTTAAATTGAAGTGGCCTTGCCCTTCGATGAAGAGTTTGGTATGGGAACCTGTAGTATTGCCTATTTGAGTATCTAGTGTTGTGTCCTATATATAACAAGTATGGTCATACAACTATGGATACCTTCCAACTATGCATGAAGCTATTGAAAAGCTATGAAAAATACAACATAGTGAACTGAGAAACTGTAAGAAGTAACTTCTACACTTACTTTGGTCAATGATTAATAAATATAATCAATCCACCTTTTAAGGAAGCAGTGTCGTAAGTTCACCCACTTGTAACTCAACTTGGAAACCATGTTGAACTGTGGTTAAAACATCTCTTGGTTTGACCCAAAGGTTGTCTATCTTAAATAATATCTCTTTCAAAGATGATGACACACTAATATGAATTTATTTGACATAAATGGTTTGACTCAAATCTCTTGAATACCCTGTTACATACTTGTAACAATCTAGGTTTGGAAATTGCGTCTTATTCAAGTATTTACCCTAACACAAGGGAATAATCTATTATCCTACTTTTAAGGTATTTGAGAAAATAATTCCTCTTCTCAAAGTTTAATCTACCATACATAGGTAACAATAAAGAATATTTAAAATAATATCTTGCAAAAGATAATAAAGACGTACTTTCTTGTAATAATTTTTCAAACCCTCTTATTGACAAGCAATATAAACTCATTCAAACATTATAAATACAATAGTGTGATATTGGGACAATGTCATATTACCCTAATTAACCTCTCTTTGTTATGTTAATCTAAGAAGATGGTTGTTTGGGTTAAACACAACTTTAGAGAGATTTATCCTTCCAATGGAACTTTCTATCTCTAAAATACATTTATAAATAATACTTAGAATCTATTGGTGTGAATGGGGTTATTTCCTAAATAGATATTAGTGAGGACCTATTTGTTGTGCAATTTTGCACACACAGCCCACTAAAATTGGGGACCCTCTCTTGGCCTGCCTTTTGGCCTGTTTCTAAAGCTTGCCCCCTCCTTTGTGCTTACCTTTGAAAATATTGGGGTTTTGGTCTTTGGTGTTTTCCTTGGTTGTGGGTGAATTTGTGTTGAGTTCCTGATGGTTTTGGAGTCTTGTAGATGTCCTCTCTAGGGTGGTCTTCTTTTGCCTTTTTTTTTCTCCCTTGCTGTTTTTGTTTGGGTCCTAAGGGTTAGTTTCCTCCCTTAGGTTTTCCTTGTTTGCCTTGTTTCTTTTGTTTTGTCAGAGGTGGAACCGAGATGGGACTTAACTTTGAACTTTGGCTAAGTTCACGGTTCAATTCTCATTCTCGTTCAGGCTCCGCTTCCTGCTCTCTTGCTTTCTTTTTCATTTTATTTCTTTTTGTCTTAAGGGTCATTTTACTCCCTTAGGTTTTCTTTGCTTCTCTTTTTTTGGAGGCGGAACTAGGAGAGAACTTAACTTTGAACTTTGGCTAAGTTCTCGGTTTTGTTCCTATTCTCGTTCTAGCTCTACTTCCCGCCTGCTTGTTTTCTTCATTGCTTTGCCTGTTTTCGGCCTAAGGGTTGGTTTCCACCCTTAGGTTTTCCTCAGCTTGCTTTTCTATCATTTTTTCAGAGGCGGAATCAGGATGGAACTTAACTCTGAACTTTCACCAAGTTCATGGTTCGGTTTCTATTTCCATCCCGGCTCCACTTCTCGTGTCTTTGTTGTTTCATTATGTTCAGCCTTCAGGTTGGTTTCTTTCCTTTGGGTCTGCTTTGGTCTTCCTCTCTTCTACCAAAACTGGTACTAGGATGGAACTTAACTTTGAACTTTGGCAAAGTTCACGGTTCAGTTCCCATTCCCATTTTGTCTCCACTTGCACCAGGGTTGGTTTTGTTTCCACCTCCGCCTGTTTCCCTTTGGTTCTTGTTCCTGTTCCATCTTCGCTTCTGCCTAGGTTGGTTTTGTTTCTTCCTCCCCCTATTCTGTGTCTTTGTTCATGTTCTGCTCATGGCTCTGCTTCCATCTTTTTTTGGTTTCGCTTTCGCCTGGGTTTCTGTGTGATTTTCTTGCCTTAGGAACTCTAATGGACTTGCTTGGATTTTTATGATGTATTGAGCATTAATGGTGACCCATTTGAATGCAGGTTGGATCGAGCTAGGGTTGCTGGGTGTACTTTGAAGATTTGGTGAGATCTACAGGTGTGGTTGTGTGCTTTGTGGCTGTTGTCAGATGAAACCCATTCCTACACAAAATTTTGACACATTTCATGGCCATTAATGGTGGGAAGATTTGGTTGGTGGAATCAACCTAGTTTGGCTTGATCTAAGTCATTCATTTGCTTAGCTCGGATCTGATCGATGGGTTGTGTTTGAGCTTGTTTTTCACACACATTGCTATTCTTGTGAGTGAAGCATTGATGGTGGGTGTGGCTCAAGGATTTGTTCCCTTGACTTTTTGTGATCCCAGATCAATTTAAGGGGGGATCTTGGTGCAATCATTGATGGATGGTGAGGTATTTTTGGCTTTCAGGGCTGATTTGGTTGGTGGTTGAGCTTCTTTGTAACCCTAGCTCTGGTTCGTGTGGGCATGTTCTATAAGTATGGCACTTTGCCTCATTTGCAAAGGTTTGGTTTGGATTGGCCGGTTAAGTCAGAAGACTTGTAAACAATAGATTTAGCAATAGAGTAGCATGTTAGAAGATTAGAAGTTAGGTTTTTACATTTCATGCAAGTGCTGTAATAGACTGGAATTGTTGCAAATGTGATGATTTAATACAAAGTGTAGACATTGTGTTATGACTGGTGCCTTCTCCTACATTGAATAATCTTGCATGGTTCTTGTTCTATCTTTTAAATAGCTTGGATATGTTTGAATATATCTTAGGTTTAATTAGTAATGCTTGTGATTTACTGCTTGGAGTGTTGTAGCAATCCCTCATTCATACTTTGGGTAGCTTCTTGATTGTGGGAATGTTGTGCAAGGTCAACCTGTACCTCATATTCATGTGCTTAGTTCAACTATAGATATTCATTCAGTCTTATTGAATGAATGCCAAAAGTCTAAAAATCTTTAACACCTTAGAAGATTACACTATTTTCTACAAGATTGTAGGTATAGCCTGGGTCGAACATAAATTAGTTTAAGGGATTCATCCATTCCAAGTATTTCATCATTTGCATGGTTAATCTTAGAAGTAATGTTAACATTAAGACTTCTGAAAACCTCATCTTTTGTTGTTTCTTTTTTTATTTGGTTAAAAATAGAAGTTTGAGCATCACCATATCTTAAAATTTGATGAGCTTAGAGCTTCCAACATTTGTGCATAAGACCCCTTGTGATTGCCAACATTTTCACATTTTATCACTGAGTTTGTTCTACTGCATTGTCATGACCTGACATTCATGAGACCTTGGGGTTATCTCTTTGTTCATAGAGACCAACGTTTCAAGAGAGATAGGATAACTTTTATTCTGTCTGAGTTGTTGTTGTGTAGAAACACCAAACAATAGGATTGGCGCTAGAAGGAGGGCCTGAACAAGCAAGCTGGAGCATTTTCTAAACACCATTTATCCTAAGAGGCTCAGAAGGAGAACTAGATCTATACCAGGAGAAGAAGAAGAGTTTCGAGAATTGCCACATCCAACCAGGTCAAGAAGGACCAAAAGAAGGGAGGAACCATCATCCAATCCATCATTTCCACCATCCTCACCCACATCCACCTCAGCCTCATCCAATTTTTATACTGGTTCCATTCCACAACCCCAACCAGTCATCCATCGACCATTGCCACCTCCACCAATGGATTTCTTGGCGAATAACCCATCACCTCTAACATTCATCAACTACAATATTATGCCCAAGAACCCTGAGCATTTTTGCTCTAAGTTTCACATGAATGACCCAAATAGGACAACAGAATAGCACATTAGGATCTTTCAAAAAATTTTGAGAGATAGAGGGATTAATCATGAGGATGTTGCATTCAGAATTTTCCCCTATTCTCTAGGAGAGGCCTTTTATTGGTATAACCATTTATCAGTTGCATCCATCTCTAACCAAGTTGAGCTTGAGGCTACATTTCTGCTGAAATTTAAGATTCCCATTAGTGCTAATGAGCTATATATGCAGTTTACTAGGGTAAAAAGAGAGGTTAATGATCCTATAGGATCATTCAAGAATAGTTTCCACTGAGCATACACTATACTTCAAGCACCTTATACTAGAAATGAGGAAACTGCCGTAGAGGTCTACTTCAAAGCCCTTGACAGCCTTACATCTACCTTCCTTAAGTGGATAACTAATCCCCTGACTACCTTGCTCACTACATATACAAAGCTTGTTAAGGTTAGTACAAACCCAAGACAACACTTGTGAGGACCCCTACCATCTCTGGGACCAGCTGCTCACCCAAGCCAAGTCCAATCTCTCAACCAGGCTATGACCAATCACACACCTATCATGAATCCTATTCCATATTTTCCTTTGGTCCCTCACCCAGGTCATCCAATAAACCAAGTCCAACCAATACCTGGTTATCCCCAAAAAAATTATAATTGTCCCCTCCATTCACAGTCACAAACTAGTTTCCCTACATATTTGCAGAACTCAAAAGTTTTGAATCAGTCTACTAGTTCTGGAGGAGTGTTAGGATACCCCCCAAACACTGTGAATCCAGTCCCTTACAAAAATCTTGATAAAGAAAGGTTAGATGAGCTAACTGAGCAAGTGAAGAATCTAAACATGGAGGTAACCTACTTGAGGAACCAAAACAATCAACTCCTAGCTAATCATAAGAGCATGCAATCAAGTTATAACAAAGGGCAACAGTATGACATAAATCGGAACTTTGATAGAAATCAACAAGGTGGACAAGGATTTGAAAGAAGGTAGCCACCTAGGTACAACAGGTCATGGAACACTGGGCCTAACAATGGAGGAGTTCCCACTCCACTAGATCAACCTTCCAATCCAGATAAACCTCTAGGTGGGGTGTACTTTGCAGAAGCCGCTTTGTCTAGATGGTGTAGGCTTGACAAGACAAGTCAATACTCTAAGCTTCACTGCCCTGAATTTCAAACTATTGCTTCAATCTTTCAATATGGAGTTGAGAACAACTCCACTGGCCAAGAATTGGTACCCTCAAATCCCTATGATTCCCCAATTTTGGTGTTGAATCTTGCTCCTTTCCCAAGGGATGAGGAGAATGAACCAGAAGAGGAATCGAGTAGCCAAAATGGGGATGTTGAATAAGTCCTCAATGAAGATGAAATCTCTCAGCTATTTGATTAAGAAACTGAGAATGACAATGGCCCATTGGATGAAGGGGAGGATAATATTGAAGAAGTGTAGATGTTTTAGCAACCTGTCAAAAAGTGTGATCTAAGGAGCAAGCCCCACAGGAATCCGCAAGCTAGAGGACTATTTACTACATCTTCCCCTCCATAGAATTTTACTACTCCACCAAATCCACATTCCAATAACAATCCATCTTACCCTCAGGTGCTAACACAATACCTCATGAAAGAAGGAAAACCAGATGTTTCCAAAGGAAGCAATATTGATGCAACAAAGGATAGGAATATTGGTCATTCCAAGGGGCTCCACACTGACATGAATGTGGAATAGCTGGGAGAATATGTCACTAAGGAACTCAGAAAAGTGAAGGTGAGTCTTTCTACTTTTGAGTTATTAAGAGTTCCTGAAATCAAAAATGTAGTCCTAGGGTCCTTTAATTCAATTATAGCAACACTAGGAGTAGCAACCAATGAGGCAATTGGAAGGCCTCCTAGTTCACAAACACCCAAAGGTCCTAGTCAATCACAACCTGGGGATAGGGGTAAAGAAAAAGATAAGGGTCAAGTTGCACAAGCTGACTCATAGTTGAATTTATTCCAAGGAAAAATGGAAACCCCTCCTTTTCTGATTTCTATTTGTATATTTGGTAAAAATCTGCACAATTGCTTACTAGATTCAGGGGCATCCACAAATGTTATGCCATTTGTTGTCTATAGGTCTCCTATTATTACCCTTGGAGCCTCTCAAAAGAAGGTCACCCAATTGGACAAAACAAAGGTGAATATAGTAGGAGAGTTGAACATGACTCCCATGCAAGTTGCCTTAGATCCTAGAGTGCAACAAGTGCTTAATATTCAGGTAGCTAACATTCCCGACACTTATGGTCTGATCTTGGGTAGAGATTTTACCAAGGAACTAAATGGATACACATCCATGGATCATTCTCACATGCGGCTCCCCTGGAAAGGAGTCCCAAATCAGATTTGAATTGAGAGAGTACCTAGAATGAAGTATGTCATTACTAAGTATCAGAATACTTCAAATGAGATATTGGTATTAGAGGTCAGTATGGGGAACTATGTCCTAGCCTCCCCTTCTTCAGACATAGAGGAAATCTTGGTGTTGTAGGGCTCTTCTGGTGAATCCACATTAGAAGCTAGCAGCTCTGAAGTGAAATTTGAACAAGGGGAGGAACTTGATGATCAGGTAGATAGACAACTCAGTTTGTTGGATAACTTCCAAGATTTTATCCGAAAATGTGTAGAAGATCAGATTCAGTTGGGTAGAAATATGAACTTCAAATAATTGCTTCTTCCTAATTGGTGTAGATTCCATGATGCTCGTCATTCTGAACTAGAATGTTGCTTGTGTCAAACTGTAGTAGAGCAGATACAAAGGCACATTGACACAACTCCAACCGTTGAGTTAAACATACAAAGCATTCAAAATAGTCAAGAAGGGAAGGACCCAAAAACTCCTGAAGAACCTCTGGGTGGAAACAAGGACAAAGGTATCCTAAGAAAAATAGGAGCTAATGACTCCTAGACATTAAGGTTTGATGGATCCAAATCCAAGCAAGGTGTTGGAGCAGGGATGGAGCTGCTTAGTCCTAAAGGTAAAACCTACTTTGTTGCTCATAGACTCCAATTCCAGTGCACTAAAAATTTTTTTGAGTATGAAGCTCTAGTTCATGGGATATTAATGGAATTAAGAAATAAATTTAAAATTATGCAAGTGTTTGGAGATTCCGAGCTAGTGGTTAGGAAAGTAAGGAAACAATATTCATGTCATGACAGAAGGATCACCAATTATAGACACAAAATATGAGATTTCATTGAAGGATTTGATGCCTTCAACATTCACCTGATACCTCAAAGTAAGAATCAAACTGTTGATTCTCTGGCTCAAGCAGCAAGTACATTGCAACCCTTATCACTTTCAGGCTTAAAGAAGTTCACTATGGAACTTGTTCTATTACCCTCAGTTCCTGACAATGTCACCAATTTTCAGGTATTTGAAGATGATAAACATATTCTTGATTTTATCACTAGTTGTGATGTGTTTGCTTCTCAAGTAATTGATGAGGTTGAGCCTCAAGAGGCTGAAATAGACCTAGAAGGGGTCCTCAATCTAAAAACTAATACCATCCCAAGAGGCATGGTGCAATTGGAAAGTATGTTTGATTTGGATAGGATAAGAGATCAGGAGCAAAAAAGGAAAAGGGAGTCCCTCAACTATCAGTACGAAATGTACAATATGGGGACCCAAAGTGATGTCAAGAATGTCTTTATTGGTAAGTTGTGCACTCCAGAGGAGAGGAAAGGAATTATTCATGCCTTGCACACATATCAGGATGTGATAGCCTAAAGTGACTTGAGGACATATGACACTTCAATCATTACACATACTTTTCCCCTCAAATCAAATATTAAGCCATTTAGGCAAAGATAGAGACCAATTAATGCTTTGTTGGAGCCCATTATTCATAAGGAAGTGTAGAAGCTACTCTCAGCAAAAATCATATTCCTAGTAACAAATTCAACTTGGGTTGCAAACTTGGTCCCGGTTAGGAAGAAAAATGGAGGAATCAGATTGTGTGTTGATTTCAGGAACTCGAATAGAGCATCAGAATAGGATAATTATCTAGTCCCTTCACTGGATGAGGTGCTTCTGGCTGTCAAGGATCTCAGATGATGTCCTTTCTAGATGGGTACTCTGGATACAATCAAGTCATGGTCCAATATTAGGATAGGCACAAAACTTCCTTCACTACAAAATGAGGAACCTTTGATTACCAGAGAATGCCCTTTGGATTAATCAATGTTGGATCTACATTCCAAAGAGCTATGGATATTGCCTTCAAGGACATCATTGGCAAGTGCATAATCATCTACATGGATGATTTGACAATATTCTCCAAGAGGAGGAGTGATCATGTTGCAGATTTATTCAAAGTATTCCAAAAGTGTAGGGAATTTGGTATTTCACTTAATCCTAAGAAGTGCATCTTTGGGGTCATTGAGGGAAAGTTGTTAGGGCATGTTATTTCAGAACAAGGTATTTCCATTGATCTCAAATGAATGGAGGCTATACTAAAAATTCAACCCCTTGCAAGCAAGAAAGAAATGAAGTCATTCTTTGGCAAGATTAACTTTGTCAAAAAATTTATCACTCAATTTGAATAAGTAGTCAAGCCATTGAATGCCATGTTGAAGCAAGAAGCAAAGGTTGAATGGAATACAGAGGCTAAGGAAGCATTTTCAGAAATCAAGAGAGCTATTGTTGAGGCCCTTGTTTTGGTAAGTCCTGATTATGCTAAGCCATTCTATATCTATTCACTTGCTTCTGATCACTCCTGTGCGGGCTTGTTGACACAAAAGTATGATCAAGGGAATGAGCATCCCATAGCATTCATGAGTACACATTTGAAAGATACCAAACTAAGGTATCCTAATGTTGAAAAGTAGGCTTATGCCTTGATCTGAACTATGAAGAAGTTTAGGCACTATATACTGAGAAACAAGGTCTTTGCTATAGTCCCTGATCCTGTAGTCAAGCTTTTGTTGATTCAAAATGAGTTGGGCGAATGCAGAGCCAAGTGGGTGACTATGTTACAAGAATATGATATTTAAATTCAACCCATGAAGTTGGTAAGAGGGTAGGGACTGACCAAGACAATGGAAGAAATGGGTCCCGATCTTGTTACCCAGCATTATAATCTTGAGGATGTTTCTCTGGGGGACTAGTATCATAACACTATTTACTACTTGTTGAATCAGTAGTGTCCCAAACACCTTAATTTAGTACAAAGGAGAGCTCTACATTTGAAGAATGGAATTTTTATGATGAAGGGAGTTGTCTTATACAAGAGAAATCATGAAGGTGTCTACCTGAAATTCCTAGGGAAGGAAGAGGCTGGGAGAGTAATGATTGAATTTCATGATAACTATGGAATAGGCCATGGTTCAACACCTTCCATTGCAAATCAGATCCTGAGGGTAGGTGATTATTGACCTACCTTGTTCAAGGACACACATCACCATGTGTGTCGAGCTGCAACAAGTAGGGAGAGGTGTGCAAATCTTCCACTTCAACCTGTCATAGAGGTAAAAACATTTGTACAATGGGGAATGGACTTCATAGGTCCAATAAAACCATCTTCATATGTAGGCCACAGTTATATTCTTACCATAACTGATTATTTTACTAGGTGGGTTGAAGCTCTTGCTTGCAAACAATGCACCTCTGAGGTAGTAATCAATTTCATGGAATTAGGTATCATTAACTGCTTTCGTTGTCCATTAGTTGTAGATTGTGATAATGGGCCTACATTTTCATCATTAAAGTTTTCTAACTGGGCTTATGACCATGGAATTATCATAAAATTTCCATCCAATTACTATCCACAGGGGAATGGTTTGGACGAGTCTTCTAATAAAAGCCTATTGACAATCATCCAGAAAATACTAGAAAAGAATCCCAAGGATTGGAATATCCATCTCAAATTCTCTTTGGGTAGACCGCACTAGATAGAAGACATCTTTAGGAACCTCTCCTTATCAATTAGTGTATGGCTTGGAACCTATCTTTCCCATCTAGCTGAATATCCCTACCCTACAATTCATCAATCAATATTATGATGGAGAGGATAAGTGTGAGGCCTGCTTAACTAAATTGTTACACCTTGAGGGCAGAAGAGATGAAGCCCTAGAAAATTTTGCCAAGTATCAGGATATAGTGGAAAGATGGTTTGAGAGGAGATTCAAGGTGAAAGCCTTTAGAATCTCTAAATTGGTTCTCTACTGGGATAAAGTCCATGACAAAAAGGGAGAGCATGGAAAATTTGATAGACTTTTGGTCGGACCTTATTAGATTGTAGAGATTCTGGGAGATAATGCCTTCCATTTTCAAACCCTCACTAGAGGAGATATCGCATTGCCTATCAATGGGCAGTGTTTGAAGCATTATTTCCAATCTTGAGTTGTTCTTAGCTTTGCCCATGTATATAAGTAGATTAGGTTTCCTTTCTATTATTTTGCTTGCTTCTTTTGGTTTGGGTTTCTTTTGGTTTTTCTTTGCTTCTTTGTTGTTCCGGTTTTGGTTTTCTTTGGTCTGCTTGGGTTGATTTTCCCCACTACTCTACATTTTGGGGGTTGTCCTACTTTCCTCTAGGCTTGTTGCATCTGTACAACTGGTTGTTTGTCTGGGGCTGATCTTGGATTTCTTTTACAAACTCTTATAATCTTTTTGGAGTCATTCAAACTAGTAGATTTCCTTCATTTGATGTTGCATGGGCTGGGAATTAGTGTCACTTGACTAAGTTAGATTCTGGAATGTATTTGGGTCTTATATCTTCACACAAATCTTAAGAATTATGAAGTTGCATATGGTCTTTAGGAGTTCTGACTGGGTGAGAAAAATTAAATTTTGCTCTAGCACCACTATGGTTCTCATCCTTGAGTGTGGGCTTCATTGCCTGCAAGGTGAAAAGTAAATCTTTAAAAGAAAATATCAAAAGAGAATAGCAAAAAGAGAAGAAAAGAAAATATTGAAAATCAAAAGAAATGTTCACCTTTTCAAGGGTATCCTAGTATCTCTACTAGGGCTATGGACATCTGGATAGTAGTAGAGCTATGCTAGGGAGGGTCATAGTGATAACCTCACCGTGGCTATGGATGCTTGACTGGCAGTGAGGCTCTATCTAGGTTGCTTTTGGAGTTAGAATCCTTAGGTAGCCCTATCGGACTAAGTTTGGTCCTTGTTGCAACTTAGGAAAAGGAAATGAATGCATATGCACACACTTTGACCCTGGTACAAGAAAGGTTGGCTTGTTAGTGATTTTTGAAAACTTGTCTATTTGTAACCTGATGCTTGGAGTGAAACCATAGATTCTGAGTTCATGATGCTAGTTTGTCATCGAAATGCTCTAGAGAATTTCCCCAGCAGAGTCACCATTTGTTGTGTAGTTTTGCACACACACCCCACTGAAAGTGGGAACCCTCTCTTAGCCTGCCTTTTGGCCTATTTCTATAGCTTTCCCCCTCCTTTGTGCTTACCTTTGAAAATCTTAGGGTTTTCATCTTTGGTGCTTGTCTTGGTTGTGGGTGCCTTTGTGTTGAGTTCCTAATGGTTTTGGAGTCTTGCAGATGTCTTCTCTAGGGTGGTCTTCTTTTTCCTTTTATTCTCTCCCTTGGTGTTTTTGTTTGGTTCCTAAGGGTTGGTTTCCTCCCTTATGTTTTCCTTGTTTTCCTTGTTTCTTTTGTTCTATCAGAGGCGAAACCAGGATGGGACTTAACTTTGAAATTTGGCTAAGTTCGTGGTTTGGTTCTCATTCTCGTTCCAGATCCGCTTCCTACTCTCTTGCTTTCTTTTTCATTTTTTTTGGTTTTTTCCTAAGGGTTTCTTTCCTCCCTTAGGTTTTCTTTGCTTCACTTTTGTCGGAGGTGGAATCAGGAGGGAACTTAACTTTGAAATTTGTAAGTTCTCGGTTCTTTTCCCATTCCCATTCCGGCTCTGCTTCCTACCTTCTCATTTTCTTGGTTACTTTACTTGTTTTCGGCCTAAAGGTTGGATTTCACCCTTAGGTTTTCCTCGGCTTTCTTTTATGTCATTTTCTCAAAGGAAGAACCAGGATGGAACTTAACTCTGAACTTTCACCAAGTTCGCAGTTTGGTTTTCATTCCCATTTCGGCTCCACTTCCCATGTCTTTGTTGTTTCGTTGTGTTTGGCCTTCAGGTTGGTTTCTTTCCTTTGGGTTTGCTTCGGTCTTCCTTTCTTCTACCGAAATCAGTACCAAGATGGAACTTAACTTTGAACTTTGGCAAAGTTCACAGTTTGGTTCCCATTCGTGTTCCATCTCTGCTTCCACCGAGGTTGGTTTCGTTTCTGCCTCCGCCTGTTTCCCTTCAGTTCCCGTTCCCATTCCGTCTCCACTTTCACCTGGGTTGGTTTCATTTCTGCTTTCACCTCCACCTATTTTGTGTCTCTGTTCCTGTCCTACTCATGGCTTCGCCTCCGTCTATTTTTGGTCCCACTTCCACCTAGGTTTGTGCGTGATTTTCTTGCCTTAGGAACTCTAATGGACCTGCTTGTATTTTGATGATGTATTGAGCATTAATGGTGAACTATTTGAATGTAGTTTGGATCGAGCTGGGGTTGTTGGGTGTACTTTGAAGATTTGGAAAGATCTACAAGTGCGGTCATGTGCTTTGCAGCTGCTGTCAGATGAAACCCATTCCTACACAAAAGGTCGATGCGATTGGTGGCCATTAATCATGGAAAAATTTGGTTGGTGGACTCAACCTAGTTTGGCTTGATCTGATTCATTTGTTTTCCCAACTCAGATCTAATCGATGACTTATGTTCGATCTTGTGTTTCACGTGCATTGTTGTTTGTGCGGGTGAAGCATTGATGGTGGGTGTGCCTCGAGGATCTATTCCCCTGACTCTATGTGATCCTAGATCGATCTGAGGGGGGCTCTTGGTACATTCATTATTGGACAATGATTTATTGCTAGCTATTAGGGCTGATTTGGTTGGTGGCTAAGCTTCTTTGTAACCCTAGCTCTGGTTTGCATAGGAATGTTCTATAAGTATGGCACTCTGCCTCATTTGTAAAGGTTTGGTTTAGATTGGCTAGTTAAGTTAGAAGAATTTTAAACAATAGATTTAGCAATAGAGTAGCATGTTAGAAGATTAGAAGTTAGGTTTTTACATTTCAAGCAAGTGGTGTAACAGACTGGAATTGTTGAGAATGTGATGATTTAATACAAAGTGCAGAAATTGTGTTATGACTGGTGCCTTCTCTTGCATTGAATAATCTTGCACGGTTCTTGTTCTATCTTTCAAATCGCTTGGATATGTTTGAATATATCGTAAGTTTAATTAGTAATGCTTGTAATTTAATGCTTGGAGTGTTGTAGCAATCCTTGGTTCATAATTTGGGCAGCTTCTTGATTGTGGGAATGTTGTGCAAGGTCAACCTGTACCTCATATCCATGTGCTTAGTTCAACTATAGATATTCATTCAGTCTTATTGAATGAATGCCTACAATCTAAAAATCTTTAACACCTTAGAAGATTGCACTGTTTTCTACAAGATTGTAGGTATAGCTTGGGTCGAACATAAATTAGTTTAAGGGATTGGTCGATTCCAAGTATTTCATCATTTGCATAGTTAATCTTAGAAGTAATGTTAACATTAGGACCTTTCAAACCCTCATCTTTTGCTGTTTCTTTTATTATTTGGTTAAAACTAGAAATTTGAGAATCACCATATCTTAAAATCTGATGAGTTTAGAGCTTCCACCATTTGTGTGTAAGACCCCTTGTCATTACAAACATTTTCACATTTTATCATTGAGTTTGTTCTACTTCATTGTCATGACCTGACACCCATGAGACCTTGGGGTTATCTCTTTTTTCATAGAGACCAACCTTTCAAGAGAGATAGGATAACTTTTATTGTCTCAGTTGTTGCTGTGTAGAAACACCAAAAAACACTATTCACATCATGAATAAGTTTTCTTAGGAGTTATTTTTCTATGTGGCATTCTAGAAACTAGTATTTAATGGGACCATATCTCATTAATAGGCATATAGTTATCTAGACATTTAATATTTCTTTCATGCATTTAAAATTATTTATTATGCATTTAATGTTTGCAACCAGGGTTGTTATCCAACCTCCTGGCACCTTACCTATATAAGTAAGGGTCTTGTACATTTGTAAATCATCTCATGGGTTCTATCTCAATACATTCAAGATCATCATTTGATCAAGTTGTATTCTTGCTCATGTTGCAACACTTTCTTATTCATGTGGATGGTGTTCTTCATGGTTGATGCTTTGAAGTGTGGCCAACTTCATTTGGTTTATTGTTCATATTTCCAACATGGTATCGGAGCATAAGCCATAGGAGATCCATATCATATTAGGAAGTTGAGCTGAGGAAACTATCACAAGCTGAAGTGTTTTCTTGAAGGGCTAGTTGTTCTCATCTAGGAGGAAACTAATTTTTGAGCCACTTTGGGTCATATTTGACCCCACCATTAAATTTTAAAGGTCTGAAAACCTAAGGAATACCTACCCATTCGTTGAAATTTGACTTCATCATCCAGAGGCCATTAGAAGTTTTTGTAGCGATATTGGAAGGGCATTATACATATCATACAAGTTGCAGGAAAAATTGTCCTCCCCTTGTTGTAGAAAAAAATCCATTCTCTAGTCGACATCATATAAAATAATTGATATTCTGAGGTAAATTTATTTTTTGGTTAATTTTTTTAAAAATAGGTGACTATCCTAAATTTGATAGCCAAATGACTATGATAGAAGCCCCATCATGTCTTAATTAGGAAGCTTTCTTAAAATTGTCATTACTTTTGGCTTCGGTATCAGATTTTCGCAAATGAGATATCATTGGAAAGATGGTTTTGAGCACTATCTAGTGGTATAGTAAGTTTTATCAAATTTTATTCCTACAATATTTTATCATAGCTTAATTTTAGTGCTTCCTTTTGGACTCCTGAGCTCGTATCTTTTCACCATTTTGTTAGATATTAGAGATACTAGCAACATTGTGAAGGTGATTTCGAGCTCTATCATTTTTTTGGATTCAGGCCCATGTATATTCTATTTAGTTTTTTCAATTTTAGGCATTTACTTGATATCTTGGACATGCTAAAATTTGGAGAAGGTATATTTGTATTGGGAGGCTTTATTTTCAGTTGTACATTATATTTAGAAGTTTCTATTTGATATTGAAGGTCAATTTATTTTGATCTTGGAGATCAATCGTAGTTAGTTATGGTGTTTTCATTTCATCACTATCTGATTATGTTGGGAAGGGGAAACTATAGACAATGGAGATATTGCATCATAAACCATCTTCAATCAGTTTAGTTGTTTCCACATTTGCATGGTTTTGTTCCACCTCCTAATAAAGGTATCCAAAAAAATTCTTTGAGTTGTAGAAGGTATGATCTCTTAGAGGTTAGTGCAATGCATGTTGATGATGATGTTTTGAAATCTATTGATCATTGTGATTTTTCTCATATTCATTGGACTAAGATTTGGGAGCTATATAGAGATCCTGATACTCCACCATTCCTTGATGATCATGATTCAAAATGTCATGTGCCTCTTCATTCTTTAGATAGGATACCCTATGATGATATTGCTATGTGGGAGCTTACATATTTGGAATTCTTTGAATCTTTAGGTGAGGATTTCAAGGGTTCTTTAGATGTTTCTTCTCCATCAGAGATAGTTGATGTACCCTCACCTTCAGTGATTCTTTGTGTAGAGTCATTAATTAAGGCTTCCATCATTCCAATTCATCAAAACATATTTAGTTTTCCTGACTTGGGAGCATAAGATGGCTTTGTTTCAAGTATTGCAGACTTGGATACTTCTATAGGTTTGGATGACATTCTTGAGGGGATATCTCTCCTCTATGTTGATTCTACTTTGGAGGGTTTTCTTGAGTCTCCACATTTGATTGTTTTGACCTTGATTGGGGATCTTGATCTTGGTGAGACTATCTAGGAGGCACTTGATTCCTCTTTAGATATTTCATATGTGAGGCTTCTTCCCTCTCATTTCATTATGGATTTATAGTTTCTTCATAATTTACCATTGGATTTGCTTCTTCCTAGAGGGAGACATGTGGTTTTTTGTAACTTGAAACTCTTTTGGCTTCAAACTTATTTTAATGGTTTTGAGGACACTTCATGTTGTGGGGGGAATCTAGTCTCCATCTATTCCTTCAAAGGAGGGATAATTGTATTGCATTCTTTGGATATTTTTCAACATAAATTTCTGCATAGTCCTAGTTTGTCACCTTCTTCATTGATTATGGCATATTCATCTTCCTTGGGAAAGGAGACACATGAGCAGTTTTTGGAGACATCATCATCATACACATTCATTCTTCCTTACTTCAATTCCTATTTGGAATGGGAATAATCCATGCATTTTTACTTAGGTTTGTTTCTTTCAAAAGGGAGAGAATTTGTTTGTCAACATTGGATAATGTTTTGTCTTCAAGCACTTAACATTTTTGCAAGTGATTACATATTATGGGGGGGCTATATAGTCTCTCTATTTCCCTCTTATGTGGGGGATATTGATTATATAATACTATTTTGATGGATGTAGCTCTTTGGGGGTATTGGTATTGAGACCTCCATACATCACTTCCATTACTTGTACATGATTAGCATTAGTTTTTGCATTATATCTCTTTTGGGGGGAGGATTAATTTTCTCATGAGGTTTTCTTCTTTTCTTCATTTGTAAGAGATTTTATTTTCATTTGTACATGGGTACCTAACATGGCCTTATTAGTCAGGGCCCATCATTTGCATCATAACTACACTCTCAAGTTGCACTTATGGGGGTTGTTGGTGTGAATGGAGTTATTTCCTAGCTATCTATTAGTGAGGACCTATTCACATAAATAATAAGTTTACTTAAGAGTTAGTTTCCTAGGTGGAATTTGATGAAAATAAGGGGTGGAAAACTCCAAACAATCCGCAAACAAGAAAAAATTCAATCTCTAAACATTCATGATGGTTTTCATTCATTGGGACTCAATCTCCTAGTAGTACTTCAGACTGACTAAAATGGGCACAACTTCCCAAGGAGAATTGATCTCCAAAAGAAAAATCCAAATTTGGATATACTTTATGGCTTTATTCAACATATGAAGAAATTAGATATGGTTAATTTGGAAGGAAAGGTTCAAAACTTGACTGTTCTACTCTTGACTAGGCTTGAAGTGCGACAAAAAATTCATGTTTTTTGGTCATAACTTTCAAAAAAGACTTGATACAAAAAACATAAACATAGTTATAGATACCCATTTTGGATTTATACAACATACCTCAAAATCATGGGTGGTCACTTTGTATGAAATCCTTCAAAATTAGGTTTTTCTTCTGCCAATTGAATCTAAAACATAAAGAAATTTGTCCTAGGGCATCATCAAAATATGTGAAAACCTTCTCCCTCGATCCTGTAACTTTATCAAAAAAAAAAAAACCTATTTAAATATATTTCACCAAGTTTTATGAGGTTTTACAGGTGGAATGGTGAGATATTCATTTTTCTTCCTTTAAGGCACTAAACGTAGGGTTTTCACCCAATCTAGGGTAAATTGGCTCTAAAACACTCAAATATTAATGAAATTCAATGAGACAAAGTGCAAAATAAATTAGACTCAATTCTCCATTGACTCCAATTGGTTTTAAATAATGAACCAATTATACAAGGTTGTACCAAGCTCTAAGAAAATAACTTTCAAAAATATAGAAACAAGGATGTCTTTTATTGATTTCAATTCAAAAATGTCACAACCCACCTTGGGTTCAACCTCCCCAAGGATATTCAAACATGTAAAAAAAAAATTACAACTTTTTTTAAAACTACAACAATTATAATTCCTTCATTTACACCATGTGACTCTTCAAATTCCACAATTTGTAATATTTTACACAATATTAACAACTTTTAAAACCTATAGAAACTTTTATATTTTTGATAAATTCACCACACCTATCCTCCTAAGATCTCATCTAGACCCTTACAAACATAAAAATTATCCAAAAGGACCTTATTACATAAGAGATACACAAAACTAAAACAATGAAAAAACCAAAATCTCATGGGTGCTCCTACACTATACTCCCAGGCAAAGAAAAGATTCAAGCTCTACTTGAATATAAGGTAAAAATCATAAGAACTATGCTTGAAAACTCTTGTCAGATGCCTTTAAATCATTGTACATTTTCTTCTTCGGAATGATTTCATGCTTGCTTCATCTTCACTATAGGTTTCTTGAACATTTGGAAAAGATATTTGAACTTGTCAATATAAACTTGTCCTCCATTTGCACCTCTACCTTGTAACTGATCCCTTTTTCCTTGATGGATGCCATTCACTTCAATAGTATCTTGTTCCCCTTCAATGGCTTGTTTCATTTTCACCTTAGGTTTCTTGTCTCCCAAGGCTATAATCTCATCAAGATCCCTTTTTCTTCTATCTTTTCCTCTAGCATTTGCAACTCCCTTTTGATTCTCTACTTGGAGTGGCTACTTGTCTAACCGTCTTTCTTCCATCTACAACTTAGTTTATCCATTATGCTACTCCATACCTTCTTTTCCCTTAAAAAATTGCTTTCTCAACTCTACAATATCTTTCCCAACAATCCTCTTGCCTTTAGCATCAAAATTTATTTATTTTACAACCTTCCAAACAAGTGCATCATTTGTATTGGTACCATTTCCCTCTTTAGACACATCACATTCTTCATTTTTCTTGTCATAGGCTGTTGTATATGAAAAAAAACCCTATAACAAAAGCTAAATAGTGACTAACACCTTTTTTTGGAAGAAAAAATTCAGAAAATTTATCAACCACTATGTCTAAATGATCCTTCAAGACATCTTGAACTTCCCAAGGCAACCCTTCAATGCTTGTCGATATCAAAACAGTCCTAGGTTTACTTACCATTGCATTACCTACCTCTTCCTCTTTCTTAGATGGTTTTTTCTCTCCCTTCATTAACAAATATTCTCTAGCATCTGGTGTTGTTATCCTCTCTTGTCTTCTTCTCTTCTGAACGATCTCCTTGATAGGCCATTTGAGCCTCTTTCTTATTATAAAATTCCAATCACTTGCTTGTTTTTTCTTCTCAAGACAATTTGTTGTATCTCAAGTTCCATTCTCTCGTACATATTTTCCATTTCTTCCAAGGAATGCCTCAAATCCATTATCTCTTGCTGCACTTTTATCTGTTCTTCTTTCTTAATTTTCTTCTTCATCTCACTTTCCTCTCTTTTTCTCATCATTGATTCCTTATGTGGTACCTCCTTACTCTGCAAGTCTTTATAGACTTTTCTCTGCATCTCTTCCATTCTTCTCTCTCAAGAAAGTCTCTTTCACCTTTCTTCTTCCCATCTTCATAATACCTCACCTTAGGCCTCTTTATTTTCTCTTGGCCTGGTCTTTTGGCATCTAGGCTCTTGCTTCAACCTACAAAAAGACAAAAGAAAAACTTCAAAAACTTATCTTGCACAAATATTGGGGAACTCAACTTCTTTTCCCATACTTTTTAGGATTTGATACCAATTTGATGCACATCAAGGGTGGAAAACTCCAAATAATCCTTAAACAAGAAAAATTTCAATCTCTAAACATTCACATGATGGTTTCATTCATTAGGCCTCAATCCCCTAGTAGTACTTAATATTGACTAAAATGGGTACAACTTCCTAGGAAGAATTGATCTACAAAAGAAAAATCCAGATTTGGATACCCTTTATGGTTTTATTCAACATTAGAAGAAATCATATATGGTTACATTGAAAGGAAAGGTTCAAAACTTGATTGTTCTAATCTTGACTAGCTTGTAGTAAGCCAACAAATTCATATATTTTGGTATTAACTTTCAAACAATATTTGATACCAAAAACATAAAAAAATTTCTAAATACCCATTTGTTCTTTATACAACATAAGTCAAAATCAGGGGTGGTCATTTTGTAGCGAACCTTTTAAAAAATGGCTTGTCTTCTGCCAATTAGATTTAAAACATAAAGAAATCAGACCTAGGGCATCATCAAAACACGTGAAAACCTTCTCCCCAATCCTTCAACTTTATAGAAACCAAAAAAACTATTTAGAGTCATTCCACCAAGTTTCATGAGGTTTCACTAGTGGAATGGTGAGATATTCATTTTTTCTTCCTTCAAGGCACTAAACCTAGGGTTTTCAACTAGTCTAGGGTAAATTGGTTCTAAAACACTCAAATATTAATGAAATTCAATGAGACAAAGTGCAACAAAAATTAGACTCAATTATCCATCGACTCCATGGTTTTAAATCATGAACCAACTGTACAAGGTTGTACCAAGCTCTGAAATAGCAATTTAAAGTTCAAAAATGTAGAAACAAGGATGCCTTTTATTGATTTCACTTCAAAAATGACACAACCCACCTTGGGTTCGACCTCCCCAAAACTATTTAAACATGCACCAACCATTTAAAACTGGTTTTAAAACTACAACCATTCTAATTCCTTCATTTACACCATGTGACTTCAAATTCCACAATTTGTAACATTTTAGACAATATTGATAATTTTTAAAAACCTATTACAAATTTTACATTTTTAACAAATTGACCACACCTATCCTCCTAAGACCTCATCTAGACCCTTAAAAACATAAAATGATTCAAAAGGACTTTATTACATAAGAGAGACACAAAACCAAAATCTCATGGGTGCACCTACACCAGAATTCTAGAAACTAGTATTTAATGGGACCATATCTCATTAATAGGCATATAGTTATCTAGGTATTTAATATTTCTCTCATGCATTTAAAATTATGCATTATATATTTAATGTTTTCAACCAAGGTTGCTATCAAACCTCCTCTCACCTTTCCTATATAAGTAAGGGTCGTGTACATTTGTAAAGCATCTCATGAGTTCTATCTCAATACATTCAAGATCATAATTTGATCAAGTTATCTTCTTGCTCATGCTGCAACACTTTCTTATTCATGTGGATGGTGTTCTTCATGGGTGATCATTTAAAGTGTGGGCAACTTCATTTGGGTTATTGTTCATATTTCTAATAGAATCACATAATCAAACCATAATTTAATTTATTTAATTCAAGGTAACTATTTAATATACCCATCAGATTCCCTAATCCATCTTATCTCTTTGCATTTCTAAATTATCTCTATGCATAAATAATCCAGCTATTTATATCCACACTCACATACTTTTCTAAAAACAATAATTTTTACATGACGATGACATAAGCTCATCTTAGATAAGTAAAAATCTTAGTTTCCGAATTGGAAAGATAAGGAAAGAGAGATATTTTAATCATGCTTGGATTAAAATAGCTTGAATCAAAATACTGATACTCCTTTCTTCAAATTTTCTCAATGGATCATACTTAATCTATTTCCATCTCAATTTCCATCTCTCCACTATACTCTTGCACCTCTCACTTGCTTCTCTATTGATAACTAAAACTACCAAGCAATGCACAACTAAAACTAACAACTTTTCCTCACTCTTTTGACAAATTGATAAACATAATTCAATAAGTTTTGTACACTCAAAACTACACTCTCCTCATAATCTCATGAATTCACCATACTTATATTATCAAAAATGATTGAACAGTCAAATGATGAGTAACTTCTCTCCTTTATACAAAAAAGTGGATAGAAATTAATTTCTAAAAGAAAGATCAATTCATTCAATTGATGTCATCACTCCCAATTTTTTCCAATCGCAGGAGTTTGTTGTGTAGTTTTAGTTTCAAAGATGACTTCAAAACTAATTAAAATTCCCTAAAAAATGGCATGACTTGTTGGACAAAGCTTTACTTACTTGTTGAAAGCTCAAAACTTCATAAAAGTCTTATGTTTGGCATGTTGGAAAGTCAAAGCCAATACAAACTCTATTTCTTTTCATCGCCTAATTCATGGGCTTGCAACAAATATAATCACATGCATTTTACTCAGTCAAAGCACTATCTTAGTGTGACTATGAAATAGTTTTTGAAAACCAATTAACTTAGCCACTTTCAAGGCAATTTTACCATTTACTTTATGCATGAAGTGGCAACTATATTAGCAATCCTTAATGGTTTGAAAAAACCTTTCAAAATAGATATTATCATTTCCTTTCCATGGCATAATTGCCACTATATCAAGTTTCACATGACATTCATTCCATTTAATTTGGCTACCACTTATACATTAACTTCAATAATATATATATATATATATATATATATATATATTAGATAAAAGAAAGCCACTATAAGAATTTTCTATTCATTCTTGAAGGAGATTTACACAATTGACAAGCAAGAGAATTCAAAATATTCCTGCAAGATAATAGTTATACTAGAAAGAGCACAACAAAAATAGCAAGTAATACATTTACAATAGCATTGCTAAATCAAAGGGAACCTTTCCAAGGGCCTGTCAAGTCAAAAACCTGTATAACAAAACTAGAGAACAACCAAACAACAAAACCAAAAAACATAGTTGGCTGAACCCAAGGAGAAAAAACAACACAAGAGAGATCATGTATATTCTAGAAGCAGAGCAACATGTAGTTGAAGCCAAAAAAAAAATACCATCCACTTTCAAACTTAAGAAAAAACATATCCCACAAACCCCACTCTCAGCAGAGGCGTCCATATTAGTTGGTAGAGAAAAATATGGCTCGTAAAATAGATCATTTAGGGTATGTTTGAAGAGGAAGTGAACTTCTTGGAACAAAATCTTCAAGCTATTCACCAAGAATCAACCCAAGATTGGTGTGAGGGATTGAAGATGAGAATGGAATGAGGAAGAGTGAGCAACAACCAAGTTGTGGACCATCAAGTAGAGAAGAGACTGCAAAGCATGAGAATATAAAAGGTGCACCCTATAAATAGCTCCACCTAATAGATTTATACCTACATGGAGGTCATAGGATTCCATGGCTATATTCAAAATGTACATTCGGAAGACATGTGGCAGCAAAAAAATCCCAACAATGAACCTTACTATCTCATTGCATCATAACACATACATTAAATTTAAAACAAAAAGAGAGGATAAATCATGAGGTAGAGCCATAGGATGCATTTCAAGCCACTCTTGACCTAGAACATTCATAATTACTATTTCCACCTACGAGCAATGAATTACAAAGGCAGTTCGAAGCAATTCTTCAAGACAATTATACTGAGCCCGCACCTCATGAAATCTAGGCATAATTAAAAATCTGAAAAGGCTATCCATGTGGAGCCAACTGATATAGAAGAACCAACATAGCCAAGTTTGGAATAGAATAGAAACAAGAACAACTTGGATTTAAAGAGATCTACAATAAACCCAAAATGTGTGAGGAATTAAAGCCTATACTAAAATGAAAAATTTGACATGAAAATCACCAGAAGCAATGATGGCAACTAAAAACACATGTGAAGCTAAGAACAACTAGTGACTAGTGATGAAGCTACCTCATTAACACAATATTTGCAAGGAATTCAAATTTAGACACATGACTGATAGGTTGTCATCAGAGAATGCCACATTTATTTGTATGTGATACCCAAGGCATTCTAAAATGTGTGAGATACCGAGTAATATCATCAACACACATGACCAAAGTACCCTTTATGTGTACCCATAAATGCATAATTGAATAACTTCCACAAATCCACCTCAGCAAGAGAGCCATTTAAAAGTGATCAAAAATCAAAACTATCATGACACAACATCATGAAGACCATCGTGCATCAAGAGGTGCTAGTTGTATACCAAGAGGGTTATCCCAGAAGGTGTCATGGAGGCCACAACATATAACTCAACCAATGCCACAATAGATTTCAATAAGACCATCAGTAGCTCAAGTTGAGCAATCGACATCAAGAATATTGTCACAAGAAAAAAAAAACATGTGCCAACCATAGAAGAGCCAAGGGGCCCACCTCAATAATTAATGAAGTTTAAAAAAAAGTGCCATAGAAGAAGAAGTGCAATGGAGGCATGTCAAATAGCCAACAAGGTGCCACATATACTAAAGTGCCAAACAAGCCACTCAAATAATGAAGCAAGAGACCACAAAAATTTTACCTAATCAATGTCAAGGGGGGCATTGAGCATAAAGGCCAACAACCCAAAACAAAGATTGTTTAGAGTTCAAAGAGGACACCATTATAACTAAAAAATCCCAGAAAATTTCCTGCAAAGAGTGAAACTAAACTGCCACATGCCCAAAATACATTAGCTCAAAAATTCATTTAAATCATCAGATGATAGCATGGTAAAAGGAAGAGAAAGATCAATTTCCCTGTTAGCCAATTTATCTGCCAAAAAGCTCTCTTCTCTCTAACAATGTTGAAATTGATAGTTGAAATTTTTTTGAAGCAAATTAAGAGCATGGTCAAGCAAATACTTTAAATACCAAGCATCAAGATCCTTTTTAATGAGGGCACCAATCACCAACTAAGAGTCCCCTTCAATCACAATGTGAGAGATCTTATTGCTTAAAGCCAATTCCAAGCCAACAATTAATGCCAAAAACTCCGCCATGTTATTAGTACCTAAGGTGAGGAATTTGCATGCAGCCTTTACCACCACACCACTACTATTTCTCAAGACCACCATAAAGGCTAGGATTACCACATGAAGGCCCATAAAAATTCAATTTGGTCCATCCAACCACTAGAGGAGACAACATTGCTAGTCTTCTCAAATCTGCAAAATTAGAAGCTTGCATTGAGCCTCTTGAAGGTGGATCTTTGAGAAGAGCCAAAGATTTTAATAACCAGTCAGCCTAGAAGGAAAAATATTTTAAGTTATATTGATCCTTAAATATATTTCATAACTGCTTTAGAAATGGAAGACTCAATCCTTACAATGGTTTGATTTACATCCCTTGCTTTCTTTCTAAAAATCCTTTTATTTCTCTCAAGCCATATTGACCATATAACTATTTACGGACTTGAAGTCCAAATACAAGCATGGAAGGAGGATTTCTAAAGAGAAGACTAGCTTTGGAAATGTTTAAATAAGGTGCACTATAAAGGTCCTTCCCAACCAAGTTTTTCGAGAAGCCATGTCCAACACTTATGAGAATATTCACAAGAGAAAAATAATTGATCTGAACTTTCATAACCCCTACCACAAAGGACACAAGGAAAGAGAGGGGTAATTCCCAAATGATCCAACCTCATTCCCATTAAGATTCTATCTTTTAGTGCCAACCATGAGAAGGTGCCTACCTTCAAAAGTACTAAAGGATCCCAACACAAACTATGCGGCTAGTATGAGGAGTTTTCTGCCTCAATTAGGGACAAGTAACCATCTCTAATAAAGTAAGAACCCAAATTTGATTTGATAAAAAATATTTCATCATCTTTTTTTGAAAGAAAAAATTTCCTCTTTTCTAATTTCTTGCAAAGAGAATCCTTCAGATTGCTAGGTATAGGTAGGAAGTCAAAGTCCCTCTATTTGACTATGGGTGGGAATGAAGACTTGTCAATGACCAAGTAATACCACACCCTACAACCCCAAATACTTTTTAACACCCTTGAAATTGTCTCCTAGTTCCCTATGATCTAAACCAGATGATGGTCATTCCATGCATCGTCCCAAACCAAAGCTTTCCTACCATTATGTATGACCCACGAGAGATGAGGTAGAATAATACATCTACAAGAGATGATAAAGTTCCATACCTTAGAGTCATGTGGGGGATTTTTTAATTTGAAAATATGTTCCCTTTTTAGTGAATCCAAGTACTTATGGAGCATGAGTTGTCATAATTTAGCATTAGAATCTTGATAGACACGCCACAAAAGCTTAGCACCTGATGATTTTTTTATAAGGACCATATATTTGATCCCAATGCTCCCCAGCTTTTTAGGAATACATACATTCTCCCAGGCTACCAAAGGCTATTTTTTCTTCTCCTTCACATTCTCAACACATAGGAAGTCCCTAAATATCTTCTATAGTTTATAAGATTTTCCTTTCAGAATATTTTAAATAGACATCAGGTAAATTGGTAGAGCCAGGAGCACTGACTTAATCATTACTAACTTTCCTACCAGAGACAACCATATTGATTTCTAGGTTGAGATTCTACCTGAAACTGTGGCTATGATATTATCCAAAAATTCATGCTTCTTCCTTCCAGAGAAGAAAGGAACCCCCAAGTATTTGCAGGGGAGTGATTCCACTGTAAATCCCCAAAACCTCATAAACTTGGCTTGTACCACAAGACAAACATTGAGGAATTTTATTTATTTATTCATAAATTGACCCAGAGAGGTAGAATACACAGAGAGGACATTTTGCATAGCCTTTTCTTCTACCAAGGTGGCCTAACCAAAAAGAAGAGTATCATTAGAGAAAAGGGAGTGAGTGACTGGATATGGAATATTATTCAAACACACCTCTTTCCATAGGTTCAAAGCATTATAAGATGATATTGCATGATTGAGGCCTTCCGCCATAATAATAAACAAAAATGGAGATAGGGGATCCCATGTCATACACCCTAGGGCGCATTAAAGTACCCACTAGGTAAACTATTCACTAGCATTTAAAAACAAGACCTTGATATGCACAAGAAGACCCACTTACACCATTTTTGTGAGAAACCAATTTTTTTTAAAACTTCCAACAAAAAAGATCAATTAACTCTATCATATTCCTTTAGCATGTCTAACTTTAGAATAACAAGAGTTTTTTCCTCCCTGAGGGAGTGTAGCACTTCATGAGAGAAGATGGCTCCATCCACAATTTCCCTTCCTAGAAAAATACCCCTATTCCTCAGAAATGATAAAAGGAATCAAATAGTGAATCTGATGATGATTGATTTAGAGAAAATATTATATATGGTACTACAAAGAGAAATTGGTCTGAAGTCCACAAAATAAACTAGATAGGCTTTCTTTGGAATCATTGCAATAAAATTATTATTAATTTACTTTATAATATTCCCATGCTTTCTAGATTCTTTCAAAGAAAGAAGGATATCTGACCCAATGAAGTCCCAACACTCCTGGAAAAAAGAGAGCAATGCAACCAATGGTATATACACCTTAATATATATACATATATATAATATATGTATTACATATCTATGTATGGGTATATGTAGATGTTATTATCTATGTATTATCACACACACATATATATATATCCACCATCATATATAAATATATATTTTATATATGTATTCATATATATTTAGATATATAATATATATAACATACATGCTATTCACAAGAGTAAAATTTTAATTCAAATTGATTAAAAGTCAAGAAGGATCAAAGAAAACCAAACCTATATTTTCTTATCAACCAATAGCCTACCTACTTATATTTAGCACTTACCAATACAGATCTTAGACTGACTCAACAAGTTTCCTCTAACCTATACAAGTGAGTGTGTGTGTCTCCTTAGATACATATACCAATGGTTTCAATACCAACCTCCTCTCCTATGTGATACTCTCTATCCCCCACTACAGGGTTTGAACCATTCTTGCATCCAACTTAGAGAAACATGTCCATAGCTAGCTGATAACATACAAATCTCATTCATTATATAACATAAGAATCATTAAAGAATTTAAAAATTAATTTCATCATAATTTGTATTCATACATTTTATTCATCTATTTAACATCATCAAGACATAGTCATGTATTAAAAACATATTTACTCATAAAGGTAGTAGTATTTGGTAAATAAACAATGGGGTGTAACAACCAACAAGATGCATTATTCCAAGTCACTTATGAGATACATTGACCTACTACTAGAAAGTTATGCTATGCTAGTTTTCCATGCAATAGGAGGGGTTTCACAAGGCTAGCAAGCTACATTATGCTAGTTATCTCGTTAAACACATGGCTCCACAGGAAAGCAATTCTTTTATGCTAGATGACCATGTTAAAACATGATAAAGTTCATAAATTGACAAAATTCATTATGCCAAATCCATGGACTATTTTGCACATCATGCCATAAGGAGCACGCAAAATTTTAATGTCACAGGGGACTATTTAATGTCATAGGGGACAAAAATCACCTCACGAGGTGTATAAGGCTTAACATCATGGGAGATGAACATCACCTTAGGGGGTGTACAAGGTTTAATTTAATGGGTGATGATCATATCAAAAGGCTATTCCTTAGGTATCATTATAAATAACACCACCACAAAAGGTGCATTTCAACAAATAGATCACTATATTTCAAAGGATGCTACTCATTACATGGGAGATCACACCTTAGGGAGTATCATATGGCACCACCACTAAGAGAGGAAAAATCATGGAATGAAGGGTCACTTTAGAGGGTATCAAGCATAATACCACCACTAAGGGGACATAACATGACATGAAAAGTCACACTTTAGGGGGTATCACATTCTAAAACCCCACAAAGGAGACACTAATATATATTGAGAATGCCACACCTTAGTGAGCATATGATGTTACTACAAAAGGGGGAATTATTTGACAAACAAGGTCATATTTTATGGGATGTCATGTGTATCATGACCACTAAAAAGGACTATACATTCTAAATTTGTATCTATTAATTTAATATATGTGGTACTATTCCCCCTTAAAATTTTAGTGTTATTTCTATACTAATATGTTAAGGACTATAATGATTGAAGAGGGGATCATTTTTAAAGGATACACACCACACAAGATTAACTATTCTTTCCCTCCAAGTGAGGATGAATATATTAATGTGTTATTCCTTATTGATGAGATATGGTTGAACCAAAAATAATTTTTGCCCCTATGCATTTAACTGAGGATCTTATGATACTACAAATTCCATATAGAAAGGAGAAAAGTAATAGTAACTAATTTATTGTTTTTTAAATGTCTACATGAATTTCATATAATTTAATTAGCCATTGCAATTTATTCTCTAACACACAACATGCATTCGCAGAATGACTAATTATTCTATGATATACATAAAAGGGTCAATTCTTTGTTGTCTTCTTTTTATCTTTTGGTGTATGCATAGGTGGTAAATTTTTTATTTCCTATTGTAAAATTTTGCACAAGGTGCAGTCTATGTTGAAGAAAGGGTCTAGAGTGGGAAGAAGACCATTTCCAATTGGATTAGGAGGTGTTTGTGGAATTGAGACTAGAATAAATGTCTTATGTAGAGTTGGAGGACCAAGTGATAACTAATTAATTTATATCATTAAATGGTTTTTACTCCAAGAGTGTGTATTTCATGTTCATTATTTTATTTCATAACCTTTTTTAGCAAGAATATTAAATCCTTGGTCATAGAATTTTTCTAAACTAATGGGTGTATCATTCACTTTATTTTCATAGGATGGAAGATCATTTGTAGGTATGAGATAATCTTTATTTGTATTAGCGAGGGATTCCATGTGTAATGGTCATGGATGAATTGTCAAGCACTCTTGTTGTGGAAGGACGGAAACATATCAAGTGAAGGTACGGTAGGATTTGCTAATTGTTGACAAGGGTAAGAATGCAAGACTGGTGAAGAATAAAGGATATTGTTGGTTCCAAGGTTGGGTATTGTATTATTTAGAAATTATTCTATGATCAATTCACCTTGCACCAAGATATGCTCATTGGGAATATATGTATTGGGAGGGAAAGGTGTTGAACACCCATAATACTACTTGAGGAGGGTGAATTAGTATTCTCATAAACCATTCGAACATTAAACATCCAATTACCAAAGAATATTCAATTTTAGTAAGGAGATAAAGCATAAAAAATACACAACATCACATAATACATGAACATTGGGATTTTTACATGGAAAACCCAAAATGGGAGAAACCATGATGAGGGTTAGCTCACAATATATTATAACCAATTATAGTATATTCATAGAAATTCTCATTACAAGTGGACTCACTATCCACAGAGAAAATATAAAAGAGAGATGGTGGCTCACAACCTCTTTTTAAAATGTTACAATTACATCTGACATATGCATGAATTTTATAGTTCCATTTATGCACAATAAATAATCTTTATCTGATTATGATTCAACACTCTACCTTGCTCTTCATTCACACAATTCTAATCTTCAAATTAACATTCACAACTTAACTTTGCATTTATATACTTAAATTTGCATCAAACACATCACTTATTGCATACCTTACTTCAAGATACTGAAAAAAATCCAAATTATATGTTCACAGCAAGTATGACATCCATTAGTTTGGCCTAATTAGATGTGATACCAAAAATATAAATTTTCAGCTCCAAAAATTTTCATCTACACAACATGCCATAATTCAAATCTTAAAACATCTTAAGATAGGTTGGAATAGACCTATAATAGATCCAACAAGAAATAACAATACTTAAATTTATCCTTTGCACAACATCAAACATGTTAGGTCAACATGACATAAGACCTAAACCAAAATCCCACATCTGTGTAACCTCATCTCAACATGTGGATGTCAAAAATTGATACCATCTTGAATCCATACACTACTGAAATATGTGAACCTATCTTCAACACCATAAGGCCAAAAACTCATCCATGGAGAAGTGTTGATTATCGCACACAAACACACTATACAAAAAATAAGTGTAATATGCCAAGCCAAACTCTACTACTCATATCTCTCAATCTACTTGTCTTAGCATGATGAAATCTTGGAATTAGGTACATCTAACATCCAAAAAAATGATGTTAGAAGCATAGAGTGATACCTTCATTTGTGAAGTGGTGCAGACCCAAAAATTGATGCACTATTACACTGAATTGGGAGATTTGACATAGTAAAATTTCCACACAACTGATCTTTCTAGACCAAAACAACTAGCAAAAATTTCATCCTTAACAACTCCAAAACCTATTAGGATTGATCAAAATGATTCACAATAATGCTGACATCAATAACAACACTGTAAAACATTGTTATGTACCTTACATGCTCATGTTTTCAAACAACATCATCAATGAAAAACTTCCTCAAACTTCCAACAATATCCCCCTTTTTCATTGATGGAAATAGGATAAAAATATCCAAAATATCCTCCTAACAACTCCCCCCCTTTGACATCAAGGGCAAAGGGCACTTATACAACTTGTTTTGAATATCACCAGAACTCTCCTTGAGAAATATAAGCATATATGAAAAATGAAAAGAATGTATTGAATCCCCTTGAGTCATATACCAAAGTAAAAATAAAAAAAGGCACTAGAAATATTCTTTGTATTTCCACATATGTACAAATAATCTGAACAAAAAAGTTGAAAATGGATAAAATAATAAAAGATAAATCAACCAGAGGCAGTTGACATCTATAAATTCTTCAAGTTACTGTCCTAGTCTTTCCTACCATGTTCCCACTCTCTCTTAGCCTTTGTATGTAGCCTATTATGAATTTCAAGATCAATCAATGATTCTTCTCCCTCTTTTGGAGTAGCAGGTACTAGATTTATCTTCTCATCTTTATCTACACTTAGGAGAGATTTTGAAATGAGTAAGAAGTTGGGATTGATCAGATCTCTCACCTCTCCAAACTTCAAAATCATGTGGTCTTTCTATTCTTGTAGTTGGAAGAACTTGTTCATATCTTTAATGGAATTCCTTATTACACCTGTGAGGTCAAGTGTCGGATCATAGGCACTTGAGGTAGCATCAATTTGAGACTCAATGGAGTCCATATCCTTCCTTATTCTCTATGTGGCTTCAAGACACTTCATTCCATGTTGGTATAGAGCATTAGCCTCATAAATACATCCTTCTACATCCTTCAATAATTCAAAAAATATGTTTATGTGCAATGATACATTTCTTAGTTATCTCTAACATTATTTTGTCACTGATCCTCTTCACCACTTCCTTCTCTACATCCTCCTTCAATGTAGATGCATAAACTTTAAATGAATCAATTAACAATCTCAAGTTTTACAAACAAGAGAGTTTGGTTTCAACATTTTATTTGGGCATGGTCTCTTTCAATGCCTTAACTACTTGTTCCATAATTTCTCCTCTCTTTTAATGTGTTTCAATTGTTTCCTTTCTTGTGGATGTATGAAATATGTCTTTGAGTTGTAACTTGTGGATGGGAGAGATCTTGTCCAAATAAATATTTGATTGTTGCATCAATAGCTATAGAAATTGGGATGATAGAACAGGTTAAAATTTAGGTTTCATGCTCAAAATATTCTTCAAGGAATCTCCAAAGGAGCCACAAGATTCACCAGAAGACTTACCAATTTCCACAACCTTTCCCTTGTCCTTTGCAATACTAGAGTCTGATGGTTTTTGTTTCTACATCTCTGGATGCATACAAGTTCTTGTCTTCATCTTCATCTTCATGATCTTCTTATTTTTCCTCATTAATCTTTTCTTCTTCTTTCTCTGTATCATCATTATTATCATCATCAACCTTTTTTTTTTCTTCCTTTGTAATATTTTTAGTGTTTTACGGAGGAGTAACTTCATCTTTTAGTACCAAAGGAAGAGTGGTGGTATTTTCCTTTGCAATGTCTTCTCCAATCATTATCTCCTCATCATTTCCTTTTTTCATGTCCTCCACTTTTAGAGGAGTGTTATCCTATGTAGCTTCCTCATTTATACCATGCTCATGTTGAGCATCACCTGTCTACATTTCTCCTTCTGCATTTTATTCCACAGGGATCTCTAAATTCTCTTCTTCTTTTTCTATGGGTAACATCCCCATTTTTTGCACTATCTCCTCAAATTTATCATTTCTCTCCTTTCCAATACTTTAAAGGTCATCTTGATCCTTTCCCATAATGGTAGCAACCCTTTGTTTTGTTCTTAGCTCCTTGCTAAATATAGTAATCAATTTGGCTTTGTCATCCTTGGATAAAGGAGCACCAACTCTTTCCAAAGCCTCTTCCTTTATCTTTTCATGTTCTTTTATTGCCTCTTCTCTTCTCTTCAACAAAACATTCCAAAAATATTCAAGAACGTGTTTCTATATGTTTAGCATGTCTACTTCAAGAGAAATAATATATTTTATTATGGATTTAATAATAGTAGCCTTGTCTACCTCATTTGCATCCTTGTAAACAAATGCAGTCTTTCCCAACATGTCATTTTGCAAGATAGTGATATATAATGCCACTAACTTCATGGTGGAATCTGGCCTTACTGATTCCTTTTTTCTTTTTCTTTACCTTTAATTGAAGTATTATTTGCTTCTACATTCTTCTTCTTCTCTGAAGAAGCCCTCTTGGCTTCCTTCTTCTTTTCCCTCATATGGATCTTGAATGATTATTTTTATTTTTCTATCTCCTCTTCACTCTCAGTGTCAATTATATCAATTCTTCTCCTTTTGGTGCTAGCTTCACCTTGTGAAGCATCACTTCTTCCTCTATAGACCAATGGTGATCCCTCTTCTTCCAACTTGTCTTCTTCTTCAAATATATTTATGGCAATACCATTCTCTCTTGTTTCTTTTTGTTTCACTCTTCTCTTGCCTAGGGTAGCTAGTGGTGCAACAGTGGAAAAATTATTCTTTCTTTCCCTTGTGGCTTGTGTAACCGAAGGGGATTTCTCCCTTACTAGAGGGTTGGCATTTGTCTTTTTTTTCTCTCCAACAGAAGGCAAAGTCCTGGAGAACTTCCAGATAGAAGAAGTATTGGTAGCAATCCTACTAGATCTCCTTGAACTTCTAGAAGCTTTTACAATACTTGAATCTACCTTGGCTCTCTCTCTCTAGCATACTACACTATTTCTTTAGAAATACCCATTTCCTTAGCATATGCATCCATCATTTTATCCACGTTCTTCTTGATCTATGGTTTGTTCTGTTCTGTGTGGACTTCTATATACTTTTCCTCATAAGTGACATACCTTAGTTTTGTGGTGTCTTTGGGGCTTTTCAACAAGATATCGACATAACCACTAAGATCTACCTTTGTCACCTCATAACCCAATTCTGGAACCCAAATATTTCTTGGTTCCACTACCTCCATAATGCATTGATCTATAGATACAAGGAATATGATATCATTTTTTCATCTCTCAACAATTGTCCTCAAAATTCTCTCTCTCATGCATTCTTTTCTGGAATAATGCAAAGAAAGTAGTAAGGGAATCATCTTGTGCTTTAACATCTCCAAGGTTCCTCATATGGTCTACAATTTGATGTTCAATTGAACTTCATCTTATCTAATTTACACTTCCAATTATGGGAAGTTCCTTCAAGAAATCGAAGCACATAACCAAAGTGCCATAGATAAACACATATTTATTTTCCTTAGTCTACTTCAAATTCTCCATTAATTGCTGCCTAAACAACTCACATAGGTCATAATCTACACCATTTTCTACCATCTCATGTGCCACATTGATTGCGACAACAAATATGGAATTATCTCTATTTGTATAATAGATTTTGTAACTAATCATCATAGATATGTATCTTATAGCTGGATTCTTGATGGGATTTATGGAAAGTGCTCTCTTGTCATATGTTGCACCTATTGTCTCCATAAACACTTCATTTTTAATCAAATTCAAAATATGGATGAGTTTGATGGAGCATAGACTTGTGACTTCTATTATTACTTCATTACTGATCATATTAGGCATATCCATCTAAAAAAACTAATCATGAATTATACCCAAAGCCATTATGATCCACTTGATATCATAAAAGAAATTAGGGAAACACTACCATACATCTAGTTTCTTCTCAACTAGGTTTTAGCATTTTGGCTTTAGGGTGAAGTTATCACCTATTAACTCATTTTCCCATATATCACTTAACTTAGTGGGAGAATGCTCTTCTATTTTCCCTTTAATGTAAGCCCTAATATCTTCAGTTGGTAGAACCCCATATGGAATATGCGAGAATGTGCCTAATGGGTCATCATCTATGGATTTAATAGGATAAATTTTGAATTTTGGTTGTGGTTTCTCTATAACCTCTATAACCTTGGATGTAGCCATTGCAAACTAGATTTAAAATACTTTTACACAAAGGATTTTGAAAACTAGGAAACACAAGATTTGCAAAATACCTTTTTACATTGTTTGTTGAGTTATGGTTTTGATGTTCTAAATCTCAAATCACCTTATACACTTTGAATTCTCTTCTCGCTGCTTTAGTCCTTCTTGAAGGCTTTTGTGAAATAATTTTTCCTGTAAATTTACTTATAACCTTTCGACTTGACTAAATTCTACATTGAATGCTTAAACCCATAAAGCTAGAAACACTTTATCCATATGCACAAACAACTTTTGAAGTTGTACATATGTCTGCATTTACATATTTTCTTCTCTAATCGTCACTAATAGATCGAGCATTTTGATCTACATCACATATCTTCATTCTCAAACCTTAATAGCTCTTTTCTAGTAGGGGACAAAATATATCCATTGAAGATCCCCCTAAGCTATATCTCTTGGCTTAGTTTCTAGAGGAAACATCTACACCAGAGGATGCTACAAATTCTCCATTTTCTTTTGTCTCTTCTTTATTTCTCTAAATATTTTTCATTTCCTTCTTTACTTATATCGGATCAACCTTCCTAACTAGTTCATTTCCTTTTACCAGATTATCTTTCCTTGTATTTATGCTTCTGCAAAACTTAGCAATGTGTCCAGGTCTATAGCAATTGTGACATGTGATATTATTTTGCATAGTATTCCTTCCATTCACTCTAGATCTACATTGATTAGCTTTGTGTCCAAATCCATAGCATGTATAATAGTAACTATTGAAAGATTGAATCATCCTACCAATTTTATAGTCATTCATCATTTGAATTTTGCATTCACTTACTTTATGACCAAATATTTTTCATGAAAACATTGAATATAAAATGATGGAACATTTTGATTCATTTTCTTCTACATTTCATTACTTTATGTCCAAATTTATTGTAAGAACAAAAAAAACCATTGAAATATGGGTACCTAAGTTATGTATTTGGTTGTCTTACCAATGGTCTTCTAGCTTCATTTATCTGATTCTAGATCTTTCCATTGTTATTCTTATCTTTAGTCTTCTTTGGTTCATTGATCTTCTATTTTGCATTAGGTGTCTAATCTACTTTTGAGCTTTCACCCTTTTTAAATCCTAAGTTTCCTTTGTTTTTGGATACTTTCCAACCTGCAAGCATCTCATCAAGCATTATATAACTCATCCTAAATTTTTCTTCATGACTTATTTCTTTTTCTCGATCTAATCTTAGGCTTGCCACTTCTTATTCAAGTCTCATGCTTTCATCAGATTTTGTTTTCACCATTGCATTTACACATTCCTCAACTCTTTTCTTTTCTTCAATTTGCACTTTCAATCTAGTGATGTTTTCATTTGCTTGTTTTAGCTTTTTACTGACTTCCTTATTCCTTTCTCTATAATTTTTGATTCTCTCTCAATTTTATAATGCACTCATTTGCTTCTTTGACATTTTCCTTCAGATCTCTATTTTCACCTTCAATTTTTTCTAGATGTTCAGGAGCAACTTTGAGTTCTCCATCTTTTTCAAGCATGCAATATTGTTCTATAAAATCAACACTAGGAATCTCTTCCAAAGGAATAGGAATTATTTTGTGAACCATGTGTTTAATCTCCAAGACCTTCTTAAAGTAGTTAAGCTCCTTCCAAGGAACCAAGCTCTCATACCAATTATTGAACACCCAAAATATTGAAAGGAGGGTGAATCAATATTCTCTTAAACCATTAAAACATTAAACATAAATTAAAAAAGATTATTCAACTACAATTAGGAGAGAAAGAATGAAACATTCGCAACATCACATAACACATGAACACTAGGATTTTTATGTGGAAAACCCAAAATGGGAAAAACCAGGTTAAGGGTTACTTCATAATATATTATACCTGGTTATAGTATACTTACAAACATTCTCATTGTAGGTGGACAAACTATCTAGGTGGACTCACTATCCACAAAGGAAAAGATGAAAGAGATATGGTAGCTCACAACCTATTTTAAAATTTTTACAATTGCATCTGACATATGTGTAGTGTAGTAAAATGCATACCCTTACATTTTCACACTTTTTTGGGCCCACCTTGCTCTATTTATGCTTATTTATGGCTTAACTAGTCATATTTTTCATCCACAAGCCTTATGAACTATATTTTTTTATGGAAAATCCCAAAAATTATCAAAATATTAAAGATTATTTAATGTTTGTCTTGTTGGAGTTAAAAAGACACTGAGAGGGGGGGGGGGGTGAATCAGTGATTTCAACTATTTTCACAATTTTAATAAAACTGAAATAAACCAGATGCATGGTCTCATTTATCAAAGATAAAATCATTCATTTATTGAATGCAATCTCATGAATTAAATTGAGAATTGTAATAGGGAAACATAGCATAATAAAGCATTCATGCAATGAATCAGATGAACCATAGATACACAAATAAACACAAGATATGTCGAGTGGAAAACCCTCCTCAGGTAGAAAAACCACTCCTTAACCTGCTGCCTTTTTTAGGCTTTCATTTCAATAATCATTTTTGGCAATGCCTCATAGGCTGTTTTTTGAGCACCAACCCCTCTTTTAGAAACACCAATTTCCAGGAGCACCAACCTCGTTTCTATTTTTAGGAAATCATACAATGATACAGAGGATCTCTATGTTTCTCTAATTTCAGTCAAGTGCCTCTTGACAAAAAATGTATACAATTCTCAAGGTTCAAGTATGACCCTTCAAAATTCTACCCATTGTCAAGCCTTAAGACAACTTGAGAAAATAGCTCATAAAGTTTGATTTCTCAATATCAATACAACTTCTCCTCAATACATTCACAATGATATGTTCTCAATCTATTTTTCACACACTGTGACATACATTTTTGATGGTTCTTTTCAAAACAGTTAACTCTCTTCTTCTATTTTTTAAATCTGGCAAAATAAATAATAACCCTTTTTTTCACTTTCTATTTTTCTAGTATATTAAAGCCCTAATCTATCTATTTTCTAATTTTTTAAAGAATTAATAATTACATTAATTTTTTCGATTACAATAGTATCTTGAATATCATAAAACAAAATAGAGGTGATCATCAGGTTACCAACTTCCAGTCGAGCAACCTTGCAAGATATTGTAGAGTTCCTAAGAGAAAGATCTTTTCTCTTGACAAGAATAGTAAAGTAGTATTCAAATATAGAAAGGAGACTGAAAATTTTCTCACATGCAGCTTGCACAGACAGTGCTTAATGAACCAGCATCAAAACAATATGTATCCCATGAAAAATAGCCACTAAAATAGCTGCAACTTTTAAGTAACTGAAAAAAAAATTCTCAATAACTGAAATCATATAATCATGCTTTCAAGAACAGTTACCAAAGACTCTAGGTAAGGATCTAAAGAGATTCGAAGATTTCAAGATGACCCATAAACAAAAAACCCATCTCATAATTCTGATATAGTAAAAATATTGTGAAATGTGATTCTAAGCATGTGAAATCATTTTAGTTCTAATTGAGAAAAGAATAAATCCATTCTTCAACTTCCATACAAAACCAAACAAATATCTCTTATTAACCTTTCCAATAAAGGTAATGGTTATGCAAAGCAGTCTAAAAGAAGAATACCTAAGAAGACTAGAAAAGATTTTGCCATGACCAATTTACCAGACCTGCAAAGTAGCTGAGCAACCCGAGCTTCTTCCTAATTCGAGCTCTTACCCGATGGCAGGAAACTAAAAAATGAATCAACCATTGTAATGGTCTTCCAAATTTCCCATACACTTGTCAGAGATTTCTATAAACCAATGAAAAATCAGAGAAACGGCTGAGAGGTGATTTCCATGGTGGTGGCCAAAATAGGGTTTGAGACCCATAAACAATGAAATGGTAAAGTGTTTTCCCTAAACTTCCAAAGGAAACAACCGATATCATTTATCCTATTTGATAAAATTTGAAGTCCAAAAGGATTGATTTAATAATTCAACATCATAATACCTTTTGAAGTCCGCAGCCTGACCAACTCATTACATTCAAATGCATGTCGGCCAAAATCATTGCCATTTACCAATTGTTGACTATATGAAATGCCGACCAAATGATGCCTTGCATTATTACAACCAAATATCAATTTCCATTGACATATATGTTTCCAAGTAAACAAAATCAAGTCACATCCATGGTGACATTATTAAAACTAATCAAAACCATATACCTATTGTCGGCCTTGAGGCCTAGAGATTTATCCATCATAAGACCTAATACCATATGCAGAAGAATGAGCAATGTGTTTCTCAAAGCCCAAATGCAATATAATAACTAATGCCATATAATGTGCCAATTATAATATCCAATGCCAAATGAGGTATAATGAAGGCTAATTTTCAAGTTAAATTCAATATGCCTTTCACCCAAGCCAAATACCATAAACCATATGCCCATGTCACAATATCATATGTCATATGCCCAAACCATTATCAGTTGATTAAGGAAACCTGATAGGGTTTTCTTAAAACAAGAAAACCAACTACATCTTATAAACCCAAGCACCAAGAAATAGAGAGCATTACTTGAATGAGGATAGAGAAATACATCATTGAAGAAGATCAAAAACATTATCAATTTCATGATGCTAGAAACTAATCAAGCCAAAACATATAAACCTGTAGATCATTGAACATGTTAATATCATATAATCAAGTGAATCACTGTAGCACAAATTTTCAAATTAGAAACATGTCACCTAATCAAGGAAACATAAACCTGTAACCAAGATTCCTTAACCAAAATCTGCACATGGAGACCAGAGATCAGTGCCACCAAAGATAATATCATAAATGAAGTAAATATGCTAAACAGAAATGAAGCAGTTCAACTAAGTAAAAAACCACCAAGATGCTAGACTATAACACATATTGTCATTAAGGAAAAATTAGCAAAAGAGAGATTCAACAAACTCCCCCTTTGTCCTTGATGGCAAAAACTGAGCCACCAAGCCACAATAATGAACCAAAACCAAATGCTCATAATTCTCCCCCTTTTTGTCACAAGGATAAAGGGAAGACAAAAATGAATTTCCAGAAGCTCTAGATATAAAATTGGAGCAGAAAATTATGAGTTGCAAGGAGAACTAACTAGCTCCCCCTATCACCAAGATAGAGTATTAAGATAGATAATATGGAGAGACAACTCCCAATCTAGACTGAAGTCTTTCAAATACTTATTTAGCCAAAGGTTTTGTAAAAATGTCAGCAACCTATGCTTGTGTAGGAACATATTGCATAGAAACCTCATTAGCCAACACCTTTTCATGAAGAAAATAAAACTTAATAGCGATGTGTTTAGTGCAAGAGTGCATAACAGGATTCTTAGAGATATTGATCACACTAGTATTATCACACATAATAGAAATAGGTTTAAGAATTTCAATACCCATGTCAGATAATGTCTGTGACATCCACATTACTTGAGTAAAACAAGAGGTGGCAGCAATGTATTCTACTTCAGTAGTAGAGAGTGAAACAAATTCTTTTTTTTTGTTGTGCCATGCCACTAATCGATCACCAAGAAAGAAAGCAGCACCATTGGTGCTTTTCCTATCATCCAGACAACCAGCCCAATCATAATCAGTATATGCCACTAATGAAAAATCATTACTTCTGGGATACTAGAGTCCATAATCAATAGTTCCTTGAACATATTTAAGAGTCCTTCTCACAACATTAATATGAGATTCCTTAGGAGATGACTAAAATCAAAAAACTATGCAAACAACTTGCATTATGTCAGGTCTTGAGGCTATTAGGTATAATAGGATTCCTATCATTGACCTATAGTCAGTTGGATTTACAACAAGAGAATGATCAACCTTGTTTATTTTATAGCCGGTAGCCATTGGAGTGTTAACTAGATGACATTCATCCATTTGAAATTTCTTTAGCATCTCTCTTGCATAATTTTTTTGAGAGAGAAAAATACCAATTTCAAGTTGAGAGATTTGAAGGCCTAAAAAGAATGATAGTTCTCCCAACATTGACATTACAAACTCAGATTCCATAATCTAGGAGAATTTTTGACTCAAAGCAATATTGTTGCAACCAAAGATAGTATCATCAACATATATTTCAACAACTAAAATATCAGAACCTTCAATATTAACATAGAGATTGTTGTCTACACCTCCTCTAATAAAACCTTTTGAAAGTATGTGACTATCCAGTCTGGAGTACCAAGCTCTAGGAGCTTGTTTTAGGCCATATAAAGCCTTTTTCAGCCTGTAGACATGATTGGGCTTGTTTTTGCAAGTAAACCCTTTAGGTTGTTCTATGTAAACTTCTTCATCCAAATAACCATTCAGAAAAATTGTTTTTACATCCATTTGATATACAGTAGAGTTTTTGATAACAAAATAGGCCAAGAATATTCTAATTGATTCAAGTCTAGCTACAGGTGCAAAGGTTTCACCAAATTCAATACCTTCTTGTTGAGCATATCCTTTGTAGACATATCTAGCCTTGTTGCGAACAACATGACCATTTTCATAAGGTTTGTTTCTGAATATCCATTTACCTCCTATGACATTTTTTTCATTTGGTCTTGGGACTAGCTCCCAAGTCTAATTTTTCTCAATTTGATCAATTTCATCCTGCATTGCATTAAGCCAGCATTCATAAGTTAGGGCTTCATCAATTTTTTTTGGCTCAAACTATTTAATTAAACAAAAAGTAGTAAGCTCAACTACGTGAGCTTTTTCATCATAGTTAACAGTTATTTTCCTTGTTTGAACTCTTGCTAATTTATCTCCAATAATCAAATCTTTAGAATGGTTTCTAGCAAGATATTTTGAAGGAGTTTTTGTTACACATTTTTCAGGGATTGTTTCAACAACTTTAGATTTTGCTTCAGCTAGTTTAGGACTTGTTGATTATGTTTAAGGCTTTGTAGTTTCAAAGCCTTCTGAATTTATATCAAGTTCAAATTCTTCCTCCTCATCATCTTGGATAGGTTCAACATCTAAAAGAAGATTTCATCAAATTTGACATTTACAAATTCAATAATCTTATTCAACCTATTATTAAAGCATTTATAGGCTTTGTTGTGAGTTGAGTATCCTAAAAAGATACCTTCATGAGACTTAGATTGAAAACTACCTAAGTTATCATCATCTCTCTTAATAAAACATTTGCAGCCAAATATTCTGAAATATTTAATTAAGGAAAAATTACCATACCATAGTTCATATGGAGTGAGATTGGATTTCACTCTGATCTAGACTCTATTCAAAATATAGATAGTTGTATGAACAAATTCTTTCCAATACATGTTTGGCATATTTGCTTCATTCAACATAGTCCTTGCCATCATTTTTATAGTTCTGTTCTTTCTCTCAACAACCCCATTTTGTTGAGGTGTTCTGGTAGCAACATATTATCTTTTTATGCCATGTTTTTCATAGTATTCAATGAATTCTTTTGAGGTGAATTCACCACCTTTGTCAAATCTTAGGCATTTTAATTTTAAATCTGACTTCCTTTCCACCATTTTTCTAAAGACTTTAAAATGTTCAAAAGCTTTAGATTTGTGCTTGAGAAAGGTAACCCATACGAGAGTAGTCATCAACAAATAACATGAAATATTTCTCACCATTGATAGATCTAGTCATTGTAGGACCACATAAGTCAGTATGAACAAGTTGTGAAGGTCTAGTAGAAGAATGTTCTTTAGATTTAAAGGTTACCTTTGTTTTCTTTCCTTTGAGACATTCTTTATAAACTGCATTTTCAGGTTTTCTCAGAACAGGCAGACCTCTTACATTTTGATTCTTACTAATTCTAACCATATTGTCAAAATTAATATGACCTAGTCTCTTGTGCCACAACCAAATTTCTTCAACATGAATCATTAAGCACATACCCTAATTGTTTTCATTTCCAGATGTATCAAGTAAATTGTAGACATTTCCCTTAGTCCTTCTTCCAACAACAACAGATTTTCCAAACTTATTTTTAATTTCACATCCATGTGAAGTGAATAGGACATGATAGCCACTGTCACAGATTTGACTAAAACTTGAAAGGTTGTGCTTTAATCCTTCTACATAATACACATTGTAAATAGGAGTGTCCTCATTTTGAAACACTGAACCTCTACCTTTGATTTGAATTCCTGAGTTATCTCCAAACTTCACATATCCACCTACATAGTCTTCAAGATTAGTGAATTTTTCTTTGTCACTAGTCATGTGGTTTGAAAAACCACTGTTCAGGGCCCATAAATCATTTTTCTTGGAGTGGAAGGAAGTTTGAACTAACATAGTTTGTTCTATGTTGTTGACAACTTTGGGTTTTTAGACCTTTTTAGTTTTTTGCTATTTATTATGTTGATCATCTTTACATTGCCTAGTAGAATGACCCATGGACTTGCATGTGAAGCATCTAATCTGTCTTGCAAAGCCAAGATTTTCCTATAACCAAATCTAGGAGTTCTAAGATTTATAAATCTGCAAGAGTTCACTTTGTGGCCAAATCTGTTGCAAAAATAATAGTACCCATAAAAAAAGGGTCAGAATTGTATGATATTTTGTTATTCCTAAAGGAATGAACATGATCCTTATCAAATTTAGGATGAAGTTCATCACTTTTGTTTCCAACAACAACATTATCCTTTGCATTTTCATTTGAACATTCACCTTTCATAAAACCAATCCCTATTTTGTCCTTGTTCTGTTTCTGTTTACTGAGCATGTCATTCAGTTTAAGAGTACCCTCATATTTCTTGATGGTCTTCCTAAGATCAACAATCTCATGGTCAATTTTTTGAATTTCTTGATCTTTAAAGTTTATGCCAATATGAAGACAATCTTCAACTCTCTTGGATTCCTCAAGTTGAGTTTTTAATGAGACTCTTTCAAGATTTGTGAGTTGCTCTTGTGCAAGATCTTGAGCACGCATTTGTTTTATAAGTTTTCTTAGCTCTTTTAGAGCACATTTCAGTTCACCTTCAAGGTCAACTTTGCCATCTTCAACATCATTGCTATTGGTTTCTTCTTGTTGAATGATTTCAGCCATGAATAGATTTTCATCCTCTTCATCTAAATAATCTTTAGATTCAGAGTCTGTTTCATTTTTGCTGAATAGAATTTTCTTCTTTTTGAAGTAGAATTTATGTTTAGGTCTATAGGCCTTTTTCTTAGCCAATTTTTTAGATTTTTCGTTATCACTATTTGGATCAACATAGGGGCACTTTGCAGCAAAGTGGCCTATTTTTCCATGGTTAAATCATTTGAAGGGAAGTTTTCCCTTACACTTTCCAGACCCCTTTTTGAGCTTCCTCACAAAGTGGGATTCTTTGGAATCAAAAAATTCTGACTCAATGAGCTCATCCTTTTCTTTCCTTTCAGCATTAAATGTAGTTTCTTTTGTAGAGGTATTATTTTTACTGATCCTCATTTGATAGGCAGTCAGAGTGCCTTGTAGGCTGTCAAGGGTAAGCTGGTCAAAGTGTTTCTTCCCTTCTAGAGTAGCGACCTTAGCTTCAAATTTTGTTGGTAAGGTTCTGATAACCTTAGTTACAACATCAAATTCCTTAACTTCTTCTCCCAGACCCTTCATGGCATTGACAATTTCATCAACTCTTAAAAAGTAATCAGCAAATTTTTCATCGTCCCTCATTTTTATTTCTTCAAACTGGTGTTTTAGAGTGAGGACTTTAGACTATTTTACTTTTTCATTTCCTTGATAGATAGTTTCAAGTTTAACCCAAATTTCCCTAGCAGAGCTATAGTGCATGACTTTAATAAAGACATCTTTAGTCAATACACACAAAAGAGCATGTTTTTATCTTGCATCGGTTTCATATCTTTTCTTTTCATTAGAGGTAGTAGGCAAAGTAGTTGGTACAGTGTACCTAGTCAATACTATGCTCCAAAAATCAAGGTCAATAGAGGTTAAATAAGTCTCCATTCTGATTTTCCAGAATACATAATCAATTCCATCAAATAATGGAGCTCTAGTCATGGATGTGCCTTCATGAACTTGAGACATTTTGAGTAGGCTCCAAGGCTAGAAAATATACTAGGTTGGAAAAACCTATCAGAGGACCCTAGGCTCTGATACCAATTGTTGGAGTGAAAAAGACATTGAGAGGGGGGTGAATCAATGATTTTAACTATTTTCACAATTTTAATAAATCTGAAATAAACCAGATGTATGCTCTTATTTATCAAAGATAAACTCATTCATTTATTGAATGCAATCTCATAAACTGAATTGAGAATTGTAATAGGGAAACATAGCATAATAAATCATTCATGCAATGAATCAGATGAACCACATATACACAAATATACACAAGATATGTCAAGCGTAAAACTCTCCTGGGGTAGAAAAACCACTTCTTAACTTGCTGCCTTTTTGAAGCTTTCATTTCAATAATCATTTTTTACAATGCCTCATAGGCTATTTTCTAAGCACCAACTCAAGGAGAACCAACCCCTCTTTTAGAAACACCAATTTCAAGGAGCACCAACCTGTTTTCTATTTTCAGTAAATCATACAATGATACAAAGGATCTCTCTGTTTCTCTAATTTCAGTTGAGTGCCTCTTGATAGACAATGTATACAATTCTCAAGGTTCAAGTATGACCCTTCAGAATTCTACCCATTGTCAAGCCTTAAGACAGCTTGAGGAAATAGCTCATTAAGTTTGATTTATCAATCTCAATACAAATTCTCCTCAATACATTCACAGTGATATGTTCTCACTATATTTTTCACACACTATGACATACATTTTTCATGGTTCTTTTCAAAAAAGTTAACTCTTCTTTTTAAAAAAAAAAATCTGGAAAAATAAATAATAACCCTGTTTTTCACTTTTTGTTTTTCCAGTATATTAAAGCCCTAATCTCTCTATTTTATTCTTTCTACATAATTCAATATTACATTCATTTTTCGGTTACAATAGTATCTTGAATATCAGAAAACAAAACAAAGATGATCATTAGGTTACCAACTTCCAATCAAGCAACCTTACCAGATATTATAGAGTTCCTAAGAGAAAGATCTTTTCTCCTGACAAGAATAGTAAAGCAGTATTCAAATATAGAAATGAGACTAAAAATTTTCTCACATGCAGCCTGCATAGACAGTGCTTAATGAACCAACATCAAAACAATATATATCCCATCAAAAATAGCCACTAAAACAGCTACAACTTTTAAGTAACTAAAAAAAAAAAATGCTCTATAACCGAAATCATATAATTATGCTTCTAAGAACAGTTACCAGAAACTTCAGGTAAGGATCTGAAGAGATTTCAAGATTTCAAGATGACCCATAAACAAAAACCACCATCTCATAATTCTGATATTGTGAAATACGATTCTGAGAATGTGAAATCATTTTAGTTATGACTGAGAAACGAATAAACCTATTCTTCAACTTCCATATAGAAGCAAACACATATCTCTTATTAACCTTGCCAGTAAAGGTAACAGTTCTGCAAAGCAGTCTAAAATAGGAATACTTGTGTAAATCATAGATTAAAAGATCTTGTGAATAAGACAATTTGCAAACTAGAATAAATGATGTTAATCCTAATCTAAAATCAAACAACAAAGAATGATGAAATAAAAATAACAAACTAAACAAATTAATGGAAAGCTCTCACAGAATATGTGTTCACTCCTTTGAATTATCTTAATTGTTCTTCTCCATTTTTCCTTTTCAGTATTCTTGCCCTCAGATTTATGTGTTTGAATGCAAGCATAACTTCATCGAATGTCTAAGAAATATATCGAAGATAAGTTTCTTCTCAAAAATGTATGATTTCAGGAGGAGGAATAATGATAATGACAGGACATTTTATAGATTTTGGGTTTTCAAATGATCAGCTTAGATTGAAAAGAAAGATCAACGGATGAGATTGACGAATTCCATGCGATGTGATTTCTGTCTTAGATAGAACATGAGCTAGAACATGAGTCAGAAAAGATTGCAGGATAAAGACTAAGTTTGAACGTGAGTTAGAACACGAGTTCAAGATCTTAATCTTCAAAAATAGAAGAAATAGACTTTGTATGTAAAAGACAAAGTTAGAACTCAAAGAATAATGCATTCGAATGCAAACAAGAGTTAGAACTAGTTAATCAACTAGTTGTGATGGAGAGTCTTCTTGAAGAGAGAAACAGGTGTTGAATCCAGAGATAACTAGAGAACTAAAAATAGATCTCGAGTCAGATAGCGAGTGAATGATTAAATAACTTAATGATAGAAGAATGTGACATAAATAATTAAATATGAATTAAATGTTAATTTAATTCAACATTAAAAAATAAGAGACTTTACTTAAATAAATAAAGATAATTTATTTAATTTGATTGTTTGAAAAGGATAAATATAAATAATTAAATAATAAATATTTAATTATAGATAAAGGGGGTAAAATGAATAATTAAATAAAGAATATTTAATTATAGTTGGAAAAGTATGATAAAGGGGGTAATTAAATAATAAATTATTTAATTTATAGATAAAGAGGGAAGAATTATTTAGTTCGCAACATAATTAAATAAATATGATTTATTTAATTAATCAAGTTGAATAAAGGTCATTTATGAATTAATGAATTAATTAAAAAGGGGTATTTGATTAATAGAATAAATATGTGTTAGAAAGTTTAATTAAATAATTAACATTATTTAATCAAGACCACAGACTATAGAAAATTATGTCGAATGTGTACTCGTAGGCCTAGAAATTTTTTCAGTATCTACAGTTTGCCCCACTTTGAGACAATGTTGGTACAATGTTGTGTCAAAGAAAATATGCCCTGATCATGCACCAACATGAAATAGGTTAAGGTATGCCCCCTCGGGAAAATTGACAATTTTTGAATTTTTTTTTTAAAATTAGGAAATATTCCTGATAAGTCAATTTGATTGTCAGAAATGCTATGGAGTTGACGGAATTGAATTTGGAGTTGATACGGATGAGTATGGGTCATTTGAAGTTGAAAGGTTAAGTGGCCAATAGACTAGGTTTGAAGAAATTCCATTCAAACCCCACCTATAAATAGGAATTAGGTCTAAACCTAATTCATTTCCTCCCAGAGGAGTTAGAAAAACCAAGAATTTGCTTTGACAAGTAGATGAAAATGGCACCCATTCCTTGTGTTGTGCATCAAGGATATTGGATCCAGACATTCAGGAGGCCAGCCAACATAGGACCACCAGTATGTACTTGAAAACAAACTGTTGAAAAATATTTTTGCACGTAGTTTTAGGCGTTGAAAATTCAATTAGAAAATGTGGTCTGTCTTGAATGACGCATATGCTGTTGTATTCGCCGCATTTGACTGTGAAATGATGCATGTGCGAAAACACGCTCAGGCTAGGTTTAGGCTTTTGGGGAATAAACACATTTGAATTATAATGCACCACATATGTATATATGCAACGCATCTGCATTAGGAATACATGCATGTAAGGTAATGAACCGCATATGCATTAGTGAAACACATATGTAGTAGTTAGGTAGGTTGATGAAAATGCACCGCATGTGTAGTTTGCTGAAAGGGGATGTGGGAAATATGTGATGTATATGTAATATGCAATGCAAGTGAGGCTTAGTGCAATGCATTTGAAAAAATGCACCGCATCAGTGAAAGTGAATCGTATTTGACTGGTAAAATTTTTGAAAAAAAATTCTAAGAAAAACTTGAAAATTCTTGACATCATGGTTTAAATGCAGGTGGTTTTAGATCCTATATATATGCAGGAGTCATGTCCAGACACATTCGATCTAAGAGATCGGTTGACGAGTGCAGAGATATGACTATTATGGAAACTTGGTCTATGTCACTGTTTGTCGATGCCCACTATTCGGGTGAATAGGGGGATGTTGACGGCATTATGCGAGCAATGGCACTCTGAGACATCGTCCTTTCATTTGCCGACTGGGGAGGCCACTATCACATTAGAGGATGTGTACAGGATCTTGAGACTTTCGATTAGGGGAGAGCGGGTTATGTATAACAGCCAACACGGATTGAACGAGTTAGCGAGGTTCTATCAGGTCGATGATATTAGTAGGCTTGGCATCAAGCACTATGAGATTAGATGGCTAGTGTTAGCAAATAGATACAATAGGATTGATTGTATATTATGTACATTGATTACGGGGATATTTCTTCTAGATAGACAGGGTCACAGATTTCCAGTGGGATGGGATGCTATGTTGGTTGGTATGTTGGAGAGTGAGACTAGGTATGCATGGGGTCCATGTCTACTTGGGATGTTATACTTTCACTTACACAACATTGCTTATAGAGATGCACAATCATTGAGCTATGGGACCACTTTACTGATGGTATGGGCTTGGAGAGGATAGCTATTTTTCATCCTCCAGCTATAGTAGAGTGACAGGAGAGATACCCGTATGTGTTCTGATATACAAGACACATTACATAGACTCATGTGGGAGACACTGGGTTTTGGAGACATGCACTAGACATTCTTGATCAGTTTACATGGAGATCATACATGGATTGTTAGGAGTGGGTAGATGAGGAGGTACATTTGGTATTCTGTAGATAGACACAGTACCTTATTGGGAGGATTGTTTCTAGTGTTCATATCATTGAGCAACATTTGCTAGACAGAGTTTTGAGACAGTTCGACGAGGTTCAGGATGAGCCTTGGAGTAGAGTAGAGTTTTCTCATTCATTCAGAGAGGTTCCATATTGGGGGCCTATGATTCCTATCGCTACTGCAGAGGTAGAGATACATGCATTACAACCAGTATAGTGGGGTTGGAGAGATGGAGTAGTAGACCTAGGGACGACAGCTGCATATGATGCATGGTGCGTAGAGCATCGGTTTGTTCCTTATACAGATCTGGATCAGTCGGCACCTATTGAGAGATGAGGCACAAGACCTAGAGGATGATGGAGAGGTGGAGGTGCTAGAGTTGGGAGAGTTGGAGGGAGAGATGGTGATGGTAGAGGTGGCAGGCGAGGGCATAGAGGACAGAGAGGGGGATGAGCAGGTGGACTATCACCTATTCGTGAGGTAGTAGAAATGGATGCACCGATGTTGGACATCGGAGGTGGGATGGATGTACAGGCTAGGGATGTAGTTGTAGAGGAGCATGCAGAGGATGTTGCAGAGGATGTAGTTGTAGAGGAGAATGCAGAGGATGTTGTAGAGGATTTAGATATGGATATGGCTATAGACCCTCTTAGTGTTTTGGTAGGATGATGTGGAGGATGATGTTGAGGATGATGTTGAGGAGGATGCTCCTAGGGATGGTGATAGGGAGGCTTTGGAGGAGAGACTCAGACTTATGATGGTAGAGTTTGATGCTATGAGATTAGAGAGAGACAGTTCCTACATAGAGAGGGATAGTGCATTCATCGAGAGGGATAGTGCTTGTATAGAGAGGGATAGTGCACTCATGGAGAGGGATCAGGCCATAGCCCGATGATAGGAGATAGAGCAACAGTTCATAGAGGTCAGATGCCTTTATAGTGGGTCTTCATTTGATGGCAGGGTACGAGAGTTAGTCTGATCGGTTGAGAGAGCCACCTATTATAGGGACTTATATGAGGCACTGGTGTCGGCAAAGAGATGGGCTCCTACCTTTTCAGAGGTGTGTAGTTAGAGGTCACAGAGCAGGAGCCAGAGGACACAAAGCACAGAGGGTGTCACAGGACCACCAAGGGCAGGTCCATATGAGAGGCCTTCCACGTACAGAGAGCACCTTCGAGGCTATTCCCACCACCTTCACCACGTGACAACAGTGGTAGTGGTACACGATGACAGGGTTACATATGTATTCATTGTATTTTGATTAGAGATCCTGCGAGCTCATGTTTTATTTATGGATACATTCAGACATTGTACTATGACACACTATTTTGAGTGATATATATATGATTTTGGCATCTTCTATATGATATGCAATTCTATTTTATGGATGATGCATTATTTTATATGATTACGTTTCCTAGATGATGTATGTGCATGTGTTATGAATGAATGTTTCTACATGTTATGTGTTATGCATTTTATAATGTTATGGATGTCTTAATTTACTTATGATAATGAATGCAAATTTTCTATATGATGCTTATTTATATGTGATGGTGATATGTACATGCAATTTTTACATTATGTATGTGATGATGATGAAATGCCTATTATGTCATGATTTCGAATGTATGCAATGAATATTTTAATGTTACTATCTATAATTGCGAAATGCAATGCAACTATGTGAAATGCTTATGGAATGTATGCAAATGAAAATAACCTAATGTTTTGATTATGTCACAAGAATTTATCATTATGTCGATGAAGAGAAATGTTAGGATGAAATGAATTCAGAATTTTAGTAAGAAATAATTAAGGTTGATTGATTGAGAAAAACACATAATCTTCGATATATTGCAAAAATATGCTATGCTTGCTTGTTATCATCATTGGGTGGGACATGACAAAAATGGATAGTACACACTATGATATGAGATAGACCATAGGGTACAAAGTCATCCATCTATGAAAAACAGACAGTCACAGACAAGGAGTGTCTTAAATCATACTAAGGACAAAATTTCCCTAGTCGTTTTGTCAAGACAAACCATAGACAGTAGACAAATAAAAGATAGGTCATGAGACGTCATTGCTCCTCTAAATCCTTGATAGGACGTCCTTGAGGAAACTAGTAACATGACTCAAAACCAAATGTTCAAAAAATAGTTGATAGACAGCAGCCAAAGAAAAAGAGTCCTGAGACATTGTTGCTTCTCTAAATCCTTCAAGGGACATCCTTGAGAAAGCTAGTAGACGGACTAATTCACAAATCGATAGAAAGATAAGACAAAATAGGATATAAATTCATAAAGCCAAATAAAATTATTCACCAAAACTTGATCTTGTGGGATTGTTTGATTGTTGATGTTTGACATAGTGTAATGTGAGGGATGACACATACCGCATAAGACGTTAAGTCTAGTTTCGACATGGTGACTTCTGTATAAGGCATGACAAAGCCTGGTTTCAAAAAAGACATGTGCCGTATAAGACGTTGGAGCCTGATGGCGTTGAAGTGACAAGCTACATCAGACTATGACAAGTTGATGATGTATGTTGACAAGTAAGACATATCTTGCTTAAGAAATAGGTTGATCACCTTGACAATGTGTTTGATATTGACTTGATGATAGTTTGAGATGTTTTTCCTTGTTGATGCATGACTTGTTTTGATTCCTTGACTAATAAAAAGTGTGTGTGTGTAGACAGTGTATGACATGAAATGACATCGTAAACTATGATATGCATCTTGTGCAATAGTGATTATGAATGAACCCTATTGGACTGACCTAGTGTGGTCTTGGGAGCTCATCAATTGATTAGCCTTGCCTATGTTGTACACACAGAGACCTCATAGTTCGACATGACCAATGCCTTTGAATGTACAAAGAGTCATGATTTAAATGTGTGTGATACATGACAAACCTAGACTGACTGACCTAATGCCTCAGGGGCACATCGATTGATGGCCTTGCCTACATCCCAGTCATAGAGGCAATGTAAGTCGACTATGACTAACTAAACATGACTAACTTGACTCTGGTTTTTGGTATTTTTTGATATGTTTTTATTTTTTTGGATTTTTTGAAGTTTTCTAATGTTTTGGGGAATTTTTAGGAAATTTTTGATGGTGTGACATTATGTACAAGGTGTTAGGGCACATAACAAGGATTTGCCCCTAGTCGGGAATAAGACTTGCATGATGGATTGTGTAATGTGACAGAATGGACATTAGATGTCAATCGTTCCAAGTAATGGATAAGATAAAACATTTATTATGAGTGATGATGAAAAAGTCTGATTGGAATGATGGTAGATGGAAGAGCGAGCTTGACTACACATGGCACCTGTTTTCCAGGTTTTCACCATGGTACTTATCCATAGTGCCACCGAAGCGGTTTTCACTATTGGACGAATTTATTTCTCTTTATTTACTTCTTCTTCTTTTTTTTTTCTCAATTTTTTTGGTGTTACAAAGACGCCTGTTTGCTAGGTTTTCATCAAAGTAACCATTTTTTTGTTTTTTCATTTTTTTGTATTTTCTAGATTAAGACATAGATTCTCAGAAACTAAGCATAGAAACTCTTTAGATGCAGACTATTAATAGGTGACAAAAGCAGCTCTCCTTCAGGAGTAGAGAGATGGTATGCTCTTGATCTAAAAGCTTATGTGACAATATAGGCCCCCAACCAGTTAGGTTCAAACTTACCTAGTTTCTCTCATTCAGCTTGGTTCTTAGGATTCTCCATTAATAGTAGGACACCAATGTCAACGTTTCTATTGAGGACCTTCCTATTGTAGCTACAATGAAGATGATTCTGATATGCTTGCAAATGATCTAATGCTTTCTATCTTCGTTCATCCAGTAATTCTAGCTCTTGTAACCTAGATACACGATATTCTTCATCGTCAATGTGAGCCTTCAAGGATACCCTAAGGGAAGGTATTTCAACCTCAATAGGTAAGATAGCTTTGGATCCAAATATGAGGGAATATGGAGTGGTGCCAGTGGGAGTACGGATGCTTGTGTGATAATCCCATAAGGCAGGATTCAACTATAGGTGCTAGTCATGACCAACATCATTGACAATCTTCTTAAGGATTCTAACAATGGTCTTATTAGATGCCTTGGCTTGGCCATTACCTTGTGGGTAATATGGGGTGGATAAATGGTGTTTGATATGGAATTCATCACATAAATGGTGTACTTCTTGGTTCTTGAATGGGTGGCCATTGTCTATGATTATGGATTAGGGTACACCATACGACAAATGATATAGTTTAGGATAAACTTAGATATTTGGGTTTTGGTGATGTAGGTCATGGGAATAGCTTCAATTTATTTGGTGAAGTATTTAGTGGCCGTTATGATGAATTTATGGTCGTTGGATGATGGAGGGTGTATCTTACCTATGAGGTCAAGTCCCCATTGGGCAAAGGGCCATGATGATGTAATAGAAAGAAGCTCCTATGCTAGTGCTCTTATCAAATCTCCATGTATTTGACACTATCTACATTTCTTTACAAAGATATATGAGTCTTTCTCCATTGTAGGCCAATAATAACCTAGTCTCATAATCTTATGGGCTAAAGTAGGACCACTCGAATGAGATCCGCATATACCCTCGTGCACCGCTCGTAAATTTTTTTGTGCTTCCTCAGCATCGAGACATCTCATTAGGGCATTAACTAAGGTATGTCTATACAAGGTTTCTCCGATGGTGGTGTACTCAGCTGACTTTTAGATGAAGGTTCAACATTGGTTATTGGACAAGTCTAGAGGTAAGGCTTGGTCAGTTAGATAGTTGAATATTTCTTTATACCAAGGAGACATAGGACCAACAATGGTACACACCATCGCAGTATCGGGGACATCATAGGTGGGGACCAATAGCTATTCAACCAAAAACTCAAACTTAGGCATGTTACTCAGAATATCCAACAAGGAACCCATCGTTGCCATAGCATTTGCAACTCTATTCTGAATATGTGGTACTTGTTGAAAGGTAATGTCATTGAAATACTACTTGAAACTATCAACCATACACTTGTAAGGGGAGAGCTTCTCATCTTTTGTCTCATAATCATCATTTACCTGCCGGATTACTAGTTGAGAGTCACCAAAAACATGTAGGCTCTTAATCTTCCACTGAGCTGCCATTTTTAACCTTGTCACTAAAGCTTCATACTCTGCTATATTGTTGGTACAAGGGAAAGAAATCCTGAATGATTTGGGAATGGTATCACCTTGAGGTGTAACAAATAAGATACCAACTCCTGAACCACGATTTGTATGTGACCCATCAAAGTATAGTTTCCATCCAATGTTAATGTTAATGTTAAAGAGAAATTCATTAGGAAAGTCTGCCACTAAAGGATGGTCTACCTTCATAGGTGCATCAGCTAATTGATCTGCAATTACCTATCCTTTTATAGCCTTCCTCTTGACATACTCAATGCCATACTCGCTATGTATCATAACCCATTTAGCCAATCGGCCTGTTAATGTTGTCTTACCTAGGAGGAATCTAAGTGGATCAATCTTTGCAATTAACATTGCTTGTTGATTGAGCATATAGTGCCAAAGTTTTTGGGTAGCAAAGACTACCGCAAGATAGGCATGTTCTATGTTGTTGTAATTCAATTCATAGCCCACTAAGGTACAACTAATCTAATAGACTGCTCTCTCATGACCTTGATCATCATTTTATGTGAGAAGAGCCCCTAATGCCGATTGAGTTGCTGAAATGTATAGTATAAAATGGTTTTCCCTCTATAGGTGGCATTAAGATTGACGGAGTGAGCAAATAGTCCTTGATTTGTTGGAAGGCTTCCTGACATTTAGGTATCCACACAAATGGTACTCCTTTCTTGAGTAGATGTTGAAATGGGTGTATTTTATCTGCCAATTGTACTATGAAATGCCTAATAGACTGTAATCATCCCTGTAGTGTTCTGAGTTGACCAATACTGACTGGAGCAGGCATTTCTATGATAGGTCTTACCTTCTCTGGATCTAATTCAATGCCTCTTCAGGAGATGATATACCCTAATAGTTTCCCTGATTTCACTCCAAAGACACACTTCTTCGGATTTAGCCTAACATTGTAATTCTCTAGCCTCTGGAATATCTTGTCTAGAACCTTCAAATGATCTTCCCTTGTTTCTGATTTAGCTATAATGTCATCTACATAATCTTCCATGAGAGTGTGTACAAAGTCATGGAAAATCGTAGTCATTTCCCATTGATAGGTAACTCCTACATTCTTAAGGCCAAACGACATAACATTCCAATAATATGTGCCCCATGGACATGTGAAAGCCATCTTGTGTTGGTCTTGAGCTGCTATTTTAATTTGGTTATATCCAGAGAAACCATCCATGAGGGATACAATCTCATATCCTACTGTAAGATCCACTATCATATCGATATTCGACAAAGGGAAATCATCCTTAGGACATGCCTTGTTGATGTCTCTAAAGTATGTGCAAATGAGGATGCCCCCATTTGGTTTAGTCACTAGCACAAGATTTGATATCCAGTCTCCATAGTCTATTGTCCTTATGAATCCTACATCTAAGAGTTTCTTAAGTTCTGCCTTGACCAATAGAGCGATTTGTGAATGCATTTTCCTCAACTTCTGTTTGACTGGCTTAATACCTGGCTATAGTGGTAAATGATGCAATATTAGGTCTGGATCCAGCCTAGGCATGTCAGCATATGACCATGCAAAGTTTATCTGTCTCTTTGTAAAGAATTCCTTAAACTCAGGTTTTTTTGTGTCTGTTAAAGAAGCTACAAAATATACCTTCTGAGGATTCTCTTCTGTACCTATGTTTACTTCAACAGATTCTTCTACTAGCATCGGTGACTTTTCCTGTTCAACGGGGAGAATATTTAAACCTCTATCCTTGGGTGCCTTTGAGAGGTTTTCGCCCTCGGATACATCCTTTCTTTTGAATTTTTTTTCATCCAAAGGCGCCTTTCGGTTTTCACCTAGGGATGCATCATTTTTATTTTCATTGTCTTTTTTATTTTTATTCTCATTTTTGCAACTAGAGGTGTAAATAGACTCCCCAAAATATACTTTGTCATAAAAATCTATGGTAAAACCTACTTTATGATCCCCTCGTGGTATGCCTTCTCTAAGTCCCATGAACTCAACAATTGCTTCGTCATTCTCGAATGTATCTATGATAGGTGTACCTTGTTGATCCCAGTCGATAAGTTCAGGATATATAAGGGGCATGTCATCATTGGAGTTTTTAAAGGTAGCTACTGACAAGGTGAGTATAGAATGGTTGACATGGTCGCAAAATTTTTGGACTAACTCCTTATTCTTCTTCCTAGCGGTAGGTATACTCTGATGTGGGACTATGGTAAGGGAGAAATCGTCAGAAGATGGTTTTTCAGGTGCCCAAGATGCATGATCAAGGGTTTCCCAATAATAGTTCTTTTGCCATTCTTCTTTGGACAAGTGTTTCTTACGACGAGGACTAGATGGTTTTGGTACAGGTTTCACGTTTATGTCCAATTCTCCAAATAGGGCATCTATGTTCATGGTACTGGTAGATGAAAGGGAATCCCATTCATAATCTCTTGAGTAAGGGGATTCATCGTAAACTGGAGGTTTTTTGTAAACTGGGGGTTTGTTGTAAACTAGGAGAAGTGGTTCATGAGATATCTCGATGTTTACGCAAGCACTCACTTCCTCTTGAAATGGTGACGAAGTACCAAGAAACCCAATTCTAAGCGGTTGACACCCTAGCCCTAGGTATTTCGGTCATGGTGAGATAGTGATTGGTTCTGTCCTTCCATTTTGATATAGTCATAACCCATTGTGCCTGTCATAGCATTCATTTTGAATTATCTTAAAGCCTTTTCCATACTAGTCCTTAGCTATTTGAATAGACAGGGAGGGGTATTCATGTTCTTCTTGATACAACCAAGAATCACCTTGATCCACAATTTTTTCACTTAACTCTCCCCATTTAGTCAATGTCGTTGTAGGGGGGACATGAAATGTGATTACTGATTGTCTTCTATCTGCCATGGGTAAGCCATATGACTTAGGTGGAATTAGTTGACTGACATAGTATGATGCCTTTATATGATATTCACCATAGCCCTTGTCTTGGATCTCAAGCTTAGGAGTGGATGATGGTGGTTTGAATGAAATGGACTTAGTGATATGTGATGGGTCAACGTATAGGGATAAAGTGGATGATGAAGCTTCTCGGTTAATGGGTACTTTTCATTGTGGAATTTCCCTTAGTCTTGTACAATACTGAAAAGGATCTGGATCACCATCAATGGTGATCTTTGTGCCATTATACGTGAACTTAATACATTGGTGATATGTTGAAGGTACGACTTTCATTGTGTGTATCCAAGGTCTACCTAACAACAAGTTTTATGGAAGGGTGAGATCCAAGACTTGGAAGCTGGTGTTCATGATTGCTAGGCCAATTCTGATAGGGAGTGTGACAACTCCTTTGGATGATGTTTCTTCATCATCGTAAGCCTTGATCACTATACTCTTAGAGGTATCTACATAGTCTTCTGAGAATCCTAATGCCTTAACCAATTTTAGGGTACACAGGTTCAAACCTGCTCCTTTGTCTACCAAGACTTGTCGGACTTTATTTTGATGGACTAAGACTTCAAGATGTAAGGGGTCATTATGATCAGACTTTTCAGTTGAGTAATCTTGTTGGGAAAATGTGGCATGATGTGATTTGGTCAAATATCCCATCATTTCTTTGAAACTATTGACATTTAAGTCTGTAGGAATAGTCGTGTTTTGTAGAGATTTGTCAAGAATGGCTTGATGCTCAGGTGATAAATTCAACAATTCCAAGATAGATATTTGTGTGGGGGTTTTACTCAATTGATCAAGAAGGTTATACTTAAACTTGGAAGCTTGCATAGGTGGCTCAGAAGAAGGACTAGGAATAGTAATCTTAGCTCTACGTGTGTTCACATTACATTCTAGATGCTTCTTAATGATGATGGTATTGACATTCTCACTTGTGGCTCGGAGGTGATTTATGATCGTTCCTTTACCATAGTCATTCTTGGTATTGGCATAACTGGCTGATGGATTATTCTTGGGTCCTAAACTAGAGGCTTTTCCTTTTGTGTGGTCATGTAATGGGTCTATGAAGACCTTATGATCATTGTTTTTTGTATTTTTCTGTCCACCGACCTCTATGGTTCCATTCTCAACAAAGTCTTGTATAATATTCTTGAGTTGGCGACATTGTTGTAGGTTGTGTCCTTTCATTCGATGATAGTCACAAAAAAAGTTATCATCCCACCATGAAGGTTTGAATTGTCTAGGATCATACTCTCTTGGTTCCAAAGGTTTGATAAGATTATGTTTAATCAACTCTTTGAAAATTGTCTCGATCGGTTGTCCTAAAGGTGTAAATTCACGTGTAGGAAATCTCCTTTGTGGTCTTTGCTATTGTGAATTTTGGACATAGTTGGTTGTTTGATCTGGGCTATTCATCATGTCTTGATTGGAATTGTAACCTCTAAGTGTGATAACTTGTCTTGTATGTATGTGTTTAACATCAACAATGGTGTCATTTGTAACATTTTTGTTTCTAGACCAGAATTTTTTTCTATCATTTGGTGTGTTCTGATGTTGCACAACCGGATTTCTAACTGGTACCTTAATTTCTCCTTTGTTTATAAGGCCTTTCTCAAGGATGATTCCCTTTTGTACCAAGTCTGGGAATGAAGTACAATAGTGTACCCTTAAATCACTTCACAATTTTGGGTTGATGTTTTCTAAGAATATCATGACCTTTTGCTTTTCTGGTATTTCAACTAGACATCTGCTAGCTAGACTTCTCCATCTCTGGAAGAAAGTGGTGAAAGTTTCACCATCTTATTCTATTGTGTGGCACAAGGTTGCTATTGTTACCTCATTGTCTATGTTAAAGGAAAAATGTTCGACAAACTTCTCAGCTAATTCACCCCAGGATCATATACCATATGGTAATTTAGAAAACCATTCCAGTCCTATCACGACAAGGGTTTGTGGAAATAGTCTAATCAATTATGTCGGGTCATATGATATATCCATGCAGGCTGTTGAGAATTCTCTAATTTCTTCCAAAGTATTCTTTATCCCATTATAATTTGGCAAAATCAGTATAATGTATCCATGGGGGAAAGGTTTCATATAAAGTGCTTTGTCAAATGGACATGGACATAGGTCTTGCGCTGAGATAGTTCTTTTGCCTAACATAGAAATGTTGTCCATCTATTATTGAATATTTTGCATTTGGTTTTGAAGGACATGTACTTGTGTTAAGGACATGGTGTTTGTGTTGTTTGGATCAATGTAGGTGTTCTGATATGCCATGTTTTGTGACGGGTTGTGATTTGGTGAAGGAATATACCTTGTTAGAATGTTCTGATTTGGTATAAGGATGTTTAATGTCTGAATGTTTTGATTCAGTATAGGAATATTGCCTATCTGAGTGTTTTGATTTAGTATAGGAATATTTCCTATTTGAATGGTCTGATTTGGTATAGGTATATTCCTGCCAACTTTGGATCTCTTACCAGTTGTGTTGGTGCCAAAGGGGTTGGAGGAAGTTGCTCCCACAGTAAATTGTAAACCTTGTGTTATGTTGAAAGGGATTGTGCTTATAATTGATGATGTATGATTAGATACACTAGTTGGTATCATTGTGGTAATTTGGGGAATAAAAACACTTGACATGGAAATTTGCGTTGGTTGAATCAACGGTGTTTGAAAAGTATGAATATCAAATCCTTGTGGTAGTTTGGCACCTTCTGCTAGAAACTTTGCTAGATATCGTTGGGGATCATTTGCCAAAAACTCATCCATAAAGGATGCAAATTCAGGATCTTGTACTACTGCATCTATGTCTTCAATGTAAATTTGTCCATGTGTGTCTCTAGTGACGTGTTTTTCAAGCAAAGGTTTGTGTGGTCTTTTACTTCCTAATGGTTGATTTCCGAATCGATTGATGAATTCATTGGGGTCTATCATTGCTTTATGTTTCTTTTGAGACCTTGTTCAACCATGAAAAGTTTCTCAAAGAGGGGTAAAGCAAACTACGTCTAAAAACTGATATGACCTATGTCTATGTTTTTGGATTTTTTTGACAATAAATAATGTTACTGAAATGGTTTCTAAAAAGATGTATAGTAAAATGACGTATGATAAGACGGACAATATGCAAAATTTTGAGTAGACTATGATGATAAATGAGACTAAGATGGGTATAACCTACCACCTATGGAATAAATGCATGCAATGATTTGTTTTTGACCAAGGAACCTAATTGTATGACAAGGACAGTTAACAAGGTGAATTTTCCAAACTAGACTGTTGAGCTGAAAAAATCCACTAAATGGGACTAAAGTGACTAGGTTCAATGATTGTGACAAACCGAAACATGAACGTTTCCAATGACGAGGAAAGTTATCTATTCTGTGATATGCAATTTTCTAGGAAGTATCTATATGCATGCAACTTAGGATGATTATGACTAAGACGTTTACTGTGACTAAGACGTATATGACACCTAATGATGCAAAGTTTTTGAGCAAAATTTTAACAGTTTTTGTCCAAGGTTGATCTTAAGAACCAAAATAAAATAGTGACAATGATGTTTCGGACCTAGTTTGCTATTTTTTGAAGTTTTGTGTTGATAGTCAAATGCGGTTCACCTAACAGTTTCGATTCAAATTTTGACAAATGTGGTTCAAAATTATGCATGCGATGTTTCTAACAGTTGCGGTTTTTCCTATGACAAATGTGGTTTACCAATACACATGCGGTTCTAATTTTGGACTCTGCAAACCTAGATTTTCTGATAGACACTTGCGGCTCAAAAATTGATAGATGAGGTTTGCATGCAAACATGCGACTCAAAATATGACAGTTGTGGCTCATAATATCCAAACTATGAATGATGAATTTTTTCATAGACACATGCAGCATTTCCCCTAAAAAATGCGACTCTTTATGACAGATGCGGCATTTAAACTGACAGTTCCGACTCAATATTTGATAGTTGAAATTTTCCCGAAAGTTGTTTTGATGACTTAGTTTGTTGACCAAGATTTTGATGAATATAGAAGAAAAAAAACAAAAAAATCAATGTATTTTCAGTTTGTGATGAAAGACTTGTTAAGACTCGAAAAAAATTTACAACCTAGGCTTTTTGGACAATACTTGTTGAGTTCTTACTTGGATTTCTCCAGCTACACATATTTATGGCAAATGACTAGTAGCTTGACCCCACTGGCTCCCCTCCATGACACTCACTTATATAGGGCAGCCAAGCTACTATACCCATGAAACTTCCATGGCATACATTTCATTTCCACACATAAACCGTAAGAATGTAAGACGACTTCATAGGGCCGACCCTGTTGCGCCAACAAGTAGGTAGGATTTTGGTAACTCTACAACAAGGTGTTTAATAAGGGCACTTTGTTTGAGGGGCACTATCCAACATCGGTGAGAGTCCATTTATATCCATCTCATTGGAATAGTGTGCATGATTTTTGGGGTTTCTCCCATAAATCCATTTTTATATACCAGGTGGAAGTTGCTGGCTAAAATGTGTTACCAGTCTGAGTCATCTTGGGGTGAGCACTTTTTCACACCATGACAGGCCCAAGTTCTAGATTCGGTAACCATTTCTCTTACACCCAGGATCGCATGACTACGCAAGGGGAGAGGATACTATGATATACTAAATCATAAGGGTGACAAATATGTGCAACACACCAGACAAAGAAGATAGTGGTTCTTTTTAATCCAAACGACAATTGTCTATCTACCAAACAAAAAATTCTTTTTAACCCACACGAAAATTATCTATATACCAAACAAAAGCTTACTAAATAAATAAACACAAAGGCATTAGGTCCTGCATGCAAATTTATCAGTAGTTCATTGTTCTTGTCTTCAGCTTTCTTCCTGCAGAAAATATTGTCTTTGGTTTTTAATTGTCTTCTATGCTTCATCCTACAAACACTACATTATTCCACCTTAACACAGCTAAAACAAATATTAGCAAAAATCAAAACAACCTAAAAAGTGAAAATGAAAATATGGATGTACGGAAATCAATAAAAAAGTGGAAAAGATTTACTAGCCAGATGCGGCTTTTGGAGCCACAGATGTGGTTCACGAATTTTGTTGACAGGCAGATGCGGTTTGTGACTTTATGGATGCGGTTTGGGATAACGGATGTGTCTTTTTTTTTAGTAGATGTGGCTCATGGATATAGATGCATCATTTTTTTGAACAGATGCGGTGTGTCGTATGGAAAACCTACAAGAAAAAGAGAAAAATGGAAAAACGAAAAGATGTGCGAATTTTGAAGAGTGTTCACATCGGGTTCACCAAATGTAAATCATAGATTAAAAGATCTTGTGAATAAGACAATCTGCAAACTAGAATAAATGATGTTAATCATAATCTTAAATCAAACAACAAAGAATGAGGAAATAAACATAACAAAATAAACAATTTAATGGAAAGCTCTCACCGAATATGCATTCACTCCTTTGAATTATCTTGATTGTTCTTCTCCATTTTTCCTTTTCAATATTCTTGCCCTTAGATTTCTGTGTTTGAATGCAAGCATAACTTTGTTGAATGTCTAAGAAAAATATCAAAGATAAGTTTCTTCTCAAAAGTGTATGATTTCGGGAGGAGGAATGATGATAATGACAAGCCATTTTATAGATTTTGGGTTTTCGAACGATCGGCTCAGATTGAAAAGAGAGATTGATGGATGAGATTGATGAATGCCATGCGATGTGAGTTCTTTCTCAAATAGAACATGAGTTAGAACATGAGTTAGAAAAGACTGCAGGATAAAGACTAAGTTAGAACATGAGTTAGAACACAAGTTCAGGATCTTAATCTTCAAAAATAGCAGAAATAGACTTTGTATGTAAAAGACAAAGTTAGAACTCGAAGAATAATGCATTCGAATTCAAATAGGAGTTAGAACTAGTTAATCGACTAGTTGTGATAGAGAGTCTTCTCGAAGAGAGAAACAGGTATTGAATCCAGAGATAACTAGAGAACTAAAAATAGATCTTGAGTCAGATGGTGAGTGAATGATTAGATAACTGAATGATAGAAGAATGTGACATAAATAATTAAATATGAATTAAATGTTAATTTAATTCAACATTCAAAAATAAGAGAATTTAATTAAATGAATAAAGATAATTTATTTAATTTGACTATTTGAAAAGGATAAATATAAATAATTAAATAATAAATATTTAACTATAGATAAAGGGGGTAAAATGAATAATTAAATAAAGAATATTTAATTATAGTTGGAAAATTATGATAAAGGGGGTAATTAAATAATAAATTATTTAATTGATAGATAAAGAGGGAAGAATTAATTAGTTCGCAACATAATTAAATAAATATGACTTTTTTAATTAATCAAGTTGAATAAAGGTCATTTATGAATTAATGAATTAATTAAAAAGGGGTATTTTATTACTAGAAGAAATATGTGTTAGAAAGGTTAATTAAATAATTAACATTATTTAATCAAGACCACGAACTGTTAGAATCCAAGATCACTTGCGTGCAAATGGATACCTGTCACATGCAAAAGACATGCAAAACCAACAAGATGTTCTGTAAACCTCAAAGTGTAAAAATGCACTATCAGAATCTCAGTTATTACAAAGAAATCAATCCTTATGAAGGAGATCAAGAAACCCTAAATGAAACCCTAGTGTGCACACTTAATAATTAATAAATAATTATTAATGTGCCTAAGTTTAGCTTAAGCAACTAGAGGAATAAGTGACTTAATTAATTAACCAGTATGATGTAATTAATTAAGATATGAACTTAGGAAGAAGCTAAAACACTAGAAGAAGATGCATGCAAGAAAAGATGGGTAACTAGGCCTGATCAAGATTTACAAATGCAAGAAAGAGGTAGAGGAGGAAAACCCAGTGGGACAAAACCCCCCTACAATGATATGACATGCTCTGGAAGAACACTATAGAGTAACATGGAACCGCAATCTGGCAAGCAAGGAAAGATATGTCTACACGAAACCATATCGGAATCATAATGATGCAACAACAGACCCGATTCGAAAACTCCAAATGGGAACAACTCTGGAATCTATGAAGATCGATTATTAAATGATGTATCACTGAAAATGAAGTGCAAAGATGCAAGTGGCACTCTCCCAACTGTCAAAAAATCCAAGTAATCTCCAAAACACCCATTGGGCCAAATCTGGATTAATGCAAAACCTGGTACAGATACAGAAAAAAGTGCATTTACAGCAACATAAAGCTCCTCAATACCTTTCCAACGCCGCAAAGATAGCGAAAATCGGAGATTGTAGCAAAAAGTTATGAGCTCGGAGGCATAAAAAATACATCTGACTTCAAACAGAAATAAATGCAGTAAAACAGGAAAATACTATAAAATAAATGGCACCACAGGATAGTGCTCAGAACCAATATCTCGTTTGCCCGATTTCGATACCATATGCCCAAGTTATGCCAAAAACAAAAAAACTGCTCTTTTAAGGCAAACTAGGGTTAGGAGGGGCAAGGAGGGGCCGTACGGATGCTGATGTCATGCTGACGTCAGCGGTTCATGGGCATAAATTTGATGGCGATCTAACCATCGTCGCAAAAAATCGGCCCTCCTGCAAAAAAATTTGGGCCCCTGGTCACCCATGTGACCGCAGGCAAGGTGCAAGGGGCTGAAGTTGATCGGAGCCCTTGGTCCCGCACGTGACCTCGCGGTATTGGATGTCGGGCCGGGGGCTGGGCACAAGGTGTCTGGTCCCCCATAGGACCTGCAGTCAATGGACAAAGAGCCCGCGGGGGCTGAGGCGAGCATCGCCCAGTGGTGGCGGACCGGCGGCGGAGGATGGCAGCGGCGGCGAAGCGGTGGCTGCCCGAATTGTTTATAACCAAAGGCATTTGCACAGACCCCAAAACAAACACTTTTTTTTATTTTTGTGCGATTCTCAACCTCAGAATGCATGCTGCTCGAAAATGGATGATTTGACGGGCGTTTCTAGGGTTTTTGGGCGCTATGGTGAATTTGAGCCCATACTACGCCAAAAAATTGGCTACCCCCAGATCTTGCAGAAAAGATGCCTGTGGAAACCCTTGCACTTGAAACTCACATAGAGGCCATATATTCAGATCACGAACAGGCAGCGGCAGGTCTGGAGCTCTGATACCATGTTAGAATCCAAGATCACCTGCATGCAAATGGATACCTGTCACATGCAAAAGACATTTAAACCAACAAGATGTTCTATAAACCTCAAAGTGTAAAAATGCATTATCAGAATCTCAGTTATTACAAAGAGATCAATCCTTATGAAGGAGATCAAGAAACCCTAAATGAAACCCTAGTGTGCACACTTAATAATTAATAAATAATTATTAATGTGCCTAAGTTTAGCTTAAGCAACTAGAGGAATAAGTGACTTAATTAATTAACCAGTATGATGTAATTAATTAAGAGTAATAAATTATTACTCTAACACGAACTATAGAAAATTATGTCAAATGTGTACTCACAGGCCTAGACCAATTTTCGGTATCTACAACTTGAAAAGACCAGAAAAGATTTTTCCATGAGAAATTTACTAGACCTGCAAAGTAGCTGAGCACCTCGAGCTTCTTCCTAATTCAAGCTCTTACCCGATGGCAGGAAACTGAAAAATGAATCAAACATTGTAATGGTCTTCCAACTTTCCCATACACTTGTCAAATATTTTCAAAAACCAACAAAAATCAGAGAAATGGCTGAGAGGTGATTTCCATGCTGGCGACCAAAATAAGGTTTGAGACCCATGAACAATGAAACGGTAAAGTGTTTTCCCTAAAATTCCAAAGCAAACAACCGATATCCTTTACCCTGTTTGATAAAATTTGAAGTTGGAAAGGATTGATTTAATAATTCAACATCATAATACCTTTTGAAGTCTACGGCCTAGCCAACTCATTACATTCGAATGCATGTCGACCAAAGTAATTGCCATTTACCAATTGTTGACTATATGAAATGTCGACCAAATGATGCCTTGCATTATTACAACCAAATGTCAATTGCTATTGACATATATGTTTCCAAGTAAACAAACCCAAGTCACATCCATGGTGACATTATTAAAACTAATCAAAACCATATACCTTATTTTGGCCTTGAGGCCTAGAGATTTATCCATCATAAGACCCGATACCATATGCAAAATAATGATAAATGTGTTTCTCAAAGCCCGAATGCAATATAATAACCAATGCCATATAACGTTCCAATTATAATAGCCAATTCCAAATGAGGTATAATGAAGGCTAATGTTCAAGTTAAATTCAATATGCCTTTCACCCAAGCCAAATGCCATAAACCATATGCCCATGTCACAATATCATATGTCATATGCCCAAACCATTATCAGTTGATTAAGGAAACCCCATAGGTTTTTCTTAAAACAAGAAAACCAACTGCATCTTATAAACCCAAGCACCAAGAAATAGAGAGAATTACATGAATTAGGATAGAGAAATACATCTCTGAAGAAGATTAAAAACATTATCAATTTCATGATGCTAGAAATTGATCAAGCCAAAACATATAAAATTGTAGATCACTAAACATGCTAATATCATATAATCAAGTGAATCACTGTAGCACAAATTGTCGAATTAGAAATATGTCACTTGATCAAGGAAACATAAACCTCTAACCAAGATTCCTTAACCGAGATCTGCACATGGAGATAAGAGATCAGTGCCACCAAAGATAATATCATAAATGAAGTAAATATGCCAATCAGAAAGAAAGCAGTTCAACTGAGTAAACAACCACCAAGATGCCAGACTATAACACATATTGTCATCAAGGAAAAAATAACAAAATAGAGATTCAACATGTCTATGTTTCCCTGATGTTGGTGTTTTTTATTACAACCCAAGCAGACTTCCTGACAACTTCTATGAACTTTCCATGTTCAATGATAAAATTTTAGGAAGCGATTGGCTGACTCAACGAGAAGAAGCGATAATGCTAGTTCTCCTACAATTCAAGCCTTGTAAGATAGATTTTCCATCGACACTAAAAGGATGAAATCCTTCTAGAAATTGGAAATTCTTTGAAAGACTCAAGTCCTAGCAGAGAATCGTAAACATAACTAAAACAGGCCAATAAGAAATATTTGAATAATTGTTCTAAAATCAAAACCCAAGACATGAGAAACATAACCATAATTCAAATACCAGTCCCATATCCTAAAGAACAAATTCAAATAAGAAAAAGCTCAACTACAGGTAAAATTTCAGCTTAAACGATTATGATATGTATGAATTGCATTACAATCCACGTATCTGCACTGAAATCTATCACTACTTATAAATCCAACTACTAACTTGCTTGAACATACACATTAACTAAAGTATTTAACTGATCCTTTGAACCAGATTCATCATTAAAACATAATTCACAGTAAAGAACAATGAAGATCAATGGAAACAATCTTGGACTAATGTTTCATTAATAATTCACGCAAGATATCACAATGGGAGAGAAAATAGACTCAATAAATTATCATATTTAATACAAACATGCCTAAGAACCCCATAATTGACCAATCTCATTTATCTAACTCTAAATGTTAAGACATAGACTCACATTCATACTCTTTGTATTACAAAATTCTCCTTTCTCAAATCTCAAATTCAACAGAAGACCATTTACCATGGCCCAGAATTCACTTTTATAAAACAAGGGAGCAGAACAAGATTCAGGTTAGAGGGTATACATTTCCATTTCTAATTGGATCACAAATTCCCAATACAGTTATATTTGCATCCTACAATTGGAGGGAAAAGGCATAAGACAAAATAATCATCAATTGCTATGGAGGAAAAAAATCGCATTTCAAAAGGAAAATCATTCATACCAAAGGCATCTTTAACTGTTATAACACTTTATTCCACCTCAATAGCTTGTACACGAAGTAGAGAGAAGTGTGCATATTTTCAAATGTAACATTTGAGGCCAGACCTGTATTATACATGACCAAGTCACACTTCTCAACCTGTGCGCTCATATTTGAAACTAATCAGTGAACAAATTTTTCCATAATTAAAAATCCTCCTCGGACGAAAACTTGAAAGCAATAACCTGATTAATTTTATCTCTTTATGGTGCATAATCTACAATTATTGAAGTGGCCTCCTGATTAAAATCTTCTAAGACACTAATAACAAATGATAGTTTCTCAAGTGTATTCTCTAGCATACCAATGTCAACATTCCTGCATATTGCATGTGTTTGAGCTATCATTATATTAGTCATTTGATCCATCCAAACCTACAAAGGTTTCACCTCATCATGATTATGTAGAATTTGTGGTAAAGGAGTTAAGTCCATTCCATCATACTCGGCCTTCAACTTTGTGATCCTTAATTCCACAGGGGAAACATACCCCTGAAATTTTTTCTCCACAATTCCTTTGGAAAACTGATAAGTTGACATAACCATAGGATACTTATCCCCATGTTTCTTTGCTTCCACTACCATGAATGTTAGTTTCTCAATTCTGGGGCTCCATCTATCTAGCAATGGGGTGGCCAGCTCTTTATCTCTCAGGAACATCTTGAGTGCTTGCAACATCAGAGCATAACTTGCATGAATACTATTCAATTTTCCCTGGACTCTCTTGTTTAAGTGTCTCAACACACTATCCATAATCACGAAATTTCTTTTCCCCATTGATTCCTAGATTTGTTGCACCATCTCTTTATACACCTCAACCTGAAAAATTAATTTTTCCTTAGGAAGTCCATTGAATGGGCTATTAGCCCTTTCAATTGTAATAGGCACCTATCCCACATTATATGGAACATTAGCAAAGGATTTTCCTTATGAAGAGGGTTGAGGTTGCTCCACTGGTGGGTCAAAAATACTGCAACTAGAGCTAGCTTGCCCTTGAGACTTCAATGTCTCTATTTCCTTCTTTAGTAATGCCAACTCAATTTCTAACTCTTCCACATTTTGTTGACTCCTATTATATTCAATAATAAGGTCATTATACTAGCCCCTCAAAGTATCTCGATCCTTAGTCAAATCCTCAACAGTTGCCCTAGTGAACTTGGCAACATTCACTACCATATCTATAGCCTCCAATGCTAGAGTATCAGCAACTCTTCTTACAACAAGGTGACCACTGAAATCAGATGGTTCTACAAATATTGGATTTCTAGAGCTAGTAGATAAAGACCAAATTTCCAAGGCATCCCACTCCTCACTAAAAACTGACCCTTTAAGCGCTAATGTCGCTTCTTCCTCGGTTGCAAGAAGTGGCCTATTGGAGCTTCCTATTGTATTGAATACCACAGCATCAACAATATCCCACTCAGGAAGTAATAGTACTCCATCTACTATACCAATACTCGGACTTGCTCTAGTGTTATCTCTTTGAATCTCTCCTTCATCTGCAACTTGACATTGGATTAAATTACTTGTTCTGGGAGCTCAGGGTGCAAACTTCTTTCTTGAGCTACCTTCTCAACATATAGTGAAAGATGTGCCCTCCATAGAAAATCCCGAAAGCATTTGTCTTGATAAAAGAATCATCCATCATGAATTCTTTGCAAGCCTCCATCCTTAGGTCATCATTGTTGGTTATCCCTCTTATTTCATCTTTTCCCAATCTCAAAGCAAACGATCCAGAAATTGATGAAATGTCTTGTGGAAAAGATGGCATTCCCTGATGCATATCATCAGGAGTGACCATGATATCTTCATCATCATCATCCGGATACTCAACCATCCCTGTTCTTTTTATTTTTTGTCTCTTTGGTGATGATGGATATGTTTCACCAAAAGGCCTGAGAGGGGAATCCAAATCAACAATATTAGGAAATGACTACCCTGAAGATGATGGTACAACACTCTTTGCAACTTCCTCAACCATACTTCCCCTCTACCTGAAAAATATCCTAATATTTTTCAGGGGCTGATAAGTAAGTCTTTCCTCCAAACTTGCCTCAGGGTATTCTTCAATAGTTTGTGACTTTCCCTTATCTTTCACAACCTTCTCATCCTTCAAAACCCCCAATAAAATTTCAAAATTATCAATAACATACATAGCCCTATTCAACTCACCACTAATATTTGGTATGGGATTAAAAGTAGGTATCTTTCCTTGCTTCTTCTTCACCATCTTGTTAAAGGCAATATATTTTTATTTTCTCTCCTCTTGTATCTCCAAATCAAAGATGTTCCTGATAATATCCCCACGAAAATATAAATTTTGGATGAAAGTTCCAGTCTGGTGCTTGCCCTTCATTTGAGAAATGAAACCCTTAGGGTCATGATTCCTAGGGTGTACATTCTTTAATCCATAAGGTCTAAGCAATGTATAAAAATGCTTCCATCCTCCTTTAGCCCTAAAAAATTCATCAAACGTCATATACTCAAGAAAGAAAGATCCTTTATTTTGTTCTACTAGCAAATGTGCATCTTGAGCACACCCCAATTGTGTCATGATTTCTACAAACCCAATTCTTAGAGGCACATCCCTAGGTAAAACATATGGGTTGATATTAGTGCCATACTCTAAAAATTGTTGTATTATGATAAGGGATAATATCTCTCCAATTATGTGTCAAATTTAACTCGAGTCTCCTTTCCATTGGCCTTAAAAAGTCATGAATCTCCTTAGGAATCCTAGGTGGATTATAAACCAAAGCTCTTCTCAATTTGGACCCAAAAATATTATGGAACGCCACCTGGTCCAATATTGGGAAGGCATGCCAACACCATCTTATCTCTTCTTTAATTCCATATCCTACCTAAAAACTGCCTGGCCCCTATACAAAAACATGTGCACCAATAGGGAATACCATCTAAAACCAAGCAGAGTTTTTCCTTCCTTAAGGGCCACCAAAGACCTATGCATTTTGTCTGCCAAATAAGTGGAAAAATTATATACCACATTAAAACCTAGGAGTTGGAGAGTTACGGCCATGTACATGATGTCAGTAGGTAGAGTAGTCTTCAAACTAATTCCAAGAACTTGACACAAGGAACTAATTGTCTTCCTAAAATAGTTAGAAAAGTAATTCATAGGAAAAGGCTCTAGCTCATTTTTTCCAATCACTATCTTCTTCTTATTCTTTCCTCTTCTAGTGGTTTCCAAATGAGGTATCAACAAATATGTTCTAAACAAACCCTTAATATTTATGTATTCTTCTTTGAAAACCTCAAGATCAATAGTAACCATATCCTGACTCAATTCATGCAGACCAAAGATCTTTGCAATTTTGTCTATAGTTATTTTCACCATTTCTATACTAGAATATGTCTCGACGATTCTGGTTATAGGGTCATATCTTGCAGAAACATCTTTTAACAAATTGACATCTTGATAGACATTTGGGACCACCAACTCACCAAGATCCAACCTCCAAGGGTTAAATAGAGGAGCACACAAATTCATGTTCCTAAACCAATTTGAGAACAACTACCATCTTGTATATGGTAGCTCAACATCTTGAATTGCACTTTGCTTATCAGTTAACCCTTCCAAGAGTAAGGGCCCATAAAAAGAAACCTTTCCCTCAAGATTTTTGCTAATAGAGGGTTTTAATAAGTTTATAACATCCTAGGAAAAGGCCCTAGTAGAGGTTTCAGAGCTAGAGCTTCACGCCTTGGGTGCCATTTACACAAGATATAAAATAATTTGAGCTAGGGTTTTGAAATATCAGATAATTATAGCCTACATCCTATAGCCTCAAACAAAATACTTCACAATTCAAGAATCTTTGGCAATTATTAGGACAAGTTTTCAAACATTTTTAAAGCAAATTAACCCATACAATCCTTTAGGAACAAAAAACAACGCAGTCGATATTTGTTCTCAAACAACCATAAGACCTCTTGAAGACATAGGATATGGTATATATGTTACTTACAGTTTTGCATGTAGAATATGTCAATGGTAGTGATACTAAATTTTCATGAAAATGGCTCGCTTCACTTGGTACTAGGAAATTCTTCTTTGGTGTGGAAATGAGCACAAAAATAGCAATTCAATGGTCTTTTAGCACTTAATTGTGGGAGTCCGAACTCAACCATTACTATTCACTCACGTGAGATAAAATGGCTACAGTACAACACCAACTTATTTAAATACCAACCATTGATCTAAATCTATGTAAGCCAGAAAGAATGACTCAAATCGAGTCAATATGGTTTGAGAATGCCATGTTTGTTCACCAAAACTCAGGTGAATAGAAATCCACCTACAAGACACCACCTCATCATAGACGGGTCCCACCTCGATCATATCTCATACAACATCGACGTCCATGCATCAACAATTTGGACACCTCGCAACATTATTGTGACATCATCAAAAATCTTGTGAGGCCAGCAGGGAATGGTCAAAATGTGAATAATTCCATCTGATGGTTATAAAACTTGCACATGTTAAAAATTTATTCATAAAAAGGGGACTGACTAGTTGGATGGGGAAATGACCCTCGAGGCAGAACATTTTAGAGATTAGTCTAAAATTTTAATCGTTTATCAACCCGTCACTAAGGGAAGAATTAAAATAGAGTCGAAGCGAAAAAAGACCGATAGGGAAGGTAAAGAGGGGTCGGTAATGCAATGACTAAAAGGGTTCAGACAACAACTTGTGTGATTGACCACCTACAATAATAGTTCAACACATGAATAGGAAAGCCATGACCAAACTTTATGGAAAAACCCAAAACCCAAAGATAAACCAATAGAGCCAAGGATAGAGTAAATAAGCAGAATCATGGGGAAAATTCAAAAGCTCCACCAGTGGCTTCGATTGGGGATGTATGTACCCTTTGTGCATAGCAAGATTCTAGAATATTTGGAGAGTAGACCAAACATAGAGAGAACCAAAACTAGGGACTTGTCTGGACAAGACAAGCAAACAGAGAAAAAGAAAGGACACCTATATACACTACTTACAAGACTATACATCATACATGGAAAAGAGCTATTTCAATAGAAATAGTATTTCAAGAACTGTCCATGTACTGGCAGTTCTAGAACTTCACCCGTGATTGACTACAATAAATATGAATCCTCCCCATGTATGTCCACAATTATGTATGGGCCTAGCCATAGGGGATCAAACTTTCCATGTTTTCCTTTATCCTTTGATTTTGCATTCCAAAGCAACACCATCACTCCCACATCAAACTTTATTTCAATTGCCTTCTTATATTAGAGGTGATTCACCTGAAGCTACAATTTTTCATTTCTCTTGTGAGCCTCTCTTCGAGTTTCATCTAGCTCATTCAATTCCTCCATCCTGTGTTTTATTTAATCACACACATCATCATCATATTCTTGGAAAAACTCATACATCTTTAGCAAATTGTTTTGTGGTATATGTGATTCAACCCCATAGACAAGGTTAAAAGGTGAATAACCAATTGCTTTCTTGATAGTTGTTCTATTAGCCCATAGTGCTAGTTTCAATTTTGAATCCCAAGCCTTCTTATTTTTCTCAATCATACACTTAATAATCTTAATTAGGATCTTATTGCTAGACTTTGCATGTTTGTTTCCTTGGGGGTGATACAAAGAAGAGTATGAGACAATTATACCTTATTAATTACAAAAATCAATAAATTCCTCATATTTGAATCACATTGCATTCTCTGAAACAATTCTTTCAGGTACCCCAAATCTTCTGAAGATGTTATTAGTCAAAAAATCAATGACTACTTTACTCATGTCCCTTCCGGTTGGGATTGATTCAATCCATCTAGTAAAATAGTCAGTTTCCACTAGTATACATGCATGTCCTCCACTAGATTTTTCAGATATTTCTCCTATGAAGTCAATGCCCCATTGTTGGAAAGGAGCTGGAGCAGACACCAATCTCAGTGGAAAATTACCAAACAACTTCAACTTCCCAGAAAACCTCTAACAAGCATCACATCTTTTGACATACCTATGAGAATTTTTGAATATATTAGGCCACCAAAACCCAGCTCTTAAAATCTTGTGAGCTATTGTCTTAGCCATGTAGTGGCCTCCACAAGCTCCTTTTTGCATTTATACCAATAGATCCTCAACTTGATCTCCATCCACACATCTGAGTATAACACCCTCAGGGCTCCTCCACCAAAGCTCACCATCAATAATTACATACTTAATTGCTCATAATTTGAGGGTCCTTTTCTCATTAAGTGACATACCTTTAGGACACTGCATTGTCTGTAGATATTCAACAATTCTTCTATACCAACCACAAGTTTTCATATCACAGATAGGTGCAATATTCCTTTGTTCTATCTAGTTTATTTGATTAGCCTCTAAGTTGGCTTCAACCATTAATTTTTCTAAGCCCTATCCCCTCACAAACTTGGTGATTTGTATGTCAATATTAAATTCCTGGATCTTGTTTATCCATCTACACAACCTCCTTGTAGTCTCTTGTTGACTGAAGATATCCTTAACTGCAGTTATTGGGACATATGCGACAACAACTGCTCCCATCAGGTAAGGCTTGAAATTCTTAACCACTTTTACTAGAGCATATGCCCGCTTCTTTGTTATATCATACTTTAATTTTGTATCCTGTAATGATTTACTAAAAAATGTGATTGGATGCTCAAAACCATCATTGTTTTTTAGCAATAAAACCCCAGCTATAGTGTGAAAAGAAGCAAATGTAAATAATTGACAAGATTTTGAGTAATTAGGTGATTTAAGAATAGGGGCTTGCTTGATAGCATCTTTAATAGCTTGGAAAGCTTTGGAAGGCTCCTCTATCCATACTATATTTTCTCCCTTTTTAAGCATCTTAGAAATTGGGTGGACGGTCTCAACAAAATTTGTGACAAACCCGCTTAGAAAATTGATCTTCCCAAAGAAAGATTGAGTACCTCTTACATTTTTTGGCTGTGTGATTTTTTCAATAGTTTCCACTCTTTCTGGATCAATTTGAACCCCATCCTTTGAGACAATATTCCCTAGAAGCTTTCTTTCTTTTACCCCAAACACACACTTCTTAGGGTTTAGAGATATCCCATATTCTAAAGCTCTAATAAAAATCTTTTCTAAATGAGAACAATGGTCATCCTCATCCTTACTATGGGCAGTAAGATCATCCCAGTAAATTGAAAGGAATAGGTCAATAAGATCTGCAAAGGATACATCCATAGTCCTTTAAAAAGTTGCACCAACATTTGTTTATCCAAATGGAATTCTTACATAAACATATGTCCCCCATGGTGTAGTAAAATTAGTCTTGAACTACTCAGACTCCTTGACCATTACTTGGTTATATCCAGAAAACCCATCCATCATGGAGAGCAGTTCACACCTTGTGATCTTTTGCAGCGTAGCTTCCATATTAGGCAGTGGGTAATTATCTTTCAAGGAAGCAACATTCAAATTTCTAAAATAAACACATAACCTAATAAACCCATTTTTCTTTCTTACCGGCACCAAGTTGGAAACCCAAGATGAGTGCCTAATAGGTTTAATGATTCCTACATCCCTTAATTTGCCAAGCTCTTACTGCATTTTGGGTTTTAAGGTTGGGTTAATTGGCCTCTTTTTCTACCTGAATGGCTTCATATCTGGTTTTCATGGGATTTCATGCTAGAAGAGATCGTCCCTATATGCTTCTAGGTCCTCATATGACTAGGAAAAAACATGTCTATATTTTCTAAGCAGGGTAATCAATATGTTCCTAACATGTGGCTTCATTTTCTATCCAATATAAACCTTTTTAGATGCACTTTCTTTTCCCAAGTTTATTTCTTCTAAGTCTTCCATATGAGAGGGTTCTTGCTTGGCATTTGACTTATCAGGGCCATTAGAAACCATTTCAAGTGCAACCAAGCCTCGGGGAATGGTATTTTTTTTCAAGTGAATTACATCATTCCCGAACAGGGTTTCTTTTTGTAACGTAGAATAAAATCTGGATATGATCTGCAACTAGAATAGATGATGTTAATCCTAATCTAAATCAATATTAATTTAAATCAAACAACAAAGCATGAAACAAGTAAACATAATTAACCTAAAAAAATCAATTGGAAAGCTCTCACCGAATATGCGTTCACTCCTTTGAATTATCTCAATTGCTCTTCTCTATTTCTCCTTTTCAGTATTGATGCAAGCATAAACTTGTTGAATGTCTAAGAAAAATATCAAAGATAAGTTTCTTCTCAAAAGTGTATTGATTTCGGGAGGAGTAATAATGATAATGACAGGCCATTTTATAGATTTTGGGTTTTTGAACGATTGGCTCACATTGAAAGAGAGATCGACGGATGAGATTGATGAATGTCACGCGATGTGAGTTCTATGTTAGATAGAACATGAGTTAAAAAATACTGCAAGATAAAGATTAAGTTAGAACGATAACTTAATCTTGTGTTAAGACTATTTGAAAATAGGAAGAACAAGAGTTCAAGATCTTAATCTTCAGTTAAGGTCTTCGAAAATAGAAGAAATAGACTTTGAATGTCAAAGACAAAGTTAGAACTTGAAGAATAATGCATTCAAATGAAAACATGAGTTAATTAATTAAATAAAGATATTTAATTAATAAAAATATCATGCATATGAGTTAGAACTAGTTAACTGACTAGTTGTGATGGAGAGTCCTCTCGCAGAGACAATCAGCTATTAAATCCGGAGATAACTAGAGAACTAAAAATAGATCTCAAGTTAGAAGGTGAGTGAATGACTTAGATAACTGAATGATAGAAGAATATGACATAAATAATTAATAAATATGAATTAAATGTTAATTTAATTCAACATTCAAAAGTGAAATGAATTTAATTAAATAAATAAAGATCATTTATTTAATTTGACTATTGTAAAGGTGGAATTGAATAATTAAATAAAGATATTTAATTATAGTTGAAATATGACAAAGGGGGTAATTAAATAATAAATATTTAATTAAGAAGGAAGAATTAATTAGCTAGCAACATAATTAAACAAATATGATTTATTTAATTAATCAAGTTGAATAAAGGTCAAAGTGAATTAATGAATTAATTAAAAAGGGGTATTTAATTAATAGAGGAAATATGTGTTAGAAATAGGTAATTAAATAATTAACATAATTTAATCATGGCCATGGATAATATAAAATTATGTCGAAAGTGATGTTTGCAGGCCTAGACCAATTTTTGGTATCTACAGTTTACCCCTCTTTGATACAATGTTGTTTCGATGTTGTGTCGAAGAAAATATGCCCCGATCATGCCCCAACATGAAACAGGTTAGGGTATGCCCCCTCAGGAAATTTGACAAATTTTTAAAAAGTTTCAAAAAAATCAGGAAATATTCCCGATAAGTTAATTTGATGGTCAGAATTGCTATGGAGTTGACGAAATTGAATTTGGATGTGATTTTTATGTGTATGGGTCAGTATAAGTTGAAAGGTTAAGCGGCCAATAGACTAGGTCAGAAGAAATGCCACCCAAACCCTGGCTATAAATAAGAATTAGGTTGAAAACCAATTCATTTGCACCCGGAGGAGTTTAAAGAACTAAGATTTTGCTCTGACTATTGGATGAAGATGGCTCCTATTCCATACACTACACATCAAGGATATCGGATCTAGACCTTCAGGTGGCCAGCCGATGCAGGACCACCGATATGTACTTGAAAACGAACTCTTGAAAGTTATTTTTGCACGTAGTTTTAGGCCTCAAAAACTTAATAATCATAAGCAGTTTTTCGGAATCGACGCATATGTCATTGTATGCACCGCATTTGTCTACGAAACGACGCATATGCTAAAACACGCCTAGGCTAGGATAGGCATTTTTAGGCATTAAACGCATTTTTAAGAAAATGCTCTGCATATGTATGTATGGAACACATTTGCATTTAGGATGTACGCATGTAGGTTAGTTAACCACATTTGCATTTGTGAAACGCATATGTATTAGATAGACAGGTTATAGGAAATGCACCGCATTTTTTTTCTGCATCGCATTTGTAGTAGGTAGAAATTGGATTGGTGATGTGCAACACATATGGAATATGTGATGCAAATGATTTGTCATGCAACACATTTGTATGAATGCACCACATCTGGTAAAGTGAGCCGCATTTGGCTGGTAAAATTTTATGAAATTTTATAAAAACTTGAATTTTTTTGACATTTTGGTTGAAATGCAAGTTGTTTTAGATCTGATCTATACGTGGGAGACATGTTCGAACACCTTCGATCTTAGAGATTGTCTGAGTAGTGTAGAGATACAACTTTTGTGGAGACTTGGTCCTTGTCATTGTCTTTCGATGCCCACTATTTGGGCAAATAGAGGGATGCTCACTGCATTGTGCGAGTGATGGCACTCTGAGACATCATCATTTCATATGCTGAATAGGGAGGCAACTGTCACATTGGAGGATGTGTATAGGATACTTAGATTTCTGATCAAAGGAGAGTGGGTGATGTACAATACCCAGCATGGATTGAGTGAGCTAGCTAGATTTTATAGGTTAATGATATTAGTAGGCTCGACATTTAGCATTATGAGATCAGATGGCCGATCTTAGCAAACAGATACGAGAGTATTGACTGTATACTATGTACACTGATAGGTGGGATAGTATTACTAGATCGACGGGGTCATGGTTTCCTTGTTGGATGGGGAGAGATGTTGGTGGGTATGTTAGAGAGAGAGATCATGTATTCCTGGGGTTTGTGTCTATTAGGGATGCTATATTTCTATTTACATGATATTGCATACAGAGATGCACAGTCATTGAGTTGTGGGACCACTCTTCTGATGGTTTGGGCATGGGAGAGGATAGTTTTTTTTTGTCCACTAGTTACTATAGAGCGACGGGCTAGATTTCCGTATGTTTTCCAGTTTACAAGAAACATCACTCAGAGCCATGTGGGAGATACTAGATATTGGAGACATGCACTCGATATCTTAGATCAGTTCACTTGGAGACCATACATGGACTGTGAACAATGGTCTGATGGGGATAGACATTTTCCATGTTGCAGACAGACATAGTACCTGATTGGGAGGATTGTTTCAAGCATGCACATCATAGAGAGACACTTGCCATAGCGAGTTTTGAGATAGTTCGGAGAGGTTCAAGATGAGCCTCGAGGTAGAGCATAGTTTGCTTGATCATCTAGAGAGGTTCCACACTAGGGGCCCATGATTCCAATAGCTACTGTAGAGGTAGAGATACAGGCCTTATAGCCAGTATAGTGGGTATGGAGAGACAGGGTAGTAGATACAGGGACTACAACTGTGTATGACGCATGGTGGATGGTGGAATAGTTGGAGGGAGGGGTGGTGGGGATGATGGCAAAGGAGGGGGTGGTGGCAGAGGTGGTAGACAAGGATGGAGAGGCTAGAAAGGGGGTCAGGTAGGTGGACTTTCACCTATCGAAGAGGCAGTGGTAGAGGATGTACCGATGTTGGACATCGGAGGTGGAGCTAATGCATAGGTCAGAGATGAGCATGTTGTCGAGGAGGTAGTTAATGTGGATATTAGGGGAGAGGATGTCATAGAGGATGAGGATATGGATATAGATATAGATCCTTTAGGTATTCTGGTAGGGTATGGGGAAGATGATGTTGAGTAGGAGGCACCTATGGAGGGGAGACAGGAGGAATGAGCCCCTAGGGATGGTGATTAGGAGGCCATGGAGGAGAGACTAAGACTGATGACAATAGAGCTTTATGCCATGCAAATAGATAGAGATAGTTCACATGCATAGAGAGACTGTTCTCATATGAAGAGAGATAGTGCTCATATGGAGAGAGACAGTGCACTCATGGAGAGAGATCAAGCCATAGCTCGGAGATAGGAGATAGAGCAGCAGTTCACAGAGGTCAAATGTCTGTGTAGTGGCACTTCATCTGATGGTATGGTACATGAGTTAGTTAGATCGGTAGAGAGAGCTACTTATTATAGGGATTTATATGAGGCAATGGTGCCAACAGAGAGACGAGCTCCTAGCTTTTCAAAGGTTCGTAGTCAGAGATCACAAGGCAGGAGTCAGATGAGGACACAGAGTACAGAGAGTGTGGTAGGACCACCAAGGGAAGATCCGTATGAGAGGCCTTCCACCTCATAGAGAGCATCTTCGAGGCTTTTCCCACCACCTTCACCACATGATAGTAGTGGAAGTGAAACACGTTGACACTTGTTATATGTGTAGACATTGTATTTTGATCAGAGAGCCTGCGAGATCATTTTTATTTATGGCTACACTCGGACATTGTATTGTGACACATTATTTTGAGTGATATATCTATATGATTTTGGCTGCTTCTATATGATATGCAGTTCTATTTTATGGATGATGCATTATTTCTATATGATTATGTTTCCTAGATGATGTATGTACATGTGTTATGAATGAATGTTTCTACATGTGATGAGTTATGTATTTAATGATGTTTATGATGATTCTATTTGAGAATGGATATAATGTTCTATATGATGCTTATTTATATGTGATCGTGATATGTACATGCAATGTTTACATTATGTATCTTATGATGATGAAATTCCTATTATGTCATGATTTCGTAGATATGCAATGAAGATGTCAATGTTCCTATATGTGTAAATTGCAATGTAACTATATGAAAATCTTATAAAATGTATGCATATGCAAATTATCTAATGATTTTGTTGTGTCATAGGATGCTATCATTATGTCAGAAAAGATAATTGTTAGCATGAATGATTTCAGAATGTTAGTAAGAAATAATGAAGGTTGATTGATTGAAAAACATATGATTTTCAATATATTGCCAAATATGCTATGCTTTCTTGTTATCATCATTGGGTGGGACATGACACAAATGGATAGTACACACCATGATATGAGATAGACCATAGTGTACAAAGTCATCCATCTGTGAAAAATAGACAATCACAGACAAGGAGTGTCTTAACTCATACTAAGGACAAAGTAGCCTCAGTCATTCTGTCTTGACAAACTATAGACAACAAACAAATAAAAGATGCGTCATGAGACATCATTGCTCCTCTAAATCCTTGATAGGACATCCTTGAGGAAACTAGTAACATGACTCAAAAACTAAAGTTAAAAAGGCAGTTGATAGACAACAGTCAAAGAAAAAGATCCCTGAGACATCCTTGCTTCTCTAAATCCTTCAAGGGACATCCTTGAGAAAGCTAGTAACTGAACTTAATTCACAAATCGATAAAAAGATAAGACAAAATAAGGTATAAATTCATAAAGCCAAATAAAAGTATTCACCAAAACTTGATCTTGTAGGACTGTTTGATTGTTTGATGTTTGACATCTAGCGTAATGTGAGGGATGGCACATACCGCATAAGACGTTGAGTCTGGTTTCGACTTGGTGACTATCTGTATAAGGCATGACAAAGCCTGGTTTCAGAAAAGACACGTGTTGTATAAGATGTTGGAGCCTGATGACGTTGATGTGACAAGCAACATGAGGCTATGACAATTTGATAGTGTTTGTTGACAAGAAAGACATATCTTTCTTAAGACATAAGTTGATCATTTTGAAAATGTGTTTGATATTGACTTGATGACTTTGAGATGTTACCTTGTTGATGCATGACTTGTTTTGATTCCTTGACTGATTAAAAAGTGTGTGTGTAGATAGTGTATGAAATGAGATGATACCCTAAAGGACTGACCTGATGTGGCCTCGAGGGCTCATAAATTGATTAGCCTTGCCTATGTAGTACATGCAGAGACCTCGTAGTTCGACCCAACTTTAAATGACATAATAGACTGAATATATGTACTTAAGATGATTATATGCAATGTGTGTGATAGTGAATGAATGATAAACCCTATTGGACTAACCTAGTACGGTCTCGGGAGCTCATCGATTGATTAACCCTTCCTACATTGTACATGCAGAGACCTCGTAGTTCGACATGACCAATGACTATGAATGTACAAAGAGTCATGATTTTGATGTGTGATACATGACAAACCTAGACAAACAGACCTAATGCCTCGGGGGCACATCGATTGATGGCTTTTGCTACGTCCCTGTCATAGAGGCAACGTAGTTTGACTATGTCTACGACTCACTTAACATAACTGACTTGACTCTATTTTTTTGTATTTTCTAACATGTTTTGATTTTTTTAGATTTTTGAAGTTTTCTAATGTTTTTGGGATTTTTTAGGATATTTTCGATGGGTGTAATGTTAAGTACAAGGTCCTCCTGGAACAGAACAAGGATTTTCCCCCAGTCGGGAATAAGACTTGCAAGATGAAGTGGGGAATGTGACCGAATGGAGTTTGATGTCAATTGTTCCAACCAATGGATAAGAAAACCATTTATTATGATGGATGATGAAAAAGTATGATTGGAATGATGGTAGACGAAAGAGTGAGCTTGACTACACATAGTGCCTGTTTGCCAGGTTTTCACCATGGTACTTATCCATAGCACCACCGAAGCGGTTTTCACTATTGGATGGATTATTTCTCTTGACTATTTTGATCAAATTTTTCTATTGTGTTACAAAGATGCTTGTTTGCCAGGTTTTCATCAAGGTAACCATTTTTTTTAATTTTTTCTATTTTTGTATTTTCTAGATTAAGACAAATTCTTAGAAGCTACACATAGAACCTCTTGAGATGAAGACTGCTGATTGGTGACAAAAGTGGCTCTCCTTCAGGAGTAGAGAGTTGGTACGCTCTTGATCCAAAAGCTTCTGTGACTATATAGGGCCCCAACTAGTTAGGTTCAAACTTAACTGGTTTTTCTCCTTCAACTTGATTCTTACGATTCTCCATTAAAACCAGGTCTCCAATGTTAAAGTGTCTATTTAGAACTTTCCTATTATAGCTATGACGAAGATGATTCTGATATGCTTGCAAATGGTCTAGTGCTTTTTGTCTTCATTCATCCAGTAATTCTAGCTCTCATAATCTAGATACACGATATTCTTCATCGTCAATGTGACCCTTCAAGGATACCCTCAAGGAAGGTATTTCAACCTCAATAGGTAAGATAGCTTTGGATCTGAATACTAGGGAGTATGGAGTGGTGCCAGTGGGAGTACAAATGCTTGTGCAGTAAGCCCATAAGGCAAGATTAAGTTGTAGGTGCCAGTCATGACTAGCATCATTAATAGTCTTTTTTAGGATTCTAACAATGGTTTTGTTAGATGCCTCAGCTTGGCCATTACCTTGTGGGTAATATGGGGTAGAAAAATGATGTTTGATATGGAACTCTTCACATAACTGGCGTACTTATTAGTTTTTGAATGGGTGGCCATTGTTTGTGATTATGGATTGGGGTACAACATACTAAAAAATGATATAGTTTAGGATAAACTTAGATATTTGCATGCTAGTGATGTAGGTCATGGGAATAGCTTCAATCCATTTGGTGAAGTATTCGGTGGAGGTTATGATGAATTTATGGTTGTTTGATGATGGAGGGTGTATCTTACCTATGAGGTCAAGTCCCCATTCGGTAAAGGGCCATGGTGATGTAATCGGACAAAGCTCCTGTGTTGGTGCCCTTATCAAATCTCCATGTATTTGACACTATCTACATTTCTTTACAAAGATATATGAGTCTTTCTCCATTGGAGGCCAATAATAACCTAGTCTCATAATATTATGGGCTAAAGCAGGACCACAAGAATGGGATCAACATATACCCTCATGCACCACTCAAAACATTTTTTGTGCTTCCTCAACATCGAGACATCTCATTAGGGTGTTATCTAAGGTACATCTATACAGGGTATCTCCGATGATAGTGTATTTAGCTGACTTACAGATAAAAGTTCTACGTTGGTTATTGGACAAGTCAAGAGGTAAATTTTGGCCATTTAGATAATCAAATACGTCCTTATATCAAGGGGAAGTAGTACCAATAATCATACACACCATCGTAGTATCGGGGACATCATAGGCAGGGACCAACAACTATTGAACCAGAAACTCAAACTTAGGCACGTTACTCGGAATATCCAATAAGGAATCCATGGTTTCCATAGCATCTACAACCCTATTCTAAATATGTGGTATTTGTTGAAAGGTAATTTCATTGAACTACTTCTTGAAACTATCGGCCATCCACTTGTAGGGGGCGAGCTTATCATCCTTAGTCTCATAATCATCATTTACTTGCCGGATTACTAGCTAAGAATCACCAAAAACATGTAGACTCTTAATCTTCCACTGTGTTGTCATTCTTAGTCCTATCACTAAGGCTTCATACTCTAATATGTTGTTGGTGCAAGGAAAAGAAATCATAAATGATTTAGGAATAGTATCACCCTGAGGTGTAACAATTAGGATACCTGATCCTGAACCACAATTTGTATGTGATCCATCAAAGTATAATTTCCATTCGGTCTTAATGTCAATGTTGAAGAGAAATTCATCAAGAAAATTTACCACTAAAGGATGGTCTACCCTCATAGGTGCATTTGCTAACTGATCTACAATCACCTTTCCTTTTATAGACTTCCTCTCAACATATTGGATGTCATACTCGCTAAGTATCATAACCCATTTAGACAATCGACCTGTTAATGCTCCTTTACTTAGTAGGTATTTGAGGGGATTGATCTTTGTGACCAACATTGTTTGACAATTGAGCATATAGTGTCGAAGTTTCTAAGTAGCAAAGACTACCGCAAGACAGGCATGTTATATGTTATTTTAATTCAATTCATATCCTACCAAGGTACGACTAATGTAGTAGACTGCTCTTTCATGACCTTGATCATTGTTTTATGCGAGAAGAGCTCCTAATGACGACTGAGTTGCTGAAATGTATACTATCAACAGTTTTCCATCTGTAGGTGGCATTAAGATAGGTGGATTAAGAAAATAATCCTTGATTTGTTGAAAAGCTTCCTGACATTTAGGTGTCCACACAAATGGTACTCCTTTCTTGATTAGATGTTGAAATGGGTGTATTTTGTCTGCGAGTTGTACAATGAAATGCCTGATAGACTATAATCTTCCCTATAGTGTCCTTAGTTGACCAATGTTGACTAGAGGAGGCATTTCTATAATATCTCTTACCTTCTCTGGATCTACTTCAATGCCTCTTCTAGAAATGATATACACTAGAAGTTTCCCTGATTTCACTCCAAAGACACATTTCTTCGGATTTAGTCTGATGTTGTAATTCTCCAGCCTCTGGAATATCTTGTTGAGAACCTTCAAATGATCTACCCTTGTTTTTTATTTATCTATAATGTCATCTATATAATCTTCCATGAGAGTATGTATAAAGTCATGGAAAATCATAGTCATTGCCCGTTGATAAGTAGCTCTTGTATTCTTAATGCCAAAAGGCATAACATTCCAATAGTATGTGCCCCATGGACATGTGAAAGTTGTCTTGTGTTGGTCTTCAGCTATGATTTTCATTTGGTTATATCCAGAGAAACCATCCATGAGGGATAGCATCTCATATCCTGTTGTAAGATCTACTATCATGTCTATGTTCGGAAAAGGGAAGTCATCCTTAGGACATGCATTTTTGATGTCTCTAAAGTCTATGTAAATGTGGATGCCCCAAGTTGGTTTAGTCACTGGCACAAGATTTGATATCCATTCTGCATAATCTATGGTCCTTATGAATCCTACATCTAAGAGTTTATTGAGTTCTGCTTTGAATATTAGAGAAATCTAAGGGAAGAATTTTTCTTAACTTCTGTTTGACTAGCTTAATACTTGGCTGTAGTGGTAGATGGTGCAATATTAGGTCTAGATCCAACCCAGGCATGTTAGCATATGACCATGTCAAGTTTATATATCTCTTTTTGAAGAAGTCCTTAAACTCTTATTTTTTTGTCTCTGTTAAAGAAGCAACAAAATATACCATCTAAGGATTCTCTTATATACCTATGTTGACTTCAACAGACTCTTCTACTAGCATCGATGACTTTTCCTATTCAACGGGGAGAATATTTAAACCTCTATCCTTGGGTGCCTTTGAGAGGTTTTTTCCCTTGGATATGTCCTTTATTTTGACTATTTCTTCGTCCAAAGGTGCCTTTCAGTTTTCACCTAGGGACTCATCATTTTTATTTTTAGTCTTTTCTCATTTTATTCTCATTTTTGTGACTAGAGGTGTAAATAGACTCCCCAAAATATGATTTTTCGTCCAATTCTATGGTAAAACTAGCTTTATGGTCCCCTCTAGGTATGGCTTCTCAAAGTCCCATGAACTCAGCTAACGCTTCGTCATTCTCGAATGTATCTAAGATGGGTGTACCTTGTTGATCCCAGTCCATAAGTTCAGGATATATGATGGGCATGTCATCATCGGAATTAGCAAAGGTGGAAGCCAACAAGGTGAGTATAGAATGGTTGACATGGTCATAGAAGTTTTGGACTAACTCCTTCTTGTTCTTTCTCCTAGGGGCAGGTAAACTCTAATGTGGGACTATTGCAATGGCTAGGTCATCAGAAGATGGTTTGTTAGGTGCCGAAGATGCATGATCAAGGGTTTCCCAATAATAGTGTTTTAGCCATTCTTCTTTGGACAAGGACTTCTGATGACGGGGACTAGATGACTTTGGTAAGGATTTTATTATGAGGTCATGTTCTCCAAATAGATTATCTAGGTTCATGGTACTGGTAGAGGAAAGTGAATCCCATTCACAATCGTTTGAGTCAGAAGATTCATCATAAACTTGGGGAAGTGGTTCATGAGATATCTCGATGTCTGTGTAAGCACTCACTTCCTCTTGAAATGGTGATGAAGTACTAGGAAACCCTAGCCCTAAGTATTTCGGTCATGGTGAGACAATGATCGGTTCTGTCCTTCCATTTTGATGTAAGCCTAACCTACTATGCCCATCATAGCCTTCACTTTGCATTATCTTAAATCCTTTTCCATATTGATCCTTAGCTATTAGAATAGATGGTGAGGTGCATTTTTTGTCTTCCTAATACAACTAGGAGGTAATATCACTTTGGTCCACAACCTCTTCACTTAACTCTCCGCATTTGGTCAATGTCATTGTAGGGGGAACATGAAATGTGACTACTGATTGTCTTCTATCGGCCTTTGGTAAGCCATATGCCTTAGGTGGAATCAACTGACTAACACAATAGGAGGCCTTCAAGTGATACTCTCCACAACCTTTGTCTTGGATATCTATTTTAGGAGTGGATGATGGTGGTTTGAATGAAATGGAATTGGTGAGATGTGATGGATCAATGCATAAGGATAGAGTGGATGATGAAGCTTGTTGATTAATGGGTACCTGTCATTGTGGAATTTCCTTTAGGCTTGTATAGTATTGAAAAGGATTTGGATCACCGTCAATCATGATCTTAGTGCCATTATATGATAATTTAAGACATTGGTGATATATGGAAGGTACAAATTTCATTGCATGTATCAAAGGTCTACCTAACAACAGGTTATATGGAAGGGATCCAAGACTTGGAAGCTAGTGTTCATGGCTGCTGGGCCAATTCTGATAGGAAGTGTGACAACTCCCTTGGATGATCTTTCCTCATCATCATAAGCCTTGATAACTATACTCTTTGAGGTGTCTACACATTCTTCTGAGAATCCTAATGCCTTAACCAATTTTAGGGTACATAGGTTCAAACCCGCTCCTTCATCTACCAAGACTCATCTGAATTTGGTTTGATGGACTAGGACTTCAAGATGTAATGGGTCATTATGATCAGGCTTTTTGGTTGAGTAATCTTGTTGGGAAAATGTGGCATGATGCGAGTTGGTTAAATATCCCACCATTTCTTTGAAACGATTGACATCTAAGTTTGTAGGAACAGTCGTGTTCTATAAAGCTTTTTCAAGAATGGCTCGATGCTCAGGTGATAGAGTCAATAGTTCCTAAATGGATATCTATGCGGGGGTTTTACTCAATTGATCAAGGAGGTAGTATTTGAACCTGGAAGTCTGCATAGGTGGCTCAGAAGAAGGACCTGGAATAGTTATCTTTGTTCTACATGTTTTTATGGCACATTTAGGAGGCTTCTTAATGATGATGGTATCGACATGTTCAGTGGCAGGTCGGAGGTGATTTATAATCATTCCTTTACCATAGTCATACTTGGTATTGGTATAATTGGCTGATGGATTATTCTTGGTTCCTGAACTAGAGGCCTTTCCTTTCGTGTGGTTATGTAATGGGTCTGTAAAGACCTTATGATCACTGTTCTTGGTATTTTTCTACCCATTGACCTCTATGGTTCTGTTTTCAACAAAGTCTTGTATAATATTCTTCAGTTGTCGACATTGTTGTAGGTTGTGTCCTTTTGTTCGATGATAGTCACAAAAATCATTATCATCCCACCATGAAGTTTTAAAATATCTAGGATCATACTCTCTTGGTTCCAAAGGTTTAATGAGATTATGTTTAATCAACTCTTTGAAAATTGTCTTGATTGGTTGCCCTAAAGGGGTAAATTCACATGTAGAAAATCTCCTTTGTGGTCGTTGTTGCTGTGAATTTTGGACATAATTGGCTGTTTGATCTAGACTATTCATCATGTCTTGATTGGGGTTGCAACCTCTAAATGTAATAACTGGTCCTATATGTATGTTTTTAGCATCAACAATGTCATCATTTGTAACATTTTTGTTTCTAGGCCAAAATTTATTCCTATCATTGGGTGCATTGTGATGTTGAACCACTGCATTTATGTTTGGTACCTTAATTTCTCCTTTCTCTATAAGGCATTTTTCAAGGATGATGCCCTTTTGTACCAAGTCTAGGAATGAAGTACAAGAATGTACCCTTAAATCACTTCATAGTTTTGGATTGATATTTTCAAGGAATATTGTGACCTTTTGCTTTTCTGGTATTTGAATTGGACATCTGCTAGCTAGAATTCTCCATCTCTGGAAGAAAGTGGTGAAAGTTTCACCATCTTCTTGTGTTGTGTGACACAAGGTAGCTATGGTTATTTCATTTTCTATGTTAAAGGAAAAGTGTTCGACAAACTTCTCAACTAATTCACCCTAGGATCATATGCCATATGAAAATTTCAAGAACCACTCCAATGCTATCCCTATAAGGGTTCATAGAAATAGTCTCATCAAGTATGTGGAGTCATACGATATGTCCATGCATGCCATTGAGAATTCTCTAATGTGTTCTAAAGGATTCTTCCTCCCATTATACTTAGGAAACTTCAGTATAATGTACCCATGGGGGAAGGGTGTCATGTAAAGCGCTTTTTCAAAAGGACATGGACATAGATCTTGCACTGAGATAGTTCGTTTGTCTGACATAGACATGTTGTCCATCTATTGTTGAAGTATTTGCATTTGGTTTTGGAGAACATCTACTTGTGTCAAGGTCATGTTGTTTGCATTGTTTGGATCAATGTAAGTGTTCTAATATGCCATCTTCTATGACGGGTTGTGATTTTGCGAGGGAATATATCCCAGTAGAATGTTCTGATCTGGTATAGGAATATTTCCTATTTGAATGTTCTAATTTGGTATGGGAATATTTCCTATCTGAATGTTCTGACTTGGTATAGGAATATTTCTTGTCTGAATTTTTTGATGTGGTATAGGAATCCTCATGCCAACTTTGGATCTCTTACCAGTAGTGTTGGTGCCAAAGAGGTTGGAGGAAGTTTCTCCCTCAGTAAATCGTAAACCCTATGTTACGTCGAAAGGGATTGTGCTTACAATTGATGATGTTTGAGTAGATATGCTAATTGGTATCACTGCGGTAATTTGGGGAATAGAAACACTTGACATTGCAGTTTGCATTGGTTGAGTAGACTATGGTTTCAAGGTATGGATATCAAATCCTGGTGGTAGTGTGGCACCTTCTACTAGAAACTTTGCTAGATATTGTTGAGGATCATTTTCCAAACACTCATCCATAAAGGATGCAAACTCAGGATCTTGTATAGCGGTGTCTATGTCTTCAACAAAAAATTGTCCATGTGTGTCTCTAGTGACATGTTTTTCAAGCAAAGCTTTGTGTGGTCTCTCACTCCCTGATGGTTGATTTCTAAAAGGATTAAAAAATTCGTTAGGGTCCGACATTGCTTTATGTTTCTTTTGAGACCTTGTTTCGACCATGAAAAGTTCCTCAAACCGGGGTAATGCAGACTATGTCTAAAGACTGATATGACCTATTTCTATGTTTTTTTGGATTTTTTAAAAAATAAGGATGTTGCCAAAGATTTCTAAAATGATGTATACTAAGATGACATATGGTAGGATGGAAAATATGCAAAATCTCAAGTAGAATATGATGGTAAATGATTCTAAAATGGGTATAACCTACCACCTATGGGATAAATGCATGCAATAATTTGTGTTTCCAAGGAACCTGATTTTAGGACAAAGACAGTTGACAAGGTGAATTTCCCAAACTAGACTGTTCAGCTAAAAAGATTTACTAATAGGACCAAAGTGACTAGGTTCAATGATGAGGACAAATCGGAACATGAACTTATCCAATGATGTGGAAAGTTGTTCTATTCGACTAAATGCAATTTCCTAGGAAGTATCTATATGCATGCAACTTAGGATGACTTATGACTAGGACGTATATGACACCTAATAATGCAAGGTTTTTGAGCAAGAATTTTCTAGTTTCTGTCCAAGGTTGATCTTTAGAAACAGAAGCGAAAATGACAATAATGTTTCAGACTCGGTTTTCAGTTTTCAGAGTTTTCTATTGACAGTAAAATGCAGTTCACCTATTAGTTGTGGTTCTATTTTTGAAAGATGTGGTTTAGCATGCACATGCAGTGATTTGACTAAAACCTCATTTCAGATATTGACAAATAGTTTGGACTTTTTGACAGATGCAGTTTACGTTATGACAGATCTGACTCACAAAATTGTATGTGGCTCAAAATAAATAAAAAATGTGAAACCAAACTTAGTGACAGACACTTGCAGCTTGAAATTTTGACAGATGCGGCTTGCATATACACATGCGACTCGAAAATCAATAGTTGCGGCTCCTAATATCCAAACTGTGTGAAAGTGAACTTTTTGACAGACACATGCGGTGTTTCCCCTAACAAATGCGGCTTGCTAAGACAGATGCAGTGTAAAAAATGATAGCTGCAACTCACTTTGTTGACAATTGCCATTTTCCAAAAGTTTTTTTGACTGACTTCATTAGTTTGATCAATTTTTTGACGAATACAACAAACACAAGCACATAAATCAATGTGTTTTCAATTTTGAAGTGATAGATCTATTAAAATACTAGAAAACATTTACAACCTAGGATTTTTGGACAATACTTGCTGAGTTCTTACTTGGATAAATCCAGCTATGCATATTCATGGCGGATGACTAGTAGCTTGACTCCATTGGCTCCCCTCCATGACACTCACTTATACAGGGCAGCCAAGCTACTATACCCATGAAACTCCCATGGCATACATCTCATCTCCACACATGAACCATAAGAATGTAAGACAGTTTCACAGGGCCAACCCTACGATGCTAGCAAATAGGTAGGATTTTGGAAAAACTACAACATGGTATTTAGTAAGGGAATTTCATTCATGGGGCACCATTCAGCTCGGCGAGAGACCATTTCTGCCCTTCTCATCGGAATGGTGAGCATGATTTCTGGGGTTTCTCCCAAAAATCCATTTTTATATACCGAGTGGAAGTTGTTGGCTAAAGCGTGTTACCGGTCTAAGTCATCTTGGGGTGAGTACTTTTTCCCACCAAGACAAGCCCAAGTTCTAGAGTTAGTAACCATTTCTCTTACACCTAGGATCTCATGACTGCACAAGGGGAGAGGATACTCTAATATACTGAATTGTAAAGGGTGACACAAACATGATTTCGCACCAGACAAAGCAAACACTGATTCTTTTTAATCCAAATGACAGTTATTTATCTACCAAATAGAAATCTTGCTAAATAAAATTAACACAAAGGCATTAGGTTCTGCATGCAAACTGATCAATAGTTTATTTTTTTGGTCTTCGACTTTCATCCTACAAAAAATATATGTTTTTGATTTTTATTGTCTTCTATGCTTTGTCCTGCAAAAACTAAGTTAATCCTCCTTAACACAGCTGTGAACAAACATTAGTAAAAAATGAAATATGGTAAAAAATGGAAAAACAAAACTCGGATGTACGAAAGTTAATTAAAAAAAAAATGAAAAATCTTTACCAGTCAGATGCAGAATTTCAAGCCACAGATGTGGCTCAAATTTTGATAAGCGGATGTGGTTCATGTTGACAGTCGGTTGCGGGTCGAAATATTGATAATCGGATGTGGTTCAGGGTTTCTCTAATGCGGTGCGGAATGGCAGATGCATTGCGGATTATAGAAGATGTGGCTCATGGATACGGATGCTCGTTTATTTGAATAGATGTAGTGTGTCGTACGATAACCTACAAAATTAAAAAAATAGAAGGACGGAAAGACGAAAAGATGTGCGAATTTGAAGCGTGTTCACATCGGGTTCACCAAATGTAATGTAGAATAAAATCTGGATATGATTTGCAACTAGAATAGATGATGTTAATCCTAATCTAAATCAGTATTAATCTAAATCAAACAACAAAGAATGAAACAAGTAAACATAATTAAACTGAAAAAATCAATTGGAAAGCTCTCACCGAATATGCGTTCACTCCTTTGAATTATCTCGATTTCTCTTCTCCATTTTTCCTTTTCAGTATTGATGCAAGCATAACCTTGTTGAATGTCTAAGAAAAATATCGAAGATAAGTTTCTTCTCAAAAGTGTATTGATTTCGGGAGGAGGAATAATGATAATGACAGGCCATTTTATAGATTTTGGGTTTTTGAACGATCGGCTCAAATTGAAAGAGAGATCGACAGATGAGATTGATGAATGTCATGTGATGTGAGTTCTATGTCAGATAGAACGTGAGTTAGAACATGAATCAAAAAATACTGCAAGATAAAGATTAAGTTAGAACGATAACTCAATCTTGTGTTAAGACTGTTTGAAAATAGGAAGAACAAGAGTTCAAGATCTTAATCTTCAGTTAAGAGTCTTCGAAAATAGAAGAAATAGACTTTGAATGTCAAAGACAAAGTTAGAACTCGAATAATAATGCATTCGAATGCAAACATGAGTTAATTAATTAAATAAAGATATTTAATTAATATACACATCATGCATATGAGTTAGAACTAGTTAACTGACAAGTTGTGACAGAGAGTCCTCTTGCAGAGACAATCAAGTGTTAAATCTGGAGATAACTAGAGAACTAAAAATAAATCTCGAGTCAAAAGTTGAATGAATGGCTTAGATAACTGAATGATAGAAGAATATGATATAAATAATTAATAAATATGAATTAAATGTTAATTTAATTCAACATTTGAAAATGAAATGAATTTAATTAAATAAATAAAGATCATTTATTTAATTTGACTGTTGTAAAGGTGGAATTGAATAATTAAATAATAAATATTTAATTAAGAAGGAAGAATTAATTAGTTAGCAACATAATTAAACAAATATGATTTATTTAATTAATCAAGTTGAATAAAGGTCAAAGTGAATTAATGAATTAATTAAAAAGGGGTATTTAATTAATAGAGGAAATATGTGTTAGAAAAAGGTAACTAAATAATTAACATTATTTAATCATGGCCATGGATAATAGAAAATTATGTCAAAAGTGATGTTCGCAGGCCTAAACCAATTTTCGGTATCTACACTTTCCCATCAATCTCAATTACAAACGAGCCAAAGTCAATTTCCTGGCTCTCATATTGATCAACACAATGCAAAAACTTCAAAATATTTGTGTCATCATCAAATACCTACCAGTTGCAAATATTATCTGGTATTGCAGGCCTGGTTTGTATTTGTATTTGTGAGATGCCACCAAAGTTGATATCATTAATTTTAATAGCTATGTTGGTTAATAAATCAGCCTTGGCATTTTTCCCTCTCTGGACCCATTCAATGCTAAAAGCATCAAAGGCCTCAATGGTATCCCACACTGCATTTCTATATTGCCTAAGTCTTTTATCCTTAGTTGCAAAATGAGATCTAATTTGGGAAACAACCAACTCAGAGTCTCCCAATACTTTTAATGCCTTGATACCATTCTTTGGAGCTAGATTTAGACCAAGTATAAGAGCCTCATACTCAGTAGAATTTTTAGTACAAGCGAATTGCAACAAGAAAGAATACTTGAATTTTTTACCTTGAGGGGAAGTGAAAAATATTCCTGCTCCTAATCCATCTCTGGAACATGCTCCATAAAAATGCATTATCCACAAGTCATCTTCTGATGATACCTTTAGCACTTCTTTATCAATAGGTGCTAGTTGGATTTCTTCTTCTAGTTTATCTTCCTCAACATAGATTTTTTCCAAATCTGTCTCGACAAAGTTGATTCTGACAGGCTCTACTGGTTCCTCCACATTCTCAATCATATGTGGGGCTCTCTTTTCCCTATTCACTTTAGCATCTCACTGCTCAATAGAAAACACAACAAAAGATAAATCACATTATATGCTCCCACCCATTGAAGCACTCCAAGGTCGAGATAACAACATCCCATAAGTAGGTGGGATATCCACCACTATGACACTCATGTGTAACTCCTTTTCAAGGAATGTTGCTAATCTATATGGAACATCATTTATAATTCCTATAACAAGCACTTCCCGAGAATCCATTACATAGAATTTACCATATGTACTATCTATTTTTAAACCCATTGCATGCATTATCTTTATCGACATCATGTTATTAGAAGCTCCTGAATCAATCATACAATTTCTCAATATTTTTCCATCAATGATCAAACTCAAGAAAAATGGATTCACATGGTTGGAGTTAGTTGTGATAGTAGTTCCTAGATATATTTAAGGGCTATCAATGGTAACTTCTTCCATAATATTTGGTTTTTCTTGATCCTTATTTGAGTCAGTGTGATCAGAGATCACCTTACCCCTTTTACTTGTAGGAATTCTATTAAAGAGTGCAATAGTTTTATCTGTATGTTCATCTATTCGCATCATTTCTAAAAATGGAACAGTAATCTTGACCTGAGAAATTACTTGGAACATATCTATTGCAATGTACTTTGGCAATTTAGGAAAATTTATGTCCTCAACAATTACCTTTTTATTTTCCCTTGGGAGTTTCATCATCATGAGGGTGCTGATTTCTTACCTTGATATTTTGGGAGACAACTTCACCCTTTATCTTGGTTTTATCCACTTTCTTTTCCCATATCCTGGGCTCTCTAATTTCCTTGGGCTTTGAATCCACATTCTTAGCCTCCACCTTGATAGTTGTTCCAGCTGCATCTTTCTCCTTTACAAATAGACTGCAAGGCTTACCCGAATCACTTGGAACAGTTTGAATTCTCAATTGTATGTTGTTCCTCACCCTAGCAACCAGAGCAATTGTATATTTTTCAATCTACTCATCAGTTGGTCATCTAAAAATAGTATTTTCTATCTCCAATTCATTTACAAAAAAATCATCATTATCTCCTTCATTTGAAAACACTTGCTAGTTATGTACACCATTTTGTTGTCTTTGGATATCAATATCTCTTCCACATGGCTCATCATCTGAGGAGTAATCCTCATAAGCCAAATCAGTTGGTCCTAGTAATACATTAGTCATTGTATCCTAATCATGGGGAGATTGAGCATCTCCCTGGTCATCTTGAGATTCCACCATTGATTGTGCTATTGCACATTCTTGTGAAGAATGTGGCATCCCACATACCTCACACCATGGTAAATTTTATGTTACATTTAGAGAATTCTTTTGTAAGAGATTAGGTGGAATTTGATTATTTCTTCAATTTCCTTGTATGGGCTTCCCATTATTCTAGTTAGTGTTGTAAGGATAATCCTACAATCTGGGAGGCCTTTCATTTCTTTGGAAATGGGACTTGTCATTTTTTGCTTGCTTTTGTAGCAAGGTAAGGACCCGATCTATCTTCTCATCAGCAATCGTGGGTTTACTAGCCTTCTTGGTTTAGTTCCTTGTGCCTTTAGGAGCTTTGGGATCTTCCCTTCTCCCCACTTTTCCAAAAGCTCTTCTATTATTTTCAATATTTACTGCCATCTTATATTCCTATCACAATTTCTCAGGATCTTTATCTCTTAGTAGATAGCACATTTTAGCATCATAGGCATTACAATATAAAACTAGGCACACACTTTCATTTGGCCTTAAGTATGCAGGAACTCTTGTCATAGCTTTCTAGAAGCGATCTTTAAAATTAGTAACCAGCTCATTATATCCCTTGGTAATATTATTGAAATCATTCAATTTAAACCCGGGGTCAGTTTGATCTCTATATTTCTCCCTAAAGACCCTGTAAAAGGCATCTCTAGAATCAATACTAGCATCCGGTAACAATATATACCAATCTTTGGCATCCTCAACCAATGACTGCATGAAATATTTCATTGCTACATCATCATCCCATTACTCAAAATCTTCAACAAAACCATGGAAAGCTTTTAGATGATCTTCCCCACTAAAAGCATTATTACCAGTAATTTTTGGGAGATGCTTGTGTGCATTATCAGGGACCGGATTTGGGTACCCCTGAATGTTGCCAAAGCATAGTTGTCTATATCTATCAACATAGGGTGCTCCCACACCACATTAATTACTGGGGGTATCTTTTTGCTCAACATCCTTCTTATTACTCCCCTCTTTATTTTACCCACTACTACCATGCTTTCTAGTTTTACCAGCACTTCCCTCTTCATCCTCTGAGTAGGAACTAATGTTCTTGTGACCACCTCCACCTCCACGACCCAATTTAGGGATTTACTTTTCAAAAATTTTACTTAATGACTCATTTTCACTCTATCCTGAACCAGAGGCTTCAGGGGTAGGTGTAGACATCTTTAGGAAAGATATTTTTCTTTCCATTTCGGCATTGGCAGCTTCTATCTCTGCCTTCCTCAAATCATCCTACAACTAATCATTTATCAATTGCAGTCTCAGGAGTTCGGGGTTTTGGGGAAAGTCTAATGGCCTGGGATCAGTTTTGATCCCTTTGTTAGTAACATTATTTGTTTCAATATTAGCATCAACATTTCTCTTAGAATTGAAAAAATTGTGGGAAATTTTCTTGGACTGATCAATAGGGGCTTTCCCATGATCCACAAAAGTTTCCTTCTTAGATCCAACAAATGGTTAAGATGTTTTAGTAGCTAGGATAGAAGAGGTATATGTAGTAGTGGAAGAGGTCCCCATAGAGATTGTTGCTTTAGGCACCTCACAAGCCCTTTCACCAGCTGCCTTAACTATCATTTCTTCAAAGGATTTTTGCTTAGCCACTTCTTCTCTCATCTTTTCAACTTTCTTTTTCTAAGCATTTCTCTTGAGCTGCTTGGCCCTAAATATTTCCAGATTCTCTTTTCTTATCTTCTCTCTACTATCCTCCACCTCTTGCAACCTATTTTCTTCTTCAATCAAGGCTTGCATATCCTTATCTATATCCATTTCATTTTTGAGGATATCTCCTACCTCACTTGGAGTAGGAGTATAATAAGGCTATTCTACCTGATCTTCATCTTGAAGAAAAGGAACCTCCTCATCCAGAGAAGCCCCTCATGGTTTGAAATTTTTTACAATGAAAATAGAAATAGCACTAGGTGTTTTGGCCTCTAGGAACTATTTATTGTGTTCCCAGAAACCCCATCTTTCTTCCTCTTTAGACAAATCATTTTCAACCACACGAGTCATTTCAATAGGAAAAATACCATGATCCATATTAGATAAAACAACTTCAAAAGAATCTCCACTGATAAAAGCACTATTTACCTCAGCATTTAAAGTAGGAGAGGAAACAATAGGAGATGAAACAGACTTACTTGGTGTATCATTTACCTTCACCCATCTTTTGTCCTGTCTAGGTTCGAGTTCTAGCATTGGCTGCAGATTCTTCTTTGAATAGCTTCTAGTCTTCTTCCTAGCTTTCGGTGCATGAGGAACTTCCTTTGCACGTTTCTTTTGGTAATTTATATGAATATTCGTGTTCGAGATATCAAATTTTCCATCCAAAATTTTGGGAATTATGAAGTGATTGCACTTCACTTTTGCACTCATGACTTTGGATAAGATTGTAAAAATTACCCGACACACTGACAATGAACATACAAAGACTAGACTCATGTGCTAGACATGATAAATATACTCACAATTTAAAACAATTATTCTCCAGCAGTGAAGAATATCGTGATAAATGACTCTGACTATACCAGATCTGCACTAGAGACTTTAAATTTAATAGGTCCCCAGCAAAGTCACCATTTTGTTGGTGTTTCTTATTACAACCCAAGCGGACTTCCCAAGAGCTTCTATGAACTTCCCACATTCAATGATAAAAATTTAGGAAGCGATTGGCCAACTCGATGAGAAGAAGCAAAAATTATAATTCTCCTACACTTCGGGCTCTGTAAGACCCAAGGGGGTACTCCCTAAAATTTGCTTCTCAAATACAACTTAAATAATTTCAAATGCACATTTCCAAACAATAGATAGATTTTCCATCGACACTAAAAGGATGAAATCCTTCTAGAAATTGGAAATTCCTTGAAAGACTCAAGTACAACTAGCAAAGAATCGTAAACACAACTAAAATAGATCGATAGGAAATATTTGAATAAATGTTCTAAAATCAAAACCCAAGACATGCAAAAAATAACCATAATTTGAATACCAGTGCCATATCCTAAAGCATAGAGTCAAGTGAGAAAGAGCTAAACTACATGGAAAATTTCATCTTAAACGATTATGATCTATATGAATTGCATTACAATCCACGTATAATTACCTGGTTATCACGAATGGGGATGTGTTGCCCTTATGTGTTGAAATCTATCACTACTTATAAATCCAATTGCTAACTTGCATGAACTTACACATTAGCTGAAGCATTTAACTGATCCTTTGAACTAGAGCCATCATTAAAATGCAATTCATAGTAAAGAACAATGAAGATCAATGAAACTAATCTTCGACTAATATTTCATTAATAATTCATGCAAGATATCACAACGAGAGATAAAACAGACTCAATATATTTTCATATTTAGTACAAAGATGCCTAAGAACCCCATAATAGACCAAGTTCCTTTATCTAACTCTAAACTTTAAGACACAGACTCACATTCGTACTCTTTGTATTACAAAATTCTCCTTTCTCAAATCTTGAATTCAATAGAAGACCCTATACCATGGCCTAGAATTCCCTTTTATAAAACAAGGGAGAAAAACAAGCTTCAGGCCAGAGGGTACACATGTCCATTTCTAATTGGACCGAAAATTACCAATACAGTTATATTTACATCCTGCAAATGGAGGAAAAAGACATAAGACAAAAATAATCATCAATTGCTATGGAGGAAGAAACCCGCCTTTCAAAAGGAAACTCATTCATACCAAAGGCATCTTTAACCATTATAACACTTTATTCCACCTCAGAAGCTTGTACCTGAAGTTGAGAGAAACGTGCATATTTTCAAATGTAACATTTGAGGCCAAACTTGTATTATACATGACCAAGTCACACCTCTCAACCTCCGTGCTCATATTTCAAACTCATCAGTGAACACTTTTTTCCATAATTAAAAATCCTCCTCAAATAGCCACTTGAAAGCAATAACCTGATTAATTTTCTCTCTATATGGTGCAAGCTTTACCATTATTGAAGTGGCCTCCTTATCAAAATCTTCTAAGAAAATAATAAAAAATGATAGTTTCTCAAGTGTATTCTCCAACATACCAATGTCAACATTCTTGCATATTTCATGTGTCTAAGCTATCATTATATTAGTCATTTGATCCTTCCAAACTTGCAAAGGTTTCACCTCATCATGATTATGCAGAATTTGTGGTAATGGATTTAAGTCCATTCCATCATACTTGGCCTTCAACTCTTTGATGCTTAATTTCATAGGGACAACATACCCCTAAAAAAATTTCTCCACAATTCCTTTGACAAACTAATAAGTTGACATAACCATAGGATACTTATCCCCATGTTGCTTTGCTCCCACTACCATGAATGTTAGTTTCTCAATTCTAGGGTTCCATCTATCTAGCAATGTAGTGGCCAACTCTTTATCTCTCGGTAACGTATTGAGTGCTTGCAACATCAGAGCATAAATTAAATGAACACTATTCAATTTTCCCTGGACTCTCGTATTTAAGTGTCTCAACACAGTATCCACAATCATCGAATTTCTTTTCCCTATTGATTCTTGGATTTTTTGCACCATCTCTTTATACTCCTCAACCTAAAAAATTATATTTTCTCTAGAGATTCCTCCTCTTGGGTTGTTAGCCCTCTCAATTGTAATAGGCACCTATCCCACATTATATGGAACAATAGCTAAGGACTTTCCTTGTGAAGAGGGATGAGGTTGCTCCACTGGTGGGTCAAAAAATAGTGCGACTAGAGCTATCCTGCCCTTGAGACTTTAATGTCTCCATTTGATTCTTTAGTAATGCCAACTAAGTTTCTAACTTTTCCACCTTTTTTTGACTCCTATTATATTCAATATTAAGGTCATTATACTGGCCCCTCAAAGTATCTTGATCCTTAGTCAAATCCTCAATAGTTTCCCTAGTGAACTTGGCAACATTCACTAACATATCTACAGCCTCCAATGCTAGAGTATCAACAACTCTTCTTACAACAAGGTGACCATTGAAATCAGATGGTTCTGCAACTATTGGCCTTCTAGACCTAGTAGATAAAGACCAAATTGCCAAGGAATCTCACTCCTCACTAAAGGTTGATCCTTTAAGTGCCAATGCAGCTTCTTCCTTGGTTGCAAGAAGTGGCCTTGTATTGAATACCACAGCATCAACAATATCCCACTCAGGAAGTAATAGTACTCCACTCTTCTATACCAATGCTCAGCCTTGCTCTAGTGTAATCTCTTTGAATCTCTCCTTCATCTGCAAGCTGACATTGAAATGAATTACTTGTTCTAGGAGCTCATGGAGCAAACTTCTTTCTTGAGCTACCTGCTCAACATATTGTGAAACATGTGCCCTCCATACAAAATCCTTAAAATAATTTTTCTTGATAAAAGAATCACCCATCATGAATTCTCTGCAAGCCTCCATCCTTAGGTCATCATTGTTGGTTATCCCTCTTATTTCATATTTTCCTAGTCTTAAAGTAACCGCTCCAGAACTTGATGAAATGTCGTATGGAAAAGATGGAATTCCCTGATGCATATCATCAAGAGTGACCATGATCACTTCATCATCATCATTAGGATACACGACCATCGTTGTTATTTCAATTTTTTGTCTCTTTGGTGATGATGGATATGTTTGACTAGAAGGCCTCAGAGGGGAATCCAGATCAAAAATATTAGGCAATGGCTACCCTGAAGATGATGGTACAACACTCTTAGCAACTTCCTTAGCCATACTTTCCCTCTTCCTAGAAAATATCCTAATCTTTTTCGAGGGCTGATAAGTAGGTCTTTCCTCCAAACTTACCTCAGGGTATTCTTCAATAGTTTGTGACTTCCCCTTATCTTCCACAACCTGCTCCTCCTTCAAAACCCCCACTAAAATTTTAAAATTATCAATAGCATACATAGCCCTATTCAACTCACCGCTAATATTTGGTATGGGATTAAAAGAAGGTATCTTTGCTTGCTTCTTCTTCACCATCTTGGTAAAGACAATATATTTTTCTTTTCTCTCTTCTTGTATCTCCAAATCAAATATGTTTCTAATAATATCCTCAACAAAATAGAAATTTTGGATGAAAGTTCTAGTCCAGTGCTTGGCCTTCATTTGAGAAATGAAACCATCAAGGTCATGATTCCTAGGGCGTACGTTCTTTAATCCATAAGGTCTAATCAATGTATACAAATCCTTCCATCCTCCTTTATCCATAACAAAGTTATAAAACATTGTATACTCAGGAAAGAAAGATACCTTCTTTTTTTCTACTGGAAAATATGCATCCTGAGCACACCCCAACTATCTCATGATTTCAAAAAACCCAATTCTCAGAGGCACATCCCTAGGTAAAACATATGGGTTGATATTAGTGCCATATACTCTGAAAATTGTTGTATTATGATAAGGGATAATATCTCCCCAATTATGTGTCAAATTTAACTTGGGTCTTCTTTCCATTGCCCTTGAGAAGTCATGAATCTCCTTAGGAATCCTAGGTGGATTATGGACTAGAGCTCTTCTCAATTTGGACCCAAAAATATTATGGAATGCCACATAATCAAATTTATGATCATGCCTATCAAGGACCCTGGTACAATATTGGATAGGCATGTCAACATCATCTTCTCTCTTCTTCAATTCCATATCCTACCCAAAAAATGCTTGGCCCCTATACAAAAACATATGCATCAATAGGGAATACCATCTGAAATCAACCACAATTTTTACTTCCTTAAGGGCCACCAGACACCTATGCATTTTATCTACCAAATAAGTGGAAAAATCATTTACCACATTAAAACTTGGGTGTTGAAGATTTACTTCCATGTACATTATGTCAGTAGGTAGAGTAGTCTTCAAACTAATTCCAAGAACTTGACACAAGGAACAAACTGTCTTCCTGAAATAGTTAGAAAAGTAATTCATAGGAAAAGGCTTTGGCTCATTTTTTCCAATCACTATCTTCTTCTTATTCTTTCCTCTTCCAGTGGTTGGAAAATGAGGTATCAACAAAGATGTTCTAAACAAACCCTCAGTATTTCTATATTCTTCTTTGAAAACCTCAAGATCAATAGTAACCATATCCCGACTGCATTCATGCAGACCAAAGATCTCTGCAATTTCCTCCCTGGTTATTTTCACCATTTCTATACAAGAATATGTCTTGACGATTCTAGTTACAAGGTCATATCTTTTAGCAACATCTTTTAACAAATCTATATCTAGATAGACATTTGGGATCACCAGCTTATCAAGATCCAACCTCCAAGGGTTAAACAGAGGAGCACACAAATTCCTATTCCCAAATCAATTTGAGAACAACTTCCATCCTGTATATGGTAGCTCAGCATCCTGAATTGCATATTGTTTATCAGTTAACCCTTCCTGGAGTAAGGGCCCATAAAACAAAGCCTTTCCCTCGAGCTTTTTGTTTGTAGAGGGTTTTAATAAGTCTATAACATCCTAGGAAAAGAACCTAGTAGAGGTTTTAGAGATGGAGCTTTGGGCCTTGGGTGCCATTTACACAAGACATAAAATAATTTGAGCTACGGTTTTGAAATATCAGACAATTATAGCCTATACCCTATAGCCTCAAAAAAAATACTTGACAATTCAAGAAGCTTCAACAATTATCAGGACAAGCTTTAAAACATTTTAAAAGAAAATTAACCCATACAATCCTTTAGGAACAAAAAAAAATGCAATCTATATTTGTTCTCAAACGACCGTAAGACCTCTTGAAAACACAGGATATGTCATATATGTTACTTATGGTTTTTCCTGTAGAATATGTCAATTGTAGTGATGTTGAATTTTCACAAAAATGGCTCGCCTCGCTTGGTACCAGGAAATTCTTCTTTGGTGTGGAAATGCACACAAAAATAGCAATTCAATGATCTTTTAGCATTTAATTGTGGGAGCAAAATCTGAACTCAACCATTACTATTCACTCGTGCAAGATAAAATGACTATAGTACAACACTAGCTTATTTTAAATACTAGTCATTCATTTGAATGTATGTAAGCCAGAAAGAATGATTCAAATCAAGTCAATATGGTTTGAAAAAGCCACGCTTGTTCACCAAACCTCAGGTGAATATAAATCCACCTACAGGACACCACCTTGATCATCTCTCATATGACATCAACATCCATGCATCGAAAATTCACACACCTTGCAGCATTATTGTGACATCATCAAAAACCTTGCGAGGCCAACGAGGAACGATCAAGATGCGAATCATTCCATCCGATGGTTATAAATCCTGCACATGTGAAAAATTTATTCATAAAAAGGGGACTGACTAAGTGGATGGGGAAATGACCCTCGAGGTAGAAAATTTTAGAGATTAGTCTAAAAATTTAATGGTTTATCAACCCGACACTAAGGGAAGAATTAAAATATAGTTAGAGCGAAAAAAGACTTAAAGGGAAGGTAAAGAGGGGTCGGTAATGCAGTGACTAAAAGGGTTTAGACCACAACTTGTGTGACCGGCCACCTACAATAATAAATCATCACATGAATAGAAAAGCCATGACAAAACTTTATGGAAAAACCCAAAACCCAAAGACAAACCAATAGAGCCAAGGACACAGTAAATAAGTAGACTCATGGGAAAAATTTAAAAGCTCCACCACCTAATTTGTGGACAGGGACTGAGATGCCACCTAGGGCGTGTCTTTTTCCACCATGGGTCTTAGGATCCTGATTTTGAAACCTCTCCATTAGGTCCCTTTTTGGAGTCTATGCCCCAAAAATTGAGCCTCGGGACTAAGATGCTACCAATGGCATCTTAGTCCTCCTAGGCTTATTTTCAGGGTCCAATTTCAAATTCAGGTGAGAATTTTTCTTCCTTTAATTAAAGACTTCATATATTTGCTTGTTGTGGTGTAATTTCAAGATATTTAGCATGAATAAGTATAAATACAAGGTTCATGCACTCGTTTTTATCCAAGTCTTTTGCAAGAGCACTCATCATAGAAAAATTGAGTCTACAAGAGCATTCGAGAGAAAATCATCAAGTTTTGGAGCCATCATCAAGATTCAAGAATCATTTCAAGTGTTTAGTGCATCCATTCATGTTGTTGAGCCAAGATTGTGGATGTAGCATTGAAGATCTATCTACAACCATTGTTCACATCATATTCCAAGATCCAAGATCTACATTCCTCATGGCCACTACATGGTAGATTGTAGATTTTCTTCACAAGACATCATACAAGGTGATATTATTTACATATTTCATGTTTCATGTTTCATTTCATTCATTTCATCATTTGGTTTAATTACCTACAAGGGGTTTGACCAAGGAAAACCCCCATTTGCTAACAATCAACACGGTTTCCCTTCTTGCATGTTTGTATTTGTAGATCTAGGTTAAAGACTTGAAGATTACTTGGAGTGAAAATTTTTCAAAGTTTTCAAAGTTGCATTAAAAAGTTGTCATCTTCATACAGACTCACCTATAAGTCAAATCCGTCTATTTCAAAACCTGAGATCTAAGGAGAAACAATTATAGATCTAGAAGCTTAGAACCACATTCACACTTTTCAAAAATTCAGATCAGGACTAAGATGGGAGTAAAGGTGTCTTATTCCTCCAAGTGGAATCCTGTAGAGATTCTTCAAGATTCTATTTCGTTATCCAAATATTTTGTGTCTACCCTAAAAACCAGTAGTGGGACTAAGATGGGAGTAAAGGCATCTTAGTCCTCCCAAGAATATCTTGATAGCTTGTTTTCATTTCCAAAATCCTCACCACATCTCCAAACTTCCCAAGTACACATACCCTAACTTGGTGTAGCTTAATTTCATCATTTGCATATATTATTTGGCTTACATTACTATATTTTGTGAATTGAATGTTAAAGTATCTTTTCCAAGTATTTTCTTAGTGGTGAACCCTTTTAAAATCAAAATGAACCCCCTCCTAAGTCCTCATAATTGTGTATTGACTCACCTTGAGAGGTTGATAGTCAATTCTATTAGGGTTCCTAGGACATAATTGAGTGTTAGTTGTTGAAAGTTTGATTTTCTATGTCTTAAACCCTAGAGCATCCCTTTTTCAACTAATCAATATGCATGAATTTAATAGTTCGATTGAAGCACAATAAAAAAAATTTATCTAATTTTGATTCAAAACTCTACATTTCCCTCCATTCGAACAATTTTTATCTTCAACTTAACATTCAAAACTTAACTTCACACTGATCTTCTTAAATTCACATCACACACATTACTTATTTCTTACCCTACTTCAAGATACTGAAACAATCCAACTTATATATTCACATCAAGTAGAACATCAATTAGGTTGGCCTAATTAGATGTGATACCAAAAATATAACATTTCGACACTATAAATTTTCATCTACACAATGTGCTTGTATAGGAGAGAATTTGCACCCTTTATACAAATTCCCCTTTTGCACATCCTCACCTTAGAAAATCAAATCTGAAGGCGAAATTCCACATCACCCAACTTCCTTCCTTCCACTTGGCATTTTTCTATTCTTTCAGTGGGGGAATATTTGTTAGGGAGTCACACACGATTCACAAACATCTGTGTGGTGTGCTATCATTCCTAATGGATTCTTGCGTCTTAAGTCGGCAGAGGTGTTACACTCCCGATTGGGGATGAATTATAGCATTCCTCTTTGACCAAACAACCTAAAAATTCCTTATTCTTAATTCAAATTAATCCATTCTTCATTCAAATCATCTTGTTTTCACTCTCTAGCAATTCATTTGAGCTCTACACACATTCTCAGGCATTTTTCAGCACTTCAACACTCCATTGTAGCAGCCACACTCCATCAAATCCATATAGAAAGTGTGAAGCAATCCATAGTAGCATGGATTTGGAGTCTTCTGAGACCTCCCTTCATCACTGTTGAGGTTGTGTTGACCTTGCCAAGTCCACATTCTCCACCATTGGCTAGTGAGATTTTGGGTGGAGGTGGTAATTTTTTTCTCCTCTCCTTTGTGATTTGGTTGAGTAGCATTTTACCATTTTGTAGTGTTTATTGCAAATTCTACTTTCTTTACTTCTTTATCATATATTTCTACTTCATTGCTACCTAGCTATATATGGAGGTGGGCACATGATTCAGAGTTAGGAGGATTCAACAACATATCTCACAATCCTTCAAAATTAATCCAAATCAATCTTTGTATAACACATTCTATTATTAATTCTACATCACATTGGAAACATAACCATGGTAGCGCAAAAGAAAACTATTTCATTTTCCCAAAACTGCAAACCCTAGACAGGGTTCAAACTTGTCCTCACTAAAATGATCATAACTTATTCAAATATTAATGAAATTTGATGAGACTTGAAGAAAATAAAATTATATTCATATAGGAACAACATAAACTTGGTTTCAGACCCAAAATATATACTTTAAAATCCTTACCATCACATTCTTTCAGACTGTAAATTCTGCACATTATTGTTAAAATAGGCAGTCTCACCAAAATAATCATATCTCCCACAAAACTGAATAAAATTGAATGAGACAAAAAGAATTGGAAACTAGAAATAGAGATATTTCCATACATATATAATACTCCATTATTTGAGTGCATATCAGGCCGTAAAAACCACAACTTCAACCTGGAAACAATGTAAAATCAGAAAATGCACACAAACTTGAGGTTGCCATTCATCAAACTTCACAAATAATGTCTCCAACCTCCCCAATTCGAGTTTTGGAGGGTTTAATTATACATTTACAAAAAAAACCAACTATTTTCAACCACCTTTTAGTTACTTTATTGAAAAAACACCTTAATGACACTTTTGACAAGTTGCTTGACAACTTTCTTGAGCAACTTTTACAATTTTTACAATATGGAACAACCTTAAACATTATTTGACAAATGACTTCAAATATTACTTCCTAAGAATCAAACACCTATAAAATGGTTTTATTAACCTTATTATAAGACCCAATACATAAAATAGAGCAACTATTTACAAATGGCCTCATGGAGTCAAGAAATCAAACAAGTGCTCCTGCACCAGCACACCAAAATGAGGGTATGACTAAGGCAAACCCCTATACAGGCCCAACCATTTTCCCCTCTTTCTTGTGTGTAGGTGAACATGCATTTAGATCTAACTAGAAAATTGGTACCTTGGTGAGATCATTTTCATTACTCTAGCTTTCATTTATCTAATTTATCATATTCATTTATACTTTTCGTACTTTATTGTTCTATTTTTTTTATTTAAGAATAAATAGCTAGGTTGCTAGTTTATTTTTTAGCAGTTCATATTGTACCTTCATTCCTTTGGCTATATGTACATGAATGCACTTGAGAGACACCAATGTGTCGTATTGTTGTCCTAGAATTGCACTATTGTCCCTAGACAGAGAGTTGTCTAAGGTACAATATTAACTCCAAAAACTAGCTCGCCTACCCTACACTTGGATTTTGGGTCTGAAGGGTGATTGAAGTACTTTATAGTCATCATCATTATTGACCTCTATCCAAAATACCCCTTTAGAGTGAGGTAATTTAGGGCATCCCTCCACTCTCAACACTCCATGAACTAGAGCCTTGATGTGGTTGGTCCCCTTCTCTTATATTTTTGGTGAACCTGACGTGAACCATTTTGGTTCTGTTTAGAAATATTGAAAGCTCCTTTCCTTGTGTTCTAGTAGAATTGTAGGTGTGAGAATTTTAGGGCTATTCACCTTGCAACCTAACCTACAACTCCTAGTAGGTGTAGTTGGAAGGTTTCGTAAGTGTTGCGCAATAAAATCTTAAGTAGGTCATTGTTTTGTTTTACAACCTTTGGGTGGCTTTGGTAGAATATTGTTTAGTGTGTGTGATGGCCTCTTTTCTGCATCAACCTATCCCCTCTGAGAAGCCTATGATTTGTGGCCCAAGCATAACCTTCACCTAGTAGGATCTATTGATTGGATTCAATAAAGAACCATATCCTCTTTATATCCTTATGTGGATCAATGGGAACATTGTAGTGGGTGTTCTTATCAACCCAAAGTCTTAGGTAAATGTCATAACTAAGGAGAAAATGTTAATTAACATCCTTCACAAAGATGGGTACAATGTGCCTGTGAGCACCATCTGTACATATAATGGACTTTCTATACCTCTCATGGGTAGTATCATTTTGTTAGTCCTTATCAAACCTAAATCCATAAATGTACTATTTGACATAATCCTAGGGTCTGAACTCTTTAGAGTGAAGTTGGGTATCCCCTGGCTAGTATCAATGAATGCAGTTCCCTCGGTTATGCACAAATGTTTGAAGTTCATTCATGGAGGGTTAGTTCATGTGATTCATGACACTAGTTATAAACCATCAATTTTGTGTGATAGCTACTCCTTAGATCACTTTTGGCTTGCACATGTTAGTCCTCTTTTTCCTAGGAAGGACCTCTTCCATCAGACATATCAAAAGTACAAGAAATGGTGCTTGACACCTAAAGTGAGGTACCCTTCATCACCTTATGTTGTTTCGCATAGGGCATGCCTAGAAGATGATAGTGATGCCACCAAGGCCTATAAGAGAGAAGAAGAAAATACCTCTCAAGATCCATCTTCTCCCTCTTCCACTATTCAGCTTGATGATTCCTCTCACCCTACTGCGGTGCCATTAGATTATGTTCCATTCTTGTGAGATAATCCTATGGTGCCCACTTGGAAAAATCTTAAGCATCCCACATTTGAGCTTCTTGTTATGTCCATGGAGCCTAGGACTATTCGATATGGTAGAATAAAAGGTCCCTATGGGGAATCCTCTATGTCTTGGCCTCCATGGCCTCCTACCTCTCCTACTCCAAAAGAAATAAATGGAAAGTGGTCCACTGCCAAGGCACTAGAGCTGACTCCCCCGTTGTTTCTCAACCTACTCCTACTTCCATTCAGGAGCTTGTCCCATTACTAGAAATGGCTATAGTGGACACTCCTATGGTTGAGCAAGAGCCTTCCATCCCTTCGCATCTCCTGACCTCTAGCTCAAAGAGTCACAAAAATCGCATTGCACATGAGCGCAAGAACCAAAAAAAATCTCTCGCAATTGAGGAGGCCTCTTTGTAGAGAAAGGATGAAGAGTCGAATACACCTATATTAGGGCCTCCTTCTATGTCCCCCTCTCTCCTCCCCTGTGCTTCCATTCAACCAAGCTTTGAATCACTTATAGCTTTCATTGTGAGTATGAATGTGTTTGATCCCAAAAAGGTGCAGGTGTTCATAGTTCCTTCGGTTGAATTGCTCTTATTTATGTCCCTTTCGGACATCCCTTCTTTCTGAAAACTTGTAGACATGCTGAATACCTAGATGGTGTTTGCCACGGTTTTCTCCTCTTCTTCTGTGCCTCTTGCCTCGTCTGTGGATATTTCCCATCCCTCGATGAAGATGAGGGTAGAGGTTGGTCCTTCAAGCAATGGAGGGAATAAGATTATCCCACCTTCTTCGAAGGGTGGTGTCATGTTGGCTTGTTCCATCCTAGTGACAGAGACAACTCTAGCTTATCCTAATTTTGTCACCGCTCCCAAATCGCTTGGTGTGCCAAGTTATGAAATTCAGGCACCATTCCCTCCATTTGTTGAGGTACAACATGGCACTCCTATAAAGTGCATGTTCAACTCTCTGGATGAAGTTCTAGCCTTGTCAATGATCTTCACAAAATTGTTGACCATAGGTCCACAAGAGCCAAGCGAGGAAGACCTTATGGGGGATTCTTCCTTGGCCCTTTTTACAGGAGGGTTGAAATCTCCTACCCTTAATATTTGACCACTACAGGATCATCCACCTTCCCCTTATAATGATATAGATTGGGAACCACATGACCTATTAGTCGATGAGTGTTAGAAGGAGGCCTCTTCCTTATCTATAGATTATAAGTGTGTGTGTAATGTGTTCCCTCATACTTGTGCTAGGTGTTCCTAGATGACCCTTGTCACCCTTGTTGGTGCTTGGATATAGGAATTATCTTATGTCATGAACCTTCTTCTATTTGTATCATCATTCTTCCATGTTTGTGTTTGATTTTCAAAAAATTGGGGACGATGCAAAGTGTTGGGGGAATTTAGGCTTCCCTTCCATGTTGAACCTATTTTGTATTTTCTACTTTGCTTTCTATGCATTCTTCCTAATCCGGTTGGGGATTGATGATATTTCACCTTGCAATGTGGTTACCTATTATTTATATAAGTATGAGAAAATTTGACCTCACAAAACCAGATCCTCTTATGTTCTCTACTTGTGATTAGTTGTCTTTCACTCTTTTCTTATCTTTTTATATTCTTTGCAAGAGTTTTCCATCTCATGTGTGACAATTCCATTTCTATGATTCTTCAATTTTTAGAAAATGCATTCATCACCAATGAATCTTTTCTTGAAAATCCTCACAAAAATTTCTTTTTTAAAAATTGCATTCACAACTAGGACCCTTAATAGAGCATGTTTCCTTCATCATGGGTTCGCAAAGAAATAACTTGAGAACTTTCCTCTAAGGTGGAAGCAACTTTGACCTTCCCCTCATGAGGGGGAATTTTCTTCCTTTTGAATTCCTTGATGAAGTGAACATCTTTCGAATGGTTCCTAATGATGAATCGATTTAAGAAAAAATGTCTCTTTTGCACTTCCAAATAGTGTGTCCCTTGAGTGGACCCCCTCTTCATGTCGAGTTCTTGAGGGACCCCTTTGAAAAATTTACAATTTTTCAAAACTCTACATGACTTTCCACTTGACTACTTGTGTGGCCGCTTTGTTTTCAACATGCTTTATCTATGGGTAAACATGTCACTTTGTAGGTGTTCCTATAAAGCTGATTTCCAATTCAACTCTATGGAATCCTCTCCTTTGAGTTTCCTCCTTGAAAGAGATCTTGGGAGATGCCTCCTTGCAGGTCTATGGGCTTGTAATGTGCTTTCATCTATGTTTCCTTCATGTGAGAGATCTTGGGAGATACCTTCTTGTAGGCCTACGGGCCTATAAGGCACATACTTCACAGTGCTTCCTTCATATGAGAGATCTTTGGGGTGACCTCCTTGCAAGTCTATGAGCCTACAAGATTCTTTCATCCTATAGGATTTTTCCATCATTGGTCTGAGGTCTTTCAGTGTACTTTATGCAGCTTCATAGTTTTGCAGGGTTATGAAGTCTTTTGTTATATCGTGCGCTTTCGAGCTTACTAGATCACGATCTATTTCCTCGATGATTCAAGTATAAAACCCTACTAACTCTTTGATCTACCTTACCAAAGAACTAATGAGTACTCATGCTTACTAAAGTGGGGAAAAATGTATAGGAGAAAATTTACACCCCTTACACAAATTCCCCTTTCACACATCCTCACCTTAGAAAATCAAATCCGAAGGAGAAATTCCAAATCACCAAACTTCCTTCATTCCACTTGGTATTTTTTTGTTTTTTCGATGGGAGAATATTTGTTGAGGATGCATATGCGAAGCAAAGATGTTTGTACAATGCGCTATCGTCCTTGATGGATTCTTGCATTTGAAGTTGGCAGAGGCATTACACTCTCGATTTGGGATGAATTGTAACTTCCCTTTTTGTCTAACCAACTCAAAAATGCCTGATTGTTGCTTCAATTCCATCCATTCTTCATTCAACCCATCTTATTTTTGCTCTCTACCAATTCATTTGAGCTCTACACACATTCTCAAGCATTTTCTAGCACTTCAACACTCCATTGCAGTAGCCACACTCCATCAACTCCACATAGCCAGTGTGAAGCAAGCCATAACAGTGTGGGTTTTGAGGCTTCTGAGACCTCCCTTCATCATATTTGAGGTTGTGGTGACCTTTCCAAGTCTACATTCTCCACCATTGGCTAGTGAGCTTTTGGGTGGAGGTGGTAATGTTTCGCTCCTCTCCTTTGAGATTTGGTTGAGTAGCATTTTACTATTTTGTAGTGTTTATTGCAATTTTTTATTTCTTTACTTCTTTATCATATATTTCTACTTCATTGCTATCTAGATATCCATGGAGGTGGGATCACCAAAAATGGGGGTTTTACTGAGGCAAAACCCTATACAACCCCAACCATTTTCCCATATTTCTTGTGTGTAGGTGAATGTGCATTTGGAGCTAGCTGGCAAACTAGCACCTTGGTGAGATCATTTTCATCACTCTAGGTTTCATATATCTACTTTATCATCTTCATTTAAACTTTTTGTAATTTATTTGCTTGTTTTGTTCATTTAAGAATAGCTAACTAGGTTGTTAGTTTTTTTTTGGTATTTTATATTGTACCTTCAGTCATGTGGTCGTACAAATACCAATGTGCCTAAGAGATACCAACACACTATGTTGTCATCCTAGAACTATGCTATCATCCTCAAATAAAGATTTGTTTGAGGTACAATATTGACTTTGAAAACTAGCTTGCCTAGCCTACACTTGGATTGTAGGTTTGAAGGGTGATTGAAGTACTTTATAGTCCTCGTCATTCTTGACCTCTATCTGAAACACTCTTTTAGAGTGAGGTAAGTTAGGGCAGCCCTCCGCTCTCGACTCTCCATGACCTAGAGCCTTGACGTGGTTGGTCCCCCTCTCTTATAGTGCCATAATTCAAATCTTAAATCATATTAAGATAGATCAACATGGACCTATAACAGATCCAAGATAAAAATAAATACTTAATTATCCTTCACACAACATCAAATGTATTAGGTTGGCACAACATAAGACCTAAACAAAAATCCTTCATCTATGTATCCTCATCTTGAAACGTGGAACTAAAAACTTGATACCATCTGGAATCCATGCACTACTAACATTTAGAAACTTATCTTCAAAACTGCAAGGCCAAAAACTCATCTACAGAGAAGTACCAACCTTAATGAAAGAATCAGAATTGCGGACTAGGGTGTTAACATAGTGTTTGTTAGGATGATGTTGGATGATTGGATTTATCATTAATTGATTAATTTTTAGGATGCAATTTTTTTTTATGAAAACTATGAAAATATAGAAAATTGAGATGATTTCTAAGAAATGTAAAATTGAAAGACAAAAATAGACTTCAAAAACACATAGGGAAAGCATAGAGGAACTGGGCATGTAAATTTGATGTTGAATTGGATGATTAGGGTCATGGTGCACCCTCAACTAGAATCTTTCTTTCAAAGATATAAAATCAAAAGCATGAAGTCTTTGGTCTATAGGTTCTATTCTTGTAGATTCATTATTATAAATTTTCTAATACTGAGAAAATCTAGTTTTCATGGTTTGACAACTTGTAGGGTTTGATGAATAAGAAATTAGTATTCAATCTTCCTCGAATTTGATTCGAATCTAAAAACCCACACACATGAAAGAGGGGAAGTGTTGAGTTGTATAGGGGCTTGCCTAATTCAAACCTCATTTTGGTATATCTACCTCCATAATGGCTATGATGATGTAAAAAGACAGCTAGTATAGGCTAAATGATAAACAAGTAATGAATTAACTAATACTATAACTCACCACTTAGATATGCATTCCTTGATGGAATAAAGTCATGTACTCATCACCTTGAAGTGGAATTTGGTTGTTTGATTAAACTGATGTAAGTGTTAGTACTCACAAAAAAGTGAACATAAAACATAATAAAATTGGAAATTAAAATAATAAACTAAAAAAAACTAATAAAATGTTAATAGTTGAAAAATGAAATCATAAATTAAAATAATAAAATACTGACACTAACATATCCAAAATGGGTTGGTCATGGTTTTGGGGTGCCCTAGACCAGACCCATCCTTTTTTGGGCCTAAAGTATTAATGGTAGATGTTAAATTCTTATTTTCATTTCTCCTTGTTTTATTTTCTGAATATGTTTATTAAAAAGGTAAATAAATGCATAATTAGGTCCAACCATAGAGGGGGAGCTAAATCTAGTGTGAAATTGTCAAGGGTGACAATCTTCGATGCTATACTAGGAGACCACCATTTGAGACAACATCTACAAGGTCACTAATGCTATCTATTAAATCCTCATTCCCACCCATTTTATTAAAATGATATAATGGTTGTTATAATTCCCTACCAACATCCAATTAAAGTATTTAAATTTTTTTTTGAGTTATATAAGATTATCTAATGTTTTCTTCCTCATACTTTTGGATTTTAGGGCATGAATATTAGGTAGGATCTATGAAACATTACTAAATTTATTTTTAAATATCATATTAATTTTTTTATATTCCTTGGATAACATCTTACCCTTAAAAATAAAAGACTTACACATGATGTTTAGTTCCCCTCGAGCTCCATCGACATCCACAACCTTCCACTCTACAAAGGACTAAGTATTAGATTGATATTGCATTAGCTAATAATTAATTAATCTTTAATTAATTATTAATCTAATTTATTCTCATGCAATTAATCTAAACTTAGGAGTGCTTTTATGTTTCTAGGGTTTTTCTCCTATATAGCACGCAACCCTCATTGTAATTAACAATGGAGCTTTTATATATGTTTTATAGTCTCTTGCTTTTGTAGCTTTTTCTTGTTGAGGAATATCATCAGAAAGTTGATTCTACCAACTTTCCAGTGGTGTGGGTCTCATCATCTATTTTTTTTGTTGGTGAATTTTACAACTTGTTGAAGTTAGAGGTGTTGTTTTTAGTCTTGAGCTCATAAATTTTGACTAATTTATCTATTTTTCACAATTTTAGTGGTGTTGGAACCATCATTCTGAGCTCATCACATCCATCCATGCACTTCTTCCAAATTTCTCTTCAAGTAAATTTTATTCAAGTTTTTGTTTTTTCGCAATCTAGTGAATTACTTGGATGTCTTAGCTCCTGAAAACTTTTCATTGTGTGAGATGACTCATTTTTGGCTGTGTAATATGTATTTCCAGTATTCTGTCCTATTTTGGCATTATGAACATCTTTTTCATGCACATTCTCTTTTGTAGACACATTGAGATAACGTGCCATTTTGGTGTATATTTTTTGGGGATTTTGCACATCCTATTGTGTCTTTTGTATTCACGCTATAATATAAAGTGCCATGGGGGGATTGATGTTTTCCTTTGGTTGGCCATCACACCTTTGTCAAGTGAATTTCCCTTCCATGAAAGTAGTGGATCCAAGTGATTCCTTCCCTCATGTGTGTATGTGTTAGTTTGCACACCCTTTTATTTGCAGGTTGTTTATCCTACATGCACTTCTTGGTTTTACACAATTTTAGTGTTCCTATCATGGATCTCCCTTTTTAGCATTAAGGGGGTTCTACTGTTGGTGCTAACGCTTCCTTAGTTTCATGTTTTGGGGAGATCTATGTATCCAATTCTTGTTCGTATGTACTTTTAGATGCAACATACATCAATAGTTGGTTACATGCATTTGAGGTGAGAGAAGTCATTTATCATATGGACATTCTTACATTCCTATTTATAGAGGTGACCTTTCATTTTCATTTGATTAGAGACTATTGGGTACCTGTATTCTCACCTTGCATCTTACATGTTGAGTAGCGTCATTGGGGTCACTCATACAATTTCGTGTGCTATTTGTATCTTTGAGTTCTAGATGTTTTCCTTTGTTTGTCATTTGATTTGAGTAATTTCATTGGGGACACCCATGTAGATTATTGTCTCTCTCATAATTAGTGTTCCTCAAATTATTGTTACTTGTATTTTTAATTTTCATATTGCATGTTGAGTAGTGTCATTGGGGTCACTCATGAAGATTCATGTACTACTTGTATCTTTTACTTTTAGATATTTTCCTTTATTTTCCATCTATTTCGAGTAGTGACATTAGGGGCACTCATGCAAATTATAGTATCCTTGGATCTTGAAATTTTTATCTTTGATTATCATATATTTTACCTTTGTTTTCCATCTGATTCGAGTAGCGTCATTGAGTCACTCATACAAATTCTTGTTATCTTGATCCTGATCATCATTTTTTCTAGAGGAGGTTCTTCATTTCAACACCATATCAGTCTTCATTCTACACCATTCTACAACTTCTTTGTGCTTCAACGATGTTCTACATGTTCCCCTTTTTAAGAAATTGTTTGGTTGAAGGCTTCTCAATCCTTCACACCTTGATTTGGAGGCTTTTTAGTCCTTTATTCACCTTTCTCTCTTTTGGAGAGGATATTTCTCCCACTATGGTTTTCTCATTTTCTCTAGTTGTGAGAGATTATTTTGTTTGTACATGGGTATCTCACCAAGCCTTGTTTTGTTGGGACCCACCATACATTCTTCTTTTATGGTTTTTAGCTACTCCCTAAGTTCATCTTAAGGGGGGGTGTTAGATTAATCATGCACTAGCTAATAATTAATTATTATTTAATTGATTATTAGTTGAATTTATTCTCATGCACTTAAGCTAAACGTAGGAGTTCTTTATGATTTTAGGGTTTTGCTCCTATATAGCACTCAACCCTCATTGTAATTAACACTCGATCTTTCATATCTTTTTGATAGTCTCTTGCTTCTATAGATTTTTCTTGTTGAGGAATATTTCATATATTGTTTGTATATTTCTTGTGTGGAAGGTTTTTATGTTTGTTGTTTGATCATATGGCTCGTGGTTTGGTGGGTTTTTCACAATTCTAACACTAAATATGCTTATTAGAAGCTAAAAGTGTGTTACTATTATTTTGTTTACAAAGTAAAATTTCATGATTTCATTTCTTAATTATATTTTTAATAACAATTTATATATGGAAATTATTCAGCCCCCTTAAGTTCCATGATAGCACTATGATTTTTATTGATTTTAGAGTGTCTCTACTCCTAGTTTTTCTCTCTACTATTAGTCGATTCTTTTGCTATCTCCTTTTCTCAGTCTTCCTACTACTTTTTATCAATATTAGAATATATTTCCATATTCACTACTTTTTTTTTCATCCTTAGCCTTACCTCTTTCTTTGTCTATTGTAGATGTAGAAGGAGATATATGTTCACCCATAGTTTTTGTTGCACCAAAAGATCGACCTTTTAATTCCTGATACATCTAGAGTTAACAGATCCACGAGAGGTTGTTAGTCCATGTCACGAATCCTGAGGGGAGCAATGACCATCTGCCAACAAACTCCCTCTCAGCATTACTCAAGGGGATTCAAACCCGACACCTTTGGCTATGATACCAATTGTTGGACCACAATTTTCATTGCACCAAAAGATTGACCTTTTAATTCCCAATACAACTACTAGAGTTAATAGATCCATAGGAGGCAGCTAGTCCATGTCATGAATCCCAAGGGGAGCGCTGACCATCTGCCAACAATATCCCCATGTTGTAAATTTGTAGGTGGTAAATCTAGAGGTATTTTACTAAGTTCCCCCAAGATAAGACTAATAAAAGACCTCGTAGCCCCAATTTCTAAATCAATTAGGGCATTATATAGAGAAACATCCTCAAACAAACTTGGTAAGACCATTAATTATTATGAGGTCTCAAACTATAAAGGTAACCCTACATTGGGGCTAGTAACTATAGGAATTTTCTAGGAATCAACCATGACTAATATTGTACCAACCTTATGACCCAAAAACAACTTGGTGGTCTAAATTGATTTGTATCAATTCCTTATGGAGATCCTACCTCTCATTCTTAAAGGCATGATTTCCATCAATCTAGTCATTTATTTTTCGATATAGTTTAGGTCAAAGGGGGAACCTAACAAGTCCTCGTCCCTTGTAACAACATATTCTTGTGCTCATTCTTCTTTGAATTTTTTCCATGATGCATTATTATTCTCCTAGGTATTCAATAGATAAGGGAATGCACTAACAAGGTTCCCTATTTTATACTAGTTATTATAGAAGAGATAATTTTTCTAATAAATAATATCCTAGGTCATTTTCCTGGCTTGGACTCAAGAGTGATAAAGAATGAAACACCTTGTTGAGAGTAGTAATAAAAAAAAAAATAGAAAAAATGAACTTGTTTCTAATCTTACTGACATTATCTAGAGAGAGGAAATGGTCAAAGGATTTTTACAATCACGAATATAATTTTCTTATCCTAATATTTGAGAGGGAAATTCAGGAAGTAAATCCATTTAGGTGGTATATATTTGAGGGTGTTGAGAAGGTTAAATCCAATCCTCTATTTATACAATGACTCGCTTGACTTTCCAATCAACCAAATACCACACATAAGGATTTGAATATATATTGTAGGCGAGGAAATTCAAATAAAGTAAAAATATAAGGAGAATATTGACCAAGACATTCCCTTGATCACTTATTTGGAAGAGGCCTATTTTCATACTTTTTCTATGTTTGGTCTCCTAAACAATAATTTATCAATGAGGGCATTCTTCTTACTACCTATGAGCCTACCAATTATTTTAACTTTGATTTTAAGAAGAATAGTTTTATCATACACTTTTATATTATCATTAAATATTCAATATTTTGGTGTAGGAGGATTATAAAATATTCCACTCCATTCAACCATGTGTTGGGGAAGAACATCCCCCACCATAGACCATGAGGAACCACCAATAGGGATTCAAGAAGTCCACCATGCACATTGATTTCTATCACAATATTTTCTTTCCCTTTTCTTCTATAGCCCATTTAAAAAATATTCTCATAACCAAATATTAATAAACTAATGTGAAAGATATTAATCTAACTTATAATATATTGAACTTTTCTATAGAAAATTTTATTTCAATTATAAAATAGAAAAAATATATTTTTAATATTAATATTTATTTTCATACATGAATATCAATGAATTATATCAATATAAATAATGTTAATAATCATTATTAAATTCAAGTTTATAGAATGTTAGGAGTAATTTAAAATTTATGGTTTAAATTAGTAAAATGGTTAGGGTTTCTATTTCAAATAAAATGTTTATATTAGTGAAATAAATTTAGCATTTCTATTTAAAATTTATGGTTATGATTTAAGATTTATATTTTAGGGTTTACTTTTATAATTGTAACATATAATTTGGTGCTCTACTATGGTTTAGGACCTAGGGCAGCAATTTTATATAGTTCACATTCAAGGATGACCTTAGAGATCTCACCCCAAGAGTGTAATAGAGGCGAGAGATCTGACAATAGGGTATCCTAGGGTATGATTTTAGATTAGAAGAGGGGTTCACCACCAAGTTTAGACTTGGAAAGACATGTAGAAGTTGAGAAATCCAATTTCACAAACCCCAAAGATCACCTACATGCAAATAACCTGTCATAGAAGAAGATATTTGAGACAAAAGACAAAGGTGCTCTAAAAGCTGAAAAATGTATTAATCAGAGAGTTAAGTAAAATAATACAATGATCAATCCTTAAGAAAGAGATCATGCAAACCTAAAATTAACCCTAATAGGTAGAAACTTAATAATTAATATAATTATTAGATGTCACAATATGAAAACTAAAGGGAAATATTAAGAGAGGAATAAAGGTAGCTTAATTAACATAATTAAGTTAAAACCTTTACTTTAACACCCCCCTTAAGATGAGCAAGAGTGCAGATGCAAACATGTGCAAGAAAACCAAGGTAACTACAATGCATGAAAGTAAACATGGGTCCTGACAACTAGGCCTGATCAGGTACCCATTTACAAAAGCAATGCAAACTAAATGAAACGGGGTAAAGGAGAAAACCCAGTGGGAACAAAAATCCTCCCCAAAATAGAATGCAAAGAAAGGAATGTGATGTACTAATGAAAAAATGATAGGAAGTGGATTACATGATACCCCCCATATACAAATTCTATCATATAAGTGTATGTACAATGGTCTCCATAGGAGAGATAGAAAGAGACAAGAAGGCCCCCCACAATTAAGAAACTCATGTCGCAATGGTAGATGCCTGATGTAGAATCCAAAAGGAGATCCTAAAGCAGAAAATGATATTCCTCCACTTGGGAAGAAATAGATCCAAAGGATGATGTCAAAGAAACCCTATGAAGAGTGATGAACCAATCTGTCTCAAGATGTGTGCCATGATTGGATGCTGAAGAATCTCTCTATCTGAACTGAAAAAAATGATGTCAAATCCTAACTAATGTGGAGAATCCTGAAATGCAACCTCTGAATGCATTGATAATGGTGGGTGAATAGTGATAACCTGAATTTCAAGGTAGAGGAGATGATGTCCTCAAAATAATCCTCCAAATTTTCAATATAAGATTCCACAAACAAGAAAGATATGTCTGCAACATAAGAGTTCGAAATAACTATGTCTAGAAGATGAATGATGCCCTACTGCACTGAATCAAGAACAACATGAGATACTGATGAAGTCTCAATCTAAAGAGTGAGAACATGAATACAAGTCTCGGAACCATTGAAACATGCAAGACCTTGAGATACTCAAGCTCCTCTAGAGTACGGTTATCATAGGGTATGAAATCTACATCTGCAAGAGGGATGAAACAATCTACAGCGGGATCCTCTAGGAATGGAGAGATATTAGGGTCTCCAAAAATCTCCCAAAGATGTTGCCAAAGTGTGCGAGGACAACGAATGTTAGATAAAGTACACAAAGTGTAAAAATCAACACTACAACCAATAACCCCTACAATATGATCTCGAATGGTAACCCATGCTGATAAACCCCTTGATGTGTCTAGTGCAGGTAAATAAGACAAAATTTTGAGCCACCTACAATGTGTAAGTATGCCCTTTGCCCATGACTCATAATTACCCTGTTCCAAAATTACAACTGAAGGCTGAGTAAAAAAACCCATGATACACACTCAAATAAAAAAATAAGATACTAAAACTCTCAACAATGATAAAGCATATCAACATAACCCATCCAATGCAAACATATCCCATGTAGGTGCCAGAATGTCCAAGTAATTATGCAAAGTGTAAAAACAAACAAAGCTGAATAAAATGTACTTGGTAAATTTCCTAATCAAACCAGCTGTAGATCTGGAAAGAGCACTGAATCACCTTTCCAACTCCTATTCGTTTATGCAAAATGATGTCCAAACTTAAAAGTTACACCCCTCGGAGTGCAAAAACCATCATCTGCCTTTGATTGGAAAAACATGCATCAAAACAGAAAACCCAAAAAATAAAACCTCCATGATTGGATAGTGCCTAGAACCAGCTTACTAAAAATATCTCGTTTGTCCAATTTTGACACCATTTGCCCAAGATATGACCATTTTACTTCATAGCACAAAAATCGAGGCCACACATAAATCGAAAGGGCACAAAAATTGAGGCAAAAATGGCACAAAAACTGAGGCAGTTCAAAAATATTCTAAGTAGTAAAAAATATGGCACATAAATCGAGGCAAACTGGTAGGAAAATCGAAGCATTCGTATAGATTTTTCTGGCAACATTTTTGAAAAACTCTAAAAACACCAAAAAATCAATTTTCAGCAAACCCTATCATATTTTATATGAAAATAGGGGTTTTTGGGTCAGCGCAACCATGTTATCCGTTTTGCACCTTCATGGATTGATTGAGAGATAAAGGTCAAAATTTCTTAAAATATGAAGGAAAAACCCTCTGATCTGGCAAAAAACTACCGTACTTGAAACCCTTACACAAAAAAAACCACTATGAGGAAATATCTTCAAAAGACGAATAGGCACCTATAGGTCTAGAGCTCTGATACCATGTAGAAGTTGATAAATCCAACTTCACAGACCCCGAAGATCACCTGCATGCAGATAATCTGTCACATAAGAAGATATTTGAGACAAAAGACAAAGGTGTTCTAAAAGCTAAAAATTGTATTAATCAGAGAGTTAAGTAAAATAATACAATGATCAATACTTAAGAAAGGAGATCATGCAAACCTAAAGAAACCCTAATAGGTAGACATTTAATAATTAATATAATTATTAAATGAAAATATGCAAACTAAAGGGAAATCTTAAGAGAGGAATAAAGGTAACTTAATTAACATAATTAAGTTAAAACCTTTACTCTAACAAGACAATGCAATGAAGGGTGAAATGAAAAACCCTCGTTTAATGTAATGCTTCAATGAATGACATAGTAATGACCATGAAACAAAACAAAAAGATATAAAATTGAAGGTGTCCACTTGGAAACTAGAGAGAGATGGATTGGAGCTCTGAAATCCTAAAATTGTTGCTTTTTAGGCTTGGTAGGGCTCATTCACCATTCTGGGTGAATTAGTCCTAGTTCTGGAAAATTATAATGGAGCAAGTTTTAGCCAAATGGGTATCCAAATATATAAATATCGTTGAAAAACACTTCAGTGGGACTCATTCACCACTCTTGGCAAATGAGCCCAATTTGGATTTTCTAGAAATTTAAAGTCTAGATCTTCTCTTTCTAATCCTTCAGGTTTCCAAATCTAAAACCTTGATTTTTCGAGGCTGAAAGTGACCTTTTGTGAAGATTTTGACCTTGCAAATGGGGGGACAACTCCAACAATCTTGAAACCTAATCTTCAATGATATTCCAAGCTCCAAGATACCTATATTTGCAATCACACATGCGAAGAGGAGAAAACTTGTTGATTGTTAGGGAATGGGGGTTTTCCCTAGTCAAAACCCATTTAGGTAATTAAACCACATGATGGAAAAATGAAACAGGGACATGAAACATGAAACATGAACAATGATACCTTGAATGATGATGTCTTGTATATGATGTCTATAAATCTACAACTCAATCATGAAATGGTCATGAAGGATGTAGATCTTGATCTTTGACAATAAGAATAGAACAATGCTTGGTCAAGTGGATCTTCAATGCTACATCACTATATTAGCTCACTAACATGCTTGATGTTTGATATGCTTGACATGATGATGGATCTTGAATTTATGCAATAATTGATGAAGAATCTTGCGCTTGAATGATCTTGAAAGCTATCTTAATGACTTTGGAATGTCTAACTTTTGAATGCTTGAATTGATCTCATGAATGAATGATATTGCATGGACTTCTTAGATTGCTTAGGATGAAATAATGATTTGGAAGCTTTTTTATATGGGAAATCCACTCAAATGACCATTAATTTGATCCCCAAGGCCGACATAGAATAATTTTGAGTTAAACCCCACTTTCTCCCATTCAAATCTCAAAAATAACCCAAATGGGAGTCATTCGCCATCCTGGGTGAATGAGTCTCACCTGGATGGGACTCATTTATCCAAAGTGATGAATGGGTATGATAGGGGCTATTTCAGGGGCTAAAGTGTTGGGGAGTGAATATTTTAAGTTTATATGTTGATTTTGTCAAATTTTTGACCAAAATATGCATTGGGATGCACAATATGGAGTCATAGGGGCCTATTAATGATAATGTAAAGGTTATAAATGCAATAGGGCCCAAAATCTAGTGTGAGTATAAATAAATACACTTTACAACACTAAATTAAAGGAGATTTAGATGTATTAGGCTTAGAAGGGCCCTAAATCCCATGTGAATGTGAAATACACATTACAACACTAGATTAGGTACACTTTGTTTCTAAGCCCCCCAAATATAATGTGAAGATGTACATAAATATATTTTACAACATTAAATTAGGGCAGAGTTAAGTGAATTTTAGCTTAAAACGGGCCCAAGACCTAATGTGGATGTGTAAAACACCTCACAATACTAGATCAAGGCAACATTAAGTCCAATTTATCTTGAATTAATCAAGGAGGACCTAAACAAGAACAAAAAATCCTAAGGACCCTTTTTTCGATGTTAGAATACTTTATATTATATTATATGTGTGGAAATATTAAATAATCACAATGCACGCCTATATTTTACAATAAATATTAATTTTATTAATTCTCGTTTTTATATAAAATTTTGGTAGCTTGAAGACCTACCTTGATTTGGAGCCAAGAGGAATCCTTTTAGAGTTATAAGGTTGACTACCTAACACAAAAATTCTAACTATATGGTGAAGTAGTTTCAAATGACTCAAACTCAAGTAAAACAAAGTGTTGCACAAGAAATACCTATATCTAGAAAGAGAAAATTGGTTGGGAGGACGTGGGAGCTCTCCAATAATTATCAAGTTGCTACTTTGTTCTTCAACTATGATGGTTAGTTATATAGAAAATGAAAATTTGAGTATTCTATGCTCATATCAATCCAGGAATAAAAAATAAAAAATAAAAATAAATATGTGAATACCTAATCCTAGGCTTACAAATGATGGTAGAATAGTGTGTGTGTATGATATTGAATAAACCGTTATGACATTCATCAAAAAATTTACCAAAGAGGATAGAGCTAAATAATGTAGAAATAAATTTTATACCGATATCAAAAAAAGAATGAAAAATTGCTTTATAATATTACTAACTATGTGAGGGGGAATGAGGACATTAGAGAAATCTGATCTACAACCAAAAAGCTTAAATCTAAAATCTAGAAACTACTACACATACGAAATTGAAACTATACTAATGCAAACATGATAAGCAATCTACTAATTTCCAAATGAACTGAAAGAAAAAGATAGTTTCACCATCCCTTAACGGAGTGTATTCGCTTGATGTTGGATTGTTCTTATCACACCGAAGCCTCCAAAGTTTTTGTGCAAAGTATGGATGAATGGTTGTTGTGTTTGGTTGATCGAAGATGATAGATGAAGCTCTATCTCAAGGATGATCTTGGAAGCACTTTGTTGCTCGATGTATATGAATTCTCTGGTCCTTATTTGTGAGGAAAGGGTTTTGTTATATAGAAAATGGTACTTGAAATGGACGATCGAGATAGTTTTGAAGAATATCTAAATCAACGGTCAAAGTGTGTTGAGAGGATTTAGACATGAGATAATTGTGCAAAGTTGATTGCACAATTTGTGTGATTGGGAAATAGATTGGCTAGTCAAGACTTTGACTAATCAGTCAACTTTGTGATGGCTTAGTTAAGAATGTGATGTTTTAGTTAACTGAATAGATGGATTATTTAACAAAATAGATTGATTAGTTAACAAATTAGATTGCTTAGTCAACAATCGTAATTTTCTCAATCAGAAAGTGGATGAGGAATATGAATTAATTGATTTAATTAATTAATTCCTTTTTGGGATTAGTTTGATGCAATGTGGTGTGATGCAAGAACATTGGGGTATGATTTTGAGCATTCTGAGATGATTCTGAGTTTATTATGAGATGTTATGGGATGATTTTGAATTGTTTCGGGGTGATTTTGAGATGATCTGAGACGTTATGTGATGATTTTGAGTTATTATGAGATGTTTCGGGGTGATTATGAGTCTTTCCAAAGTGTTACAAGATGATTTTGAGTCATTTTGAAGTGTTACAAGATGATTCTGAGTCATTCTGAAGTGTTACAAGATGATTATGAGTCATTCTAAAGTGTTATGAGAAGATCCTAAGTCATTCCAAAGTGTTATGGGATGATTCTGAGTCATTCTAAAGTGTTACAAGATGATTACGAGTCATTCTGAAGTGTTACGGGATGATTTTGAGTCATTCCAAAGTGTTACGAGATGATTCTGAGTCATTATGAAGTGTTACAGGATGTTTCTGAGTCATTCTGAAGTGTTATGGGATGATTCTGAGTCATTCTGAAGTGATTTGAGATGATGTTCCATATCATTTGATGTTTATTTGAGGTTGTTCGATGTCATTCAATGTTGTTCGATGTTGTTCAGATGTTTTTTGATGTTGTTTGATGTTGTTCAATGTCATTCGATGTTGTTTAGTGTTGTGTGATAGGTGTCAAGTCAATTTTACATGTCTACAGTAACCAAGTGAAGAACAAAATATTGAGAGAATGAAGATGCCAATGCAATGGAACAATGTTTTTCCTTTACAAATCATCAATAATGGAGTGTGAATTCAAGAGATAAGATAGTAAGAGAGATCTTCTTATTCAAGTTATAAAGGGATAAAGTTCAAATATATGTTTTAAAAATGGTTCTTTAGAACCCAAAGCATTATATTTAGGACAATGAGGTATTGCATGGGTAGAAGGGCGTTATACTAGGTGATACTAGATTTTTTTGGTAAAAGACCAAAGGCCTAAATAGTTTAAATTAATTTGAAAGATGAAATACATTCTTATATGATCATAGCATCTATGCTATGGGAGAATGTTTATCCCACTAGACTAGAATTTTAACCTAAAATTCAAAACAAAACTAGGTGTAGCCACAACCCATCAAGGGTAAAAAAGAGAAACATCTATAAAACTCCCCCTCCCCGCCAACATGCAATATGTAGAAACTACTCAAAATGCATGATGCTCATAAATCTACCCAAACTCCCAACTACCCAGATATATATTGAAAATATTACTATCAAATAAAATTACCATCTATGGAAAACCATTATACACACATGAAAAAAGAAAAGAAAGAGTCTATACCTTGTAGACTAAGCTAGACTATGCATTACCAACTTCCTATATATGGGTATGTGCAGGATCATGATGGGCCAAAAAGTGGCGATATCTAAGTGATATGATGGCCCATGTGGCTGACAACATTTTTTTTACCCAAAATTGATGAAACAAAAAGGCTTTTTAAAGGAGATTCTAAGCTTTCCACCAGCATAAATTATGCTTTACTTTGAATTTAATAAATAATTATTATTCATTTTCTATTTGAATTACGACTAAAGTATTGATTGATAGGTTGATTAAAAAATATATATAGCTTTCAAACGCTATCACATTTTTTGAATCCAAAACATGAGTCACATTCTATGCTTCACATACTATAGGATTAAAAAAAAAATAATTGAATTTCATGAAGTTTTGACCAAGTTAAAGTGGTTAGACATATGAGTTTCTATATTTTTTAAAAGTTGTAATAAAAAAATCATAATTAATTATTTAATTGGAAACAAATTACAAAAAAATATGCATCACATCGGGACATGAGTCTCGTACTTATGTCTAAAATCTTATAAAAAAAATATTATCATTTTATTGTGGTTAGGGTGGTCAGACAGACACATACTCTTTATTTTTTCCCTGAAATTTAAGTACTACTGCATCGAAATTTCAAATTTTCACCAAATAGATTTAAAATAAAATAAAATAAACCTAGTAGTTTAGAAACTACATTCAATTTGATACAGATTCTATTCTTACATATTTTTGAAATAATATAGATAACTTATTCAAATTTTTACGTCAAGTTGCCTAACTCTGATTTCTTGAATTTTATTGCCACTTAAGGGCCTATTTTTTCCATGATGATCTTGCACATACCCATATAGTTGATAAAATTTTCAACTTATTCAAAGTCTTGAATTGGCTCAGCATGTAGCATTTTCTTTCGGAATCTTACTACCACCTCCTCCTACTCTCTATGATCATGTAGCACCTCACCTTTGATATCTAGTATGAAGGGGTAGAAGGTGACTTCCTCACCTGGTACCAAAATATGATCCAAGTCACAAGGCCTTGGTATACCAAGATTGAAGGAGGCAACACCCATCACTAACACCAACCCACCTAAAATTTTAGATATAAAGAAATTCCAAGCCATTTCCACCACCTTTGCCTTCGTAGTGTGAAAGACTAGTAAATTGAAACCATGAATTGTGAGGAAATGTCTGAGTCAATCCTATACCACTCATCCAATCCAAAAATTCTCAACCCAAGATGATTTTAACCAATCCAATCAACATAAAATATGGTTCCACCATGATTCGCTTTAACTAGAGCTCTAATATTATGCATTGAAAGGCCATCTATCTGTAGGAACTTACTAGGCTAATGGGAGTATCCATACCCCCTCATTAAAACACATAAATCCCTTGTAGAAGGTATGCACGCTAAGAATTTTAGAATTCTTTGATAATTAAAACACATTGATTGCTAATAATACTCTTACTTGAGAAGGCACCCTAAAGAGTGTACGAATAAATACTACTAAAAAACTAATTATGTATTTATTTGGTTAGTGATGATGGCTTTTATCCTTTAGATGTGCTCAACCTCAGTCTTGGAAGAGAAAACCACAAAAATAGATGCTAGCATGAGCACATAACACTAGTGAATGTTGCTAGCTTCCTTGGATTTTGGAAGGAATCTTCATGCTAGAGTAATTAGTCATCAATACCCATCAAATCAAGTTTTAAATGCAAGAGTGGAGTGAAGGGAAAACCACCACCTTTGGCAAAAAAAAAATCAAGATAGTATTCCCTAAAATTTAGAAGGCTTCCTAGCATTATAGAGGTATTCCGAAATAGAGTCCAAGAGTATGTGTGATAGTGATCACAAACTTCCATGATCTATTCAAAGGTAAGAGTGATCCAATGGTGTATTATTTATCTTTCCTTGGGCTTGGACCTTCTTAAGTTTGTGCCCAAGTGACATGGGGTGCTATCAAAGAAAATATTCCTATTAGAATCTTTTAGATCCACACTTGTGGACCTATGATTATTAAAAAAATTAATCTAGTCCACCTTTGCATAATCTGAAAGCTCAAAATTCTCTTGAGCTTGTGCACAAATGACACGTGGCATTTTCAGGTGTCAAACTCAGTATGCTTTCATTTTGAAACTTCCCTTAGAGGAATACAAAGTAGTAATCATAGAAAATTCAAGTCAACATAAACTTTTAAATTACTCTTGGTTTCATACAACAAAAATACATGTGACAATAACACATAATAAATTAAACAACCAATCACACACCTTTCCACAATCTTTAATCTCAAAATGTTCCTGTGTGTGTGCCCATATGACATGTGGCATTATCGGGTGTCGGGCTCAATATTTTTTCCTTTTGGAACCTCTCTTAGAGGAGAATAGCATAACATTTATAGTGAAGTCAAGCCAACATAGGGCCTTAGTACACCAAATCCAAGGTCCAAACAAGGTGACTTCTTCTTGGCACTTTCAAACATTGAATTTAGGGTTATTATTTGGAGAGCTCCCTTGGAGGAGGATTTCCCCACATAGCACATGATATTTTTCACCTAGGCATCATAGCCTCTCTATTACTAACCTAAGAGTCAGAGAGCCAACTTCCACAAAATGGACCAATGTCTCACCTTTTTTTAACCTTTGAACTCCAAACATTCAAAAATTTCATGTGAAAGCAACGTGGCACTAGTAAGAATTCACCTCAAAGTATATGTACTTTAGGTCCTTACTTGGGGGAGGGAAGTATTGTGGTTCTTGGGGATGTTAGGATAGCCGGATGTTAGGATAGCCATGTCGAAGACTAGGTGAAATAGCTTTTGTAAGGCACTAGTGGACGCCAAGCTTAATATTAGGCTTTCGAAACCACCCTTGGAGACAAATTCACAAAGCATGTAACATCTCGTGTAGACTTATGTGCTTCTTCGGTAATAATCCAAGACCCAACTGACAAGTTACCATACCAACGAGGTGGGAAACACACATGAATCAACATTAACTATGCAACTAACTTGAAACTCGAGAAGCATTGTTCCCTTGACCTTCTTTGTGAATAATTTGCACAAAATCCTCCAAGTTTAGAAAATTAGATGGATCAATTTGGAAGATTTTTGTCTCCATTTTACAAGCATGATTTTCAAGGGCATTTAAATTTTGTGTAATTTATGGGACACTATAGTATCATGTGCATTCTTAAACATTGCACTCATATCCTTGATAAATTATTCAAAATTTAACATGTGATCTTATGTTAGTAAGAAGAATCAAAATTTGATTAAAATTTGATAAGATTAAAATCTAACCTTAAATAACATATTAGAATGGTCACTAAAGAAATCCTAAACTAAAATTTTCAATTATAAGGGTATGTAATTTCTAATGTTACATAGAGTTTATCAATTTTTAAGTGTAATTGTTGAAGAACTAAAAGTTATTTTCATCTCTTTAATCACCATATCTAAATACCTTAAGGATAGCATAGCTTAACATAGGAGAGCCTAAAGATGAAGGAAATATTTCCAATTCTTGTATACTTTTCTATTTTTTATGTTATTTAATAATAAATTTATTCCACCACCCCATCTCAAAATTCATTAGAATTATGTTTTGGTATTATCTTTAGGATTTGTGAAACTATACAATTGTGATAAAAAAATAGTGAACTTGTTCACTACATAAGCCATATATAAGCTCTATCAAAAAAGTAGGGACTTAGGCATTGTTATAATATTCCAATATTAATATAACATAAAATATTAGAAAAATTATAAATATTCAATAAATATATGTGGGGGAACAAATAAAAATAAGGGTATCAATCATATACCTAGGTGTAGGAATAATCATGAAACTCTAATTCAAATTTCTTGGGTTGATTATTACTGTTAAGCATTCCCAAACACTATAAAGACAAGAAATAGGTTATTCAAAGAATAAATGTCAGTTCAACACCTCTTGTTGGGGACTTAGAGATACAAAATGTATAACAACAATCTAGAACTATCTAAGAGAGTATACCTAACCAAGAAGATAGGGGAAATAGAAAATTAGGGTAATTAACTAAAATACAAAAAACTATGAAAAAATATAAATATAAGAGAAACATAAAACCTAAAGGCTCACAATGAACTAATGTTTTTAAAAATTATATTCATGAAATTACAACTGCAAATATTCTAGCATAAGACTGAACATACAATGGTCTGTACAAAAATCTGATAGACTATCCTCTATAAGGATATTTTATGCGTAAAGTGTTAGATGCATAAGACAAATGAGAACGAGGGTGAATTAGTTGTACATTAAAACATTTTGTCATTAAATTTTAAGCCCTTATCAAACTTTAAACCCACATTAAGTATTAGCAGAATGTAAACATGTGAAACAACATTTCAAACACAACCATACATAAGATAACTCCAAATTTAAATAGATAACCCTAAGAAAGGAAAATACATGGTGACCTGATTAATTCACATATATATGAATAGCAACACTGAATACAATTAGGGTTACTACAAAGAAAAAAATAAAGGCTCACTATCAGGTGGCTCACTGTCAAGGGCTCACTTCCTAGAATAAACTATTACAAAGAGATTCACTATCTCAGAGTAGCAAGAAGAATCCACCACCGTAATTCTATGTCATCCAAAACATTTGGCTCATTGCCTCTAGCAACTTCAAGCATACTAAAAATTTAGAAATCTTCTACTCATTGCATCTAGAGTCATAGGAATTTAAGCTCACATTCAGATCACCACACTTGATCACATTTGCATCTTTCATGCTCTCACACACACTACCAATAATTCACCTTGTATTTTTACCATCTATGATCTAAAAAATATTAATTAGGTCAACATTAATGAAACATATGTAGTTCAAATTTCCAACCACTAAATAGATCGACACCAAACACTTTCATGGTGGAAATAAGTGAAGGTATACCTTGCTAAGGCTTAGCTAGGACCCAAATCTACACCAACACAGATCACCATTCTTCCATAAAGAACAAAAATCCTCCACAATTAGCACTAGCACACTAGGTTGGCCAAACCTACACTAACACTAACAAGTGACCATGCACATGCCTCTCCAAGTCTAAAAACAACATGAAAAGTATACAACAACATACTACAATGCAACACTACAACAACCACCTGAAACAAAGATTAATTTCATCCTATTCATCAAGATGTACTACCATTGAACTCAAACATAAGAATTGAAATTGTGGAGCAACTCAACACCAAAAACTCCAAATGAAGATAAATACAGATGATATATTCATGTTCCCAATTCTGCAAGCTAGGAACTAATTACATTAGTAATTCCAATACAACATATCTACAACACCAAAAATAATTCCATCTACAATATCAATAATCTTAAATGATCTCAATACTATTGACATCAATGATCATTTCTTGACATCAGTGACAAAACCTGCAACATACTTGCAACAAACTCCCTTTTTGTCATTGATTGTAACACTAGCTATGAAAACCATCAACAAGGAAAAAATTCTACATTAAGCAACACTCGCCCTTACTGGGGTGCGCTTCACTCTCTCCCATTATCTTTATTCTTTAGACACCATTATATCCCCCTTTATATTCTTTCCCCCTTTCTTGGGGATTTTCTTTTTGGCATCACCCTGTCCATGTGTTTTTTAGACAAAACTTTCTCCCCCTTTGACATCAATGGAAAAGGGAAACAAACTCTCCCTTTGACATCACTTGCGCACTTTAATTTTAATCAACACTAGTAATAAACTTCTCTCTCTCCACTACTCTTCTCACTATAATTCTCACTATTGCACACACTACACCGACCAAAAAACACTACTACCTACACTCCTTGAGAGGTAGCCTTCAACAATAGTCTAGGACAAGGAAGGTATCTTAAAAAATTTCCTGGATAGATGCATCAATTTATGCATCTTCTTGAAAGGAGGGGCAATTACCACTATCTTCTTCTAGATATACTCAAAATTATCTTTTGGAAGAGCCTTTGTAAAAATATTTGCAACTTGATCCTTTATATGAGCATACTCCAAATTCACCTCATTCTCTATATGTTTTTCTCTGAGAAAGTGATACAGGATAGAGATATATTTTATTCTTGAATACATTACTATATTCTTTGTAATATTGATAGAAATTGTATTACGACACAAGATAGAAATAGGTTCACCATATGATACTCTGATATCCTTCAATGTCTACTTCATCCATATCACTTATGTACAACATGATGCTACTACATTATATTATGCCTTTGCAGTAGATAATGACATTGAATCCTTCTTCTTATTCAGCCAAGAAACCAACCTACTTTCAAGAAATAAATCACCTCCACTTGTACTTCTTCTGCCATATGTACAACAAGCCCAATCTACATCTGTATATACACTCAAAGAGAAGTCAATGTCCCTAGGATACCATAAACCAAAGTTACAAATTCCCTTCAAGTATCTAAATATATTTTTGACTACTACAACATGTGACTCTCTGAGATGCTCTTGAAATCTTGCCACAAGACATACTACATGCATGATATCTGGTCCAGTAGCAGTTAGGTATAGCAGTCCACCAATCATTGATCTATAGTTTCTCTAATCAGCCTTAGGAGATTCATCATTTTTTCTCAACTTACAACTAGTAACCATGGGAGTACACAATAGTTTATAATCCTCCATTCTAAACATCTTCAACATTTCTTTGACATACTTTGACTATGAAATAAAAGTCTTTTGTTATTGAATAATTTAAAATCCAAGGAATAAATTCATCTCCCCACACATTGACATCTCAAAATGTTTTTCCATCTCATCATAAAACTTCTTGCACATGCCTTCATTTCCTCCAAATATTATGTCATCAACATACACTACCACAATCAAAATTTGTTCTCCCTCAACCTTGAAGTAAAGGTTGCTATCCCTACACACAAGTCTATCCCTATTTATGACAAATTTTCCATACTTATTCAACTTGTTCCCAAAAATTCACTTAGTTCCTATTAAATTCTTATTTTTTGGTCTTGGGACTAATTCCCAAGTCTGATTCTTCTCCATATATTTCAACTCTTCATTCATAGCCTTGATCCAGTTCCCATATTTGCATGCCTCAATTATAGTTTTAGGCTCCACCTTTGAAAGTAAACAAAATTTTACTTGTTCCTCTATCAAAGTAGCTTTTCTTCTTGTCAACACACCTTTTCTCTTATCCTAAATGATTTGATCTTAATAATGATTATTATACACATACTTAGGAGTCTTAGGGATCTTTTCTATAACTTCTTCATCTTCAACCGTCATCTCTTTTTCATTCTCTTCTTCTTGTTCTTCTTCACTGCAGCGATATTTGCCACATTCATATCTTATATCAATAAAAAATTCTGATGTGATTCTTTCAACAATATTCTTAAAACTTTTATTATATCACTAGCAAGATTTTCTCTTTATAGAGTAGCCAAGGAAGATTCTTTCATCAAATCTTGCATCAAAATTTCCTAAGTTTTCTTCATCTCTTTTGATATAGCATTTACTTTCAAACACTTTGAAATATTTCACAATAGGAGGTTTACCACACCATAACTTATAGGGATTCTTTGAATTTTTCACTCTTTCTTGACCTTTATTAAGTATGTACTCTATAGTATGAATAGATTCTCTCCAATAGACATCCAATAGATTTTCTTCTTTCATTATAGTCTTTCATACTTCTTGAAATTTTCTATTCTTTCTCGCCATAATTACATTCTACTAAGGAGTTCTAGTGGTTGATAATAGTCTCTTTATTCCATGATCTTTAAAAAAATGTTAAACTCATTGGAGGTAAACTCACCACATCTACCATACCTTAAGTAGTTGATTTTCAAATTCATTTCATTCCCAACCATAGACTTAAATTCTTTAAAATTATCTAGAGATTTTTTTATTTTTCTTTGATAAATGTCACCCAAGTTGAATTCTAGAATAATCATCAATTAACAGCATAAAATATTTGTCATCTAAAGAGATTCTTATTCTATTAGGTCCGCATAGGTTTGTATGCACCAATACCAAAGAACATGTGGTAGAATATTCTTTGGTCTTGAATCTCTTCTATTTTGTTTTCAAAAATAACATTCCTTGCAAATTGCATTGATATACTTTGTAAGTTTTGGTAGATTTGTCACAACATCAGTAGAAATGATCTTTTCTAGGTTGGAAAAATTTATGTGACCCTTTCTTCTATTCCATAGTAAAATTTCATTTATTTGATACATAAAGCACTTAACACCACCATCTTTGAGATGATAAACATTACCTTATGTCCTTGTTCCTACAACAACCAATGTTTTGGATCTTCCTTTGATAATTTCACAACCATCATCCTAAAACACAAAATTACATCATCTATTGCATAATTTTCCTACACTAAGAAGATTATGAGAGAGACCCTTGATATAAAGAACGTCATCTATTTTATGATTTCCATCAAAACTAATTGAAAATTTTCCATAGATCTTAGCACATGTATCATCACCAAAATTAACAAGACTACCATCATACTTTTAAAGTTTAAAAAAATTACTCTTGTCACCTATCATATGATTTAAGCATCCACTGTCAATTATCCAGTAATTCCTCTCCTCTCTTGCATGAAAATAAGTCACCATATTTCCTTCAATGTTGTGACCTATTTTTGAATCACTTTCCTTCATACATATTTCAAAATTAGTATAATTAGTTCCAACAGTTAGAGCCATGAACAAGCATTCATCACTATCATCATCAAGATAGTCTAATTCCTCATCATTCGATACACCATTGTTTGTTTCAACATAAAAACTCTTCTTCACAAATTTTCCTTTATGATGCTTATGTTTGTCATTTGCAACATTGGTTGGACATCTAGAAGAATAATGACCTATCTTTCCATAATTGAAACACTTCAAGGGTAACTTAGCTTTTTATTTTTCAATGCCTTTTTTCAACCTCATTACAGAATTTTCTTCCACCTTATCAAGGTCAACTAGATCAGATTCACCAACTTTCTCTATCTTGCTAACTTTAAAAATAGTTTCTTTCTTTGTAGCATCTTGGCCAAACTCTCTCAAATCATAAGAAATTAAAGCACCAAGCATTTGATCTCTAGAGTATTGATCTAAATTTTGAGCTTATTCAATAGCAAAAACTTTAGAACTATAAGTTTTAGGAAGAGTTCTCAATACCTTTTTCACAACCTCACTTTCTTCCAGCTTACCACAAAGACCATTGATGGAATTAACAACTTCATCCACTCTGAGCATATAGGTTGTAATATCTTCATCTTTAGACATCCTTGGGGTTTCAAATTTTTCTTTGTAATTTTGTATTTCGCTTGCTTGAACTTATCATCTCCTTTGTAAATTCTCTCCAATTTTTTCCAAATCTCTTTTTTAGTTTTGAGGCTTATCACTTTCCCAAGTTTTGAATCATAAATTCCACTCAATATAGAATTTCTTTCTTTGGAATTGTTTTCATAATCCTTGATTTCATCATCACATGTCAAATCAGCAATAGGCATAATATATCATTTTTCAATTGATTTCTAGACTCCGAATCCAAGAGAGATCAGAAAGGATTCCATCTTGGATTTTGAGTAAGCATAATTCATTACATTGAACATAGGAGCTTTGACACCCTTCCTATGTACCATCCATATCTACCTCAACTGGTTAAGATTTCTCCAAGGAACCAAATATCTGATACCAATTGTTAGATGCACAAGACAATCAATAGGGAGTGAATCAATTGTACATTAAAACATTAAATTCCATCATTGACTTTCAAACCCTTATAAAAATTTAAACCCTCATTAAGAATTAGCATAATGTAAAAATGTGAAAAAAAAATACAAACCACATGGAAAACCCTAAGCAGGGAAAAACCATGGTGTGGATTAATCCTCACATATATATGAATAGAAACATGGAATATAATTAGGATCACAACCAAGGGCTAACTACCTAAAAAAAAACAAGGTCTCACTATCGAGTGGCTCAATGCCAAGGGATCACTACCCTAAAGAAAGAAGAATAGAAAAAAATGTAATAGAGTGATTCATAATCTCACAAAAACATGAAGAATCCACCACTGCAACTCTATTCCATCTGCAACCTTTAGCTCATTGCCTCTAGTAACTTCAAGAACACTAAAAATGTAGATTCCTTATTCTCATTGCATCTGAAGTCATAGGAATTTAAGCTCACACTCGGATCACCACACTTGATCAAATTCATATCTTTCACACTCTCACACACACTACCAACAAATAAATTTTCATTTATACCATTTGTGACCTAACAAAATCTTAATTAGGTCAACCTTACTGAAATTTATGCACCTCAAATGTGCAAAATATTGGAGAAAAAAATCACTTTGGGTTGTACACACTTTCCATAGTCCATTTTCATCATAAAATCCTATTCTCCCTTGATTTCTAATATATTTAACATTAAAAATAAAATACCCTCATGTACATAGCTTGTAGAATGAAACCCTTTACTACCACATTGAAATAAATATCTTTTAGTGTACTCTCTCAGTGACATAATGTATGTTGCTAAGACAATGCTACATCGATGAGACATACTCAAAATTCTCTTCAACAACCCAAATAGCAATATTTCAAGGAGAACTATATGCATCAAAGAGAGAAATTAACCTATCTCCCTGAAGAAACACAATCATAGTGACACTCTAAGGATATATGATTGTTTTGTATTCAAGAAATAGAAAAAAATCTCTTAGAAATTGAGAGATTGCTAAAAGTAAAGGTAAAGTACTATTGAGAACATGGTTAGGCATGCATCGAGGTAGTTTCGAGGAGATATCCATGTGTAGGGATAAGAAATAAAAAATTCTCTTCGACAAAGAAAGAACAAGAAAACACAAAAAAGTCAAGGAGACAAGAAAACATTGAGTAGACTTTTTCAAAAGTCTCTTCAATAGAAGAACAACTGTAAGGATGTGATATCGATGATACTATTATATATAAAAGAGAGATAACCATGGGTCTCTCTGACATTTCAAAGTCACATAGAGGTCATTGGGAGAAATACCACTAAATGAAGGAACATCGGTATGTCAAGGAGAAATAAGCTTGTCAGAGAGAGATATTCATCAGTCTCATCAACATTTTGATGTTAGGGATTCAAAAAGGGAAGAAATTGCAATGCAACCATTGAGGAGAGAAATTCAAAGTCTCTTCAATATTCTAAAAGATGATCAAGGACACATCCAAGAGAGAAATGAGCAGCCTTGACGATACATTTAAATTCTCTTTGATAGTGTGAAATTATTTTCACCAAGTTGACATGAATGATGAGGTTATCGAAGATACAACTACCACTAATGTTGCGAGTTTACTAGAAAGGTGGGGCAAGTGCCATTTATGAACCAGAGTTGGCTCAAGCATGCTGAATTTCGCTAAACACAATTCCTAAGAATGCAAGATTATTACAAATTATGGTTCAATAGTGAGAAGGCGGAGTTAGATGATGATAGGTAGCTCAGGAATTATAACATTGTTCAAGTAGTCTTGGTTTAGCTCAATGTGTTCTTTGAAAATTTGTTTGAAGAGCAGTAAAAGTAGGGTTTAAAATGGATAAAACCCTTGAGAAACCAAAAGTAAAAAGATAGAAAATAGAGGCCAAGCCATTAAACCAATATTTAATAGATTAGTGTCCTAAGTTTGGGCCAAATTTTAGAAGAGCACCTCAATTAAACCCCTCATGTGAAATATTGGAAGATAAACACAAAAATCTAGGATATGTGTGGACTCCACATAGGTGTTATGACTTATTTATATATCACTATAAAGAGAAATATAGACATAGTCCGGTCTCGAACCCATGGAATTTGAATTTGGAAAAGCTTGTGGTGCCTAATGTCTTTGTTAACGTAGAACTTATTAAATCACTAGCTACAAACTATGGTCCCAAAATAAGGGAAATTCACTCTCATGATGGGTCACATTTTATCATTATAACATGGGATTACATTTTATGGTTTTTCAATTAGATACATCCCTGAAAAAAAAAAAAACACATAAGGGATTTTATAGAAGAATACTAGACTATGGATGCAAGTTATCAGAGGTGGAAGCTACCTTTACACAAACTTAAGGGTCTAAAAGATCAACTAAGAAGGTTCTCTAGCAACGACAAACCCCAATTTCCTATGGATTCATTTAAAGAATATTACTAGTATAATTACTATTCAATTGGCCAAGTACTAGGAATTGATGCCCCTACAAACATGACTATAGCTCCTATGGTTCTAGTTGTGGATATCCAAAGCCAAGATGCTAGGCCTTATGATTACACAAAATATTTATCTAAGGCCATTAATAGTGCCCTTACTACTATCAAGAACAATAATGGAGCAATCAACTTCAAGAATTATTCATTGCTTATGCACATGATACTATATGAAGGGTAGGTAATGAGAATATGGGGAGAAGAGTTGAGGATTAAGGATGTAGACCATGATAAGAATTATAGACCTATACATACGTGGACATCTATATGGGACAGTAGATGTGGGAGATCCCACTATTTATATTTTAAAGAGTATTTTGTCAAACCCTTGTATAAATTGTTGGATGTTGTGGTTATGTTGCTGATATATCATTGTCATTGATGTCAACACTATTAGCATTAATTTCTTTAAGACTACATATGTTGAGGATATTGAGAAAATTGTAATAAGTTGCAGGTTGTCGGTAAAGTAGTGAAGATCAGTATGATGGAAAGTTCAGTATGTTGATGGTGAGAATTTGTGGGATAAAGGGTTTGTTGAAAATCCTATCTAGTTTATCCACCGAAAGTTTCAGAGGTGTGCATGAAGATTTGAGGAACTTATGAGTTTTGTGTTCCGACAGTTATTTTGTTACTGAAGCTAGTGTTCCTAGATGAAGATAATATGATTTTGGTAATCAGAGTTATTGCATATTCTCCTGTGGTGTTTGTGGATGTTTCTAGATCATGTTTTATCTATGTTGCACATCCACATTGATCGTTGTGCTTGCGGTCGATGATTTTCTCTTGCATGTTCATGTCTGATAGGGTGATTGTAGCATGTTGTGGATCTTCGAGGAATAATCTTTGAAGGTGTTTTGTGTTCGAGGACATTTTTTTTGGTCTCTACTATGTTGTGGCTGACCTTGGTAGATTTGCATTAATAATCTTTATTGTTTTGGGCTGACTGTTTGTATTCATCTTATGATTTTTTTGAAGCTGACATGAAGCAATGTAATTCCTTGTTGCAGATATATATAATCGATTGTTTCTTCATTTGAATGTGAGTGTGTATGAGTGAGCAAGTGTATGTGTGTGAATAATGTTCCAAATATTTTGAAGGAAAATCAAAGTGTGAAGAAGATTGAAGAAGTGTTCATGTCCTTAATCAGAACCATAATCAAGCATTAGTAGATGCTACTTTCTCAATTCAAGATCTCCAGATGGACTGAATCTAAATATTACTATAAGATAGTGAGTCTTCCCTTAGGTAGTAAGCCTTTTTGTAATTGAGTAATGAGCTCTAGGAAGTGTGCCTAAATGCATGTGCATTCTCCATTTATTCTTCTTATACTTTTAAAAAAGTATAAACTTGTGGATTAACCTCCATCATGGTTTTTCCCCGAACATGATTTCCAAGAAAAAATATTGGTGTTATGTGTGTTTCTAATCTTTTGTTGATTTATGCTTTCATGGTTATTAATCAAATATGAGAATAGGGGTTGATAAATTTAATACATTTTAAATTTTGTGACATTTGATTCACCCCCCTCTCAGTTATTTTCCCTTGTGTTGCCAAAAATTGGTATAAGAGAAAGTTCCTTGGAATAAGTTTAACAACTTGAGGTGATCTGGGATGGCTACATATAAGAAGGATAGTCCAAGATTTTATGGAACAAACTATTCTCTATGGAAGACTTGAATGGAGTGTCATCTAAGATGAATTTGTGAATCTTACTAGAACATTAGAATTAATAGGTAGGTTATTCCTCAAAATGGTCCTACTACTACTGTTGAGATTAGGGATGTTGAATACAATATCAGGGCTAAGGAAGCATTGTTGAGTGCTTTGATTAATTATGAGATGATGAATATTATGGATCAAAATACTACCTATGAGATCTAGAAAAACTTGGAAACTTTGTATGAAGGTGATGCTAATGTGAAGATTTCTAAGCTACAGAGTCAGAAAGGGAAATATGAATTGTTGAGAATGGGTGATGATGAGAATATTACTAATTTCATGCAAAGAGTGAATGAACTTGTGTGTGGTATCAGATGTGCTGGTGGACAGTTGGATGAATTAGATATTATTGCTAAAGTGCTTAGATCCTTGCTTGATGCATAAAAAATTAAAGCTATAGCTATTGAGGAGCTCCAAAATGTGACAAATGTTGATGGAAGAGCATCCTTGGTTCTTGGAAATATTGCATCAACCAAAAAATTATTTTCATTTAGTTTTCTTCTTGTTCTTGTTCGAGCTAGTAGATCTAGTTTTTCTTCATGTTTTCTCGCTAGATCTTGCGTACCTAGGATTTCATTGTGGACATGTTCAATTATCCTATTCCAAGTTTTCAACACATTTGGATCTTTTTATGGAAAATTATCACTTTCGGAGTATGTGACATTTTTTAGGACTGGCCCCAGAGTAATTTCAAAACCTAACGGCTAGTTGAATCGATCACGGATCTTTCCCATGACTTGCGGATCCTCACATTGTGTTTAGATTTTTTCTATGAAGTGTCCTTGACCTTACACTTAGGTCCACACTTCACCATGCACGTCTACCAGGGATGAATTTCAGATTTGAGGCCAACCTATTCTTGCATAATTTACACTTTTCTTCTTGGAGATTGTAGTGATATTTGGCCGACACAGATGTTTCTTGAGCCATGGATGTGATATAAAGCTATTATTGAATCATTAGATTAAGGGGAATTAAGTAAGATAGAATAAGATGTATATAGAATTTCATCTGTAAGATTTTTGCTCGCATGTATGAGTACTATATTTTGATCATGTTGCAATTAGGCCTATGCACCGAATCTGTAAGCCCGAATGTGGTAGACTATTTGTAATCAAGATGTATGATAATAAGAGTGTTTGCATCTGTATTTGCCTCCATATTTCATGTTGCTTCTATTGTGTGACTCTTTTTTCATGGTTTGGACTATTCTCTTTGAGGACCCTCCTACTGTGACTGCACCAAACTAGTATTAGAGCATGATTCATTCATTGTGAAACTATCAGAAGTTGTGCAGTCTTGTTGAATATTTGTTGTAGGGTGGTGGATTGTGGATCCAACCTACAATTGTAGAGGACTTGTGTAGAGATGGCGGGAATAAGAAATGGTAGAGGAAATGGAGCACGTCTAAATGTAGACCAAGTTGTAATGGAGATGTTGAGAGGAATTTCTGCAAGATTGGAAGCAGTTGAAATGACCAAGAGAAGAGGTCGACCAGTTGATGATGTAAGTGATGAAGAAATAGAAGAACAAGAAGAAGTTGGAAGAGAAGAGAAATCTGGCCTTGATTAGGGAGAAGAGAGGTTCATAAGAGCCCTAACTAGAGTGAACACTAAGCCACATTTCAATCCGCCAGATTATAATGGTAAGTTGGATTCAAATGAATTGTTAGATTGGATAAAAAAAATGGAGAAATACTTTGATTTTGAAGGTACCCCAGATTATGAGAAGGTGAAATTTTCCTATACAAAGTTGAGAGGACATGCATCCCTTTGGTGGGAAAATTTGCAGATAGATAGACAAAGAAAAGGGAAAGAGAAGATAAGATCATGAGATCGAATGGTGAATAAGTTGAAGACAAAGTTTATGCCTACAAACTATCAAATTAGTTTGTTCAATAAATTATAGAATTTGAAGCAAAAATAATCCAGTGTGACAAAGTATACTGAGGAATTCTACAAGTTGAATATTAGATCTAGACATTTAGAAGATGATATTGAACAAGTATCTAGATATGTGAATGGTTTGAGGCTATCTATTCAAGATGAGATCAGTTTGATTGAGTTGTTGAGTGTGGAAGAGGCATATCAGTGTTCCCTAAAAGTAGAAGAGAAGATGAATAAAAAACATGATCATAGATAGAGAGGAAGAGGTGGAAGATTTTAGAGAGGAAGAATATTCATTGGAGGAGGAAGAGGAATGTTTGCAGATCAGAACAAGGATAAGGAGATCAGTAAGAATGAGAATTCATACTGAAGAGATGATGGAAAATCTTACAGAAGAGGAGGATATGGTAGTTACATAAATGAAGGATATAGAAAAGATGATAGAGAACAAGAGAAAATAATATTTAGGGGAACTTGTTTTAAATGTGGTGGAGAAGGACATAGAGCCTTTGAATGCAAACGAGGAGAAACAAGTAGAAAAACTAAGAATAATAGAAGAAAAACCTTTGTTGAGGAGGATCATGCTAGATCATCTAATCAACTAGAAGAAGGAGAGGTATTGGTAAATAGGAAAGTGTTGTGTCAATGTGAATTGGAGAAAGAACCATTGCAGAGAAAGAATTTGTTCAGGACTAGATGCAAGGTAGCTAGTAAATGTTGCAAAATGATAATTGATAGTGGGAGTTCAGAGAACCTAGCTTCTGAAGAAATGGTGACCAAACTAAATTTTGGAAGGTTGAAATACCCTAAGCCCTATCAGATAGCTTGGATTCAAGATGAGCATAAGATACTAGTAAGTGAACAATGTTTGGTGAAATTGAAGATAGGAAATTGCCATGATGAAGTTTTGTGTGATATTATGCCTATGGATGTATACCATGTCTTGTTGGGAAGGCCTTGGTAGTATGCTAGACAAGCTATTCATGGTGGAAAGAAGAACATATACACCATTTTTTCTAATGGAATGAAGAAAAATTTGTTACCCTTGGAAGATTTTCCTAAGGTTGAGATTTGTATGACTGCTAGAATCTATTTGGTTGATGGAAGAAGGTTTCTGGATGGATTGAGACATGAGAAAATGTGCTATGACTTCGTGCCTGAGAAGGTTGAAGACTTGAACCATATAAAAGTACAACATGAGGAGATAAAATAATTGCTAACAAAATATGAAGCTATCATTTTAGATAATGTACCTGATGGATTACCACCTATAAGGAGTATTAATCATTGCATGGATCTGATTCTTGGAGCTAGTTTTCCTAATAAAGTAGCACACCGGATGACACCGGAAGAGAATGAAGAATTGAATAAATAAGTAAAAGAATTTTTGAGGAAAGGTTTGATCAAAGAAAGCTTAAGTCCTTGTGCAATACCTGTTGTGCTTGCACCTAAGAAAGATGGAGAATGGATGATGTGTATAGACTTTAGAGCCATAAAAAAGATCACTGTGAAGTATAGATTTCCCTTGCTCTGGATGGATGACATTATGGATTGTTTGAGTGGAGCTAAGTAATTTACAAAGATAGAATTGAATAGTGGATATCATCATATCATAATCAAAGAAGGAGATGAGTGGAAAACAACATTCAAGACAAATGAAGGATTGTATGAATGGATGGTGGTGCCTTTTGGACTGAAAAATGCACCTAGTACTTTCATGAGGTTGATGAATGAGGTATTGAAGAAATTCTTGGGTAAGTTTTGGATTGTATATTTGGATGAGATTTTTATTTTTAGTAAGACAAGGGAAGAAAATTTGTTGCACATAAGACAAGTTTTACAGAGGTTGAAAGAAGAACAGTTGTTGATAAACATAAAGAAGTGTAGTTTCATGAAGGAAGAATTGGTATATTTTGGATTTGTGATATCAGTAGATGGATTGAAGATAGATCTTGAGAAATTGAGAGCTATTGTTGAATGTCCACCTAAAAGCATTGGAGAGGTAAGATCATTTCATGGATTGGCTAGTTTCTACCAAAAGTTCATTAGGATTTTCAATTCTATTTGTAGCCCTATGATAGAAATAGTGAGGGGAGATAAGAAGGATTTTAGATGGACATATGGAGCAGACAAAAATTTTGAGTTGTTGAAACAGAAGGTGATAGAGCAGCCTATGTTGGCTTTACCATATTTTGATAAGGTGTTTCAAGTGGAAATGCAATTGGATCAATGTTGAGTCAAGAAGGAAGACCTGTAGCCTATTTTAGTGAGAAGTTGAATGATGCAAGGAGAAGATATTCAGTGTATGATCAGGAGTTCTATGCCATAGTTCAAGCCTTGATAAAGTGGATACATTACTTATTATCTAAGGAGTTTGTGTTGTATACAGATCATCAAGCGTCATAGTATTTGAATAGTCAAGGTAAGTTGAATCAAAAACAAATGAGATGGGTAGAGTTCTTGCAGAGTTATACTTTTTTTTTGAAGAATAGGAGTGGAAAGTCAAATAGAGTTGATGATGCTTTGAGTAGAAGGAATTTACTAGCAAAGATGAGAGTAGAGGTATTAGGCTTTGATGAATTGAAGAACTTGTATAAGGAAGACCTAGATTTTGTAGAACCCTGGAGAGCATGTAAAGAACTAGCTTTGGAGGATAGAAGTCAATGGTTGGATTATTTCATTCAAGAGGACACGTTATTTACAGGAAACCAATTGTGTATACCCCAAAGTTTAATGAGGGATAACTTGGTAAAAGAGAAACATAGTGGAGGTTTGGTAGCACATTTTGGAATTGATAAGATGGTAGCATTGGTGAGTGAGAATTAATTTTGGCCATAGATTTATAAGGATGTCAAGAAATTTGTGTAGATTTACAGAGTTTGTCAAGTTGCAAAAAGGAGTATTCAAAATGTTGGATTGTATAAACCTTTGATAGTACCAGAAAGACCTTGGGAGGATATGAGCATGGATTTCATACATGGTTTTCCTAAGACACAGAGAGGTAATGATTCAGTATTTGCGGTAGTGGACAAATTTTCTAAAATGACACATTTCATACTCTGTAAGAAGACAATAGATGCAATACATATAGCAGATTTGTTTTTTAGAGAAGTGGTCAGATTGCATGGATTACCTAGGAGCATTATTTCAGACAGGGATACAAAATTTGTGGGTTACTTTTGGAGGACACTTTGGAGGAAATTGAAGACAGATTTGAAGTTTTGTTCTAATTTTCACCCATAGCTAGATGGGAAGATAGAGGTAGTGAACAAAAGTTTGGGAAATTTGCTGAGATGTTTGGTTGGAGAGAAGACTAGAAGTTGGGATCTAACCATAGCACAAGAAGAGTTTGCCTACAATAATTCAGTGAATAGGATTACTAGAAAGACACCTTTTGATATTGTTACAGGAGTTCATCCTAGAGGTATATCAGAGTTGAGAGACATCAGTAGCGAAGATAAAAGGAGTGCAGAAGTAGTAGAATTTGTAGAACATATGAAGACAGTGCATACTTAAGTGAAATAGCATTTGGAAAACAAGAACTAGAATTATAAGGAGAAAGAAGATTGAAAGAGGAGACATAAGGAATTTAAAGTTGGAGATGAAGTGATGGTGTACTTGAGGAAAGAAATATTTCCAGTTGGAACACACAGTAAATTGAAGATGAGGAAGTTTGGACCCTATAGGATTGTGAAGAATTTTGATCCAGGAAATGCTTATGAAGTGGAGTTACTAGATGACATGGGTATATCACCTATATTCAACATTGCAAATCTACATTAGTACCATGAAGTAGAATTAAGTGAAGATAGCAAGGTGAAGTTGGAAGAATAGCTTTCTAAACAACAATCAGATGAGGTAAAAGAGATTTTGGGTGTTAGGGGTGGAAGGAGGACTCATAGAAGACAATACAAAGAATATCTGGTGAAATGGAAGGGTAGATCAGTGGAGAATTCTTCTTTGATTTCTCAGGCTGAGGTAGACCATATTGGTTTTCCTTTGGCCCCTACAAAGTGAGAGGATCACTTTTCATTAACCCTAGATGTCTAATGCAGGAGCATCCTTGTTTCTTAGAAATCTTGTATCAACAAAAAATAATTTTCATTCAATTTTGTTCTTGTTTTGTTCTTGTTCTTCTTCAAGTTGGTAGATCCGATGTTTCTTCATGTTTGCTTGCTAGATATTGAATACCTATGATTTCATTGTGGACATGTTCAATTTTTTTTCATTCAAAGTTTTCAGCTCATTTGGATCATTTTACGGCAAATTATCGCTTCCGGAGTACGTGACAATGTTTTAGACTAGCCCCGAAATAACTTCAAAACCTAAAAGCTAGTTGGATTGATCACGAATCTTTCCCATGACTTGTGGATCCTCACAGTGTGTTTAGATTTGTTCTATGGAGTGTCCCCAACCTTAAACTGAGGTCCACACCTCACCATGTGCATCTACCATGGATGAATTTTAGATTTGAGGCTGACCTATTTTTGCACACATTACACTTTTCTTCTTGGAGATTTTAGTGATCTTTGTCCAATGCAAATGTTTCTAGACCCGCGGATGTGATATAAAGCTAGTATTGAATCATCATATTAAGGGGAATTAAGTAAGATAGAATAAGATGGATATAGGTTTTGATCTGTAAGTTTTTTTCTCGCATCTATGAGTACTATTTTTTGAGCATGTTGTAATTAGACCTATGCGTTGAATCTGTAAGCCCGAATGTGGCATACTATTTGTAATCAATATTTCTGATAATAAGAGTGTTTGCATCTACATTTTCCTCCATATTTCATGTTTCTTCTATTGTGTGACTCTTGCTGCATGGTTTGGACCATTTTCTTTGAGGACCCTCCTACCATGACTAAACCAAATATAACTAGAGATATGTTGATTGTTAAACTTACTACTTTTGATTTGAGTGAATTCGGTGATGCCCTTCCTAAGATAGAATCTGCATTCAAAGCTACTACCTCTATAAGAGATAAGCAAAGATATGATCTAGGTGAAAGCTCTTCTAGAAAGGTATTCAAGTATGAGGATGAAATTAGAGATATGGAAGAAGAAGAAAGAGAACTAAAAGACCTTGAAGCACTTATTTTCAAAAGAGAAGCTAGAGGAGAAGGTAAATATAAAGGGAAAATGCCTATTAATTTTTTTTCCTGCAATAAGATAGGTCATCTTACATCAAGGTGTCTGGATAGAGTCCCTAAGCCAAGATATAACAAGCCTATATTTCAAAAGAAGTGTTATTATGTTGTTGATCAAGGTGTGAGAAATGATGAATCTAATAAAGGGAATGTAAGTAAAGATGAGTTTGTGTTTATTTATATCAAGGAAAATAATCTTGTGTCTATTGAATCTACTAGTTGTACAAATGTAGAGAAATCCCTAGCTGATCAATTTGAAGAGAAGGATGAATGGGTAATTGATAGTGGATGTTCACATCACATGACAGGTGATAAAATAAAATTTGTGAGCCTAGAAAAGTATGATGATGATGTTGTAAGATTTGGTGATAACAATGGTGGTATAATCTATGGTAGAGGATGTATTTCTTTAGATGCTAAGCAAAATACTGATGATGTTATTTATGTGGAAGGTTTGAAGTATAATCTTTTAAGTGTCAGACAGGTGGTTGATAAGGGATACAATCTTCAATTCAAGGATGGAAAGTGTAGAATATTGGGAAGTTCTGGAAATGTGATTGCTTCAGGTACAAAAACAAAAGGTAACATTTTCACCTGAATGTTGTTAGTAAAAGTTGTTTGATTCCTCAAGTTGATGAAATTTGGTTGTGGCATAGGAGGATGTGTCATGTAAACTTTTCCAATATTATCAAAATTGTGTGTTAGAAAATATGGATTAATTAAACAGTAAGCGAACACACCAATGAAACATTATATTAAAGAAAACTAACTCGAAAGCATAAATGAAAACTCTAATGGCAACAGCTTCTTCAAATTCATCCCATTGTCCTCTATCTCCAAGGATTTGATTAAAGGTGTTGGCTCTCAGTTGTGTAAGCAACAACTTGTTGAAATGGCAGCTTAGGAGAATGAGATTAATTGAAAATGCATATTCATGACTATATGATTTAAGCTATGAAATTGAAATGCTATGATGCTAGAATGCTGATAATACTAAAATGCAACTATAGTAACTACGTATGAAATCTAGGATTCAGGGCCCTTTTCAACTCATAAGAGGGTTGTACTTATAGATTTTTGAAGGAAAGAATCCAGTTGGTGAGGATCAATGGTTGAGATTCAAACCTGTTAAGATGAACGGTGAGAGATCAAGAAGTTGAGAAAAAGATGGAAGGTTGAGAGAAAGATGGGAGATGTTTCCTCAAACAAAGCCTTTTCCATTCAAAAATGAAGGAAAGTTGCCATTTGTGCACTTCATTTATGAAGAGTTAGTTGATAGTTGAGGAAAAATCCATAATTAAATAAATAAATTTATTTAATTACATGTGACAAAGAATTAGAAGTTTCCATAATTTAAATAAATAATATTTAATTATGTGTGAGAGATGATAAAAAGCGCTTTAATTAAATATGAAAAGAAGAAAGTTTCTAATTAAATATTTTTAGAATATTTAATTATGGAGGAAATAAAGCTTTTAACTAAATATTTTTAGAATATTTAATTATAGAGGAAAGAAAGTTTTTTAATTAAATATTCTTAGAGTATTTAATTATATGAAGAGTGAAGAATTAGGAAGTGTTTAACTAAATGTGAAATGAAGAATATCATTTAAATTTATAATTTAAACTTGTGATAGTTAATATAAATAAATTGTGAAATCTATTTAATTAATTAAGAGGAAGATAGCAATAATTAAATAAACTTATTTATTTAATTAAACTAGACGAATTGGAAAAATGAACAATATAAATAAATAATTAAATTTATTTTTATGTAGATGACTTAAGAATATTAATTAAATAATTCATATTTAATTAATTAGCAAGTTTGGTTAATCGTGACCATTTTTAGATGTGTACAAAAATAAGTTCTACTCAGGTAGTGAGAGATCTTCCTAAGTTGGTAAAACCCTCTAATGCCATATGCAAGGAATTTCAGTTAGGAAATCAAACTAGAATTTCATTTCAAAGCAAACAACATTGTTCAAATGAATTGTTGGAGCTTGTGCATACTGACTTGTGTGGTCCTGCTAGAATCAAAAGTTTACAAGGTTACAAGTATTTCATGTTGTTTATTGATGACTATTCTAGGATGATGTGGGTTAATTTCTTAAGGGAGAAATCTGAAGCATTAGAGAAGTTCAAGATTTTTAAGGCTATAGTTGAGTTAGAGATAGGTCTGAAGATTAAATGTCTGAGATCAGATAGAGGTGGTGAATTCACTTCTGGTGATTTTAATTCTTTATGTGAAGTGCATGGGATAAAGATAAAATTATTTTCAATGCGGACAACCCCTCAACAAAATGGAGTTGTGGAAAGGAAGAACATGAATGTTCAAGATGCTGCTAGAACTATGATGCTTGAAGGAAAATTTCCTCATATCCATTGGAGAGAAGCTATGAGTACTGGTGTTTATATCCTCAACTGGGTACAAATCAAAGGTGATACTGGTAAGACCCCTTTTGAGCTATGGTTTGGTCATAAGCCTACTATTAGATATTTCAAAATCTTTGGGAGTAAATGCTATATCAAAAGAGATGAATATGTAGGAAATTTTGATGCTAGGAGTGATGAAGGAACCTTTCTTGGTTATTCTACTAAGAGTAAGGCCTACTGATGCTATAACAAGAGATTGAATAAAATGGTTGAAAGTGCAAATGTTAAGGTTGATGAAGACATTGCTAGACTGTCCAAAACCTGTGGATATAATTCTGATGATCAGAATGATAGTACAAACAAAGATCAAAATTCAAATCAAGTTCAGATCATTCCGGTGAATCAAGAAGATCAAGAGGAAGGAGAAACTAGTGAAAGTGCAGAAGAGAGATCACAAGAGCCTGAAGTTCAAGAACATCCTAAGAATCCAAGGTATGTGAGATTAAATCATTTAGAAAATCAGATTATAGGTGATAAGAACAAAGGTGTCCAAAATAGGAGAAGAATTGCAAAAGAATATTGTTTGATATCAAATACTGAGCCAAGTAATGCAAATGAAGCATGCAAAGATGAACATTAGATTGAAGCAATGAAAGAAGGACTACATCAAATTGAGAAGAATAATACATGGATTCTTGTTCCTAGACCTAATGACAAAAATGTAATCGGAATTAAATGAGCAAGGTGAAGTTATCAGAAACAAAGCAAGACTGGTATGTAAAGGATATTCTCAGATGGAAAGAATTGACTTTGAAGAGACTTTTCCCCCCATTGCTAGAATTGAATTTGTGAGACTGTTTCTTGCTTATGTTGCTTACAAAAACTACAAGGTTTATCAGATGGATGTCAAGTCAACATTTCTAAATGGCGAATTGGAAGAAGAGGTGTACATTGAGAAACCTGATGGATTTCAATTGACTGATCAGGGAGATATGGTTTGTCGGTTGAAGAAAGAATTTTATCGACTCAAGAAAGCCCCCAGAGCTTGGTATGCCAGATTGGACAAGTATTTGTTGAATCTTGGATTTAACAAAGGTACTGTTGATAGTAATCTATATTTCAAGATTGATGATGATAAATATTTGATTGAGGAAGTCTTTGTTGATGATATCATTTTTGGAGGAGATGATGGTTTTTGCATGAAGTTTTTTGATGAGATGTAGAATGAGTTTGAGATGTCAATGATTGGAGAGATAAAATTCTTTTTGGGATTGAAAATTACTCAGTTAGATAAAGGGGTCTTTATATCTCAGTCCAAGTATGTGAAAGAATTGCTAAAGAAATTTGGTATGGAAGATTCAAAGCCAGTTGCTACACCCATGGTGACTAGATGTAAGTTGACAATAGATGATGATTCTCCAAAGGAAAATCAAACTAGATACATATCAATGATTGGTGGATTTCTTTACTTGACTCAAACTAGATCTGATATCATGAATGGTGTATGTATTGTTGCAAGATTTCAAGTTGATCCTAAGGAATCTCATGTGATTGTTGTGAAGAGAATTTTCACATGAAGTGAACAATTGATTTTGGCTTGTGGTATCCTAAAGATTATGATCTTACTTTGAGTGCCTTTACTGATGTTGATTGGGTAGGAGATGTGAATGACATTAAAAATACTAGTGGTGGCACATTTTTCTTGGGAAAGAAGCTAATTTCATGGTTAAGTAAAAAGGAGAATACCATTTATTTTTCTACTACAGAGGAAGAATACATTGTTGTTGCTAACAATTGTACTCAAGTATTGTGGATGAAGCATATGTTGAAAGATATCAAAGTTATGTATGATGAGCATATTGTTATATTCTATGATAATTCAAGTGCAATTAACATTTCTAAGAATTTTTTGTTGCATTCAAAGACCAAGCATATATCTATCAAGCTTAAATTTTTGAGACAAAAGGTGAGTGAAAAGGAAGTCAGATTGGAGTATGTGCCTACTAAGGAGCAGATTGCAGACATATTTACCAATCACTTTCCTAAGGATGCTTTTCATTATCTTGGAGGGAAGTTAGGGGTGATTACCCCTCCTAATCAGAACTAAGATGCATTATCTTGCATCAGTCTATGTATTTCACAATCATATCTTGATTCTGATTGATGTTGTGGTGGTTGCTACTCAAGAGGAGTAGTCACATGATTTAGATATTTGGTTCAAATCTTTTGTGTACCTTTTCCATTGATGTCAAAGGGGGAGAAGAGCAATGTGAAAAAATGGGAATTATCTAAGGAGAAAAGAGTTATAACCTAAGGGGGAGTATGTGCTGAAGTTAGTTATGTTGATGGTGTTTTTCACATTATGTGTTGCCATCAATTCCAAAGGGGTAGAATTTTGGATTTTGTGGTTGTGTTTCTAATATGTGGTTGTCATTGATGCCAACACTATTAAAATTAATGTCTTTAAGACTACATATGTCGAGGATATTGAGAAAATTGTAATAAGTTGTAGGTTGTCTATGAAGTAGTGAAGATAAGTATGATGGAAAGTTCAATATGTTGATGGTGACAATTTTTGGATTAAAGGGTTTTTTGAAAATACTATCTAGTATATCCATCGAAAGTTTCAGAGGTGTGCATGAAGATTTGAGCAAGTTATGAGTTTTTGTGTTTCGACAATTATTTTGTTACTAAAGCTAGTGTTCTTGGAAGAAGATAATATGATTATGGTAATCTGAGTTGTTGCATATGCTCCTTTGGTGTTTGTGGATTTTTCTATATTGTGATTTATCTATGTTTCACCTCTGCGTTAATTGTTGTGCTCGCGGTCGATGATTTTCTCGTGCGTGTTCATATTTTTCATGTTCATGCCTGACAAGGTGATTGTAGCGTGTTGTGGATCTTTGAGGAATAATATTTGAAGGTGTTTTGTGTTTGAGGACATTGTTTTGGGTCTCTACTATGTTGTGGCTAACCTTGGTAGATTCACATTAATAATCTTTATTATTTTGGGCCAATAATTTGTATTTATCTTATTATTTTGTTGAAGCCGACATGAAGCAATGCAATTCCTTGTTGCGGATATATAAGTGATTGTTTCTTCATTAGAATGTGAGTATGTGTGAGCGAGAAAGTGTGTTTGTGAAAATAATGTTCTAAATCTTTTGAAGGCAGAGAAGAGTGTGAAGAAGAGTAAAGAAGAGTGAAGAAGAGTGATGAAGTGTTCATGTGCTTAACTGGAACTGTAATCAGGCATTAGTAGATGCTACTTTCCTAGTTCAAGATCTTTAGATGGATTTAATCTGAATATTACTGTAATATAGTGAGTCTTCCCTTGGATAGTAAGCCTTTTTTTAATTGAGCACTGAGCTCTAGGCAGTGTGCTTGAATGCATGTGCATTCTCCATTTATTCTTCTTATACTATTAATAGAGTATAAACTTTTGGATTAACCTCCACTATGGTTTTTCCCCTAATAGGGTTTCCACGCAAAAATATTGGTGTTATGTGAGTTTCTGATGTGTTGTTGATTTATGCTTTCATGGTTATTAATCAGATTTGAGAATAGGGGTTAATAAAGTTAATAAGTTTGAAATTTTTTGACAACTGATTCAGGCCCCCCTCTCAATTGTTTTCCCTTGTGTTGCGAACATAAATTACTTGGCCATCGATGTGATTAGAATCTATCCCCGAAGATGTAGAGATTTATTGGGCCAAAATATAAAAAACATCAGAAAAAATTAAACCATAACTAGGGGGATTGGTATGCATTTGAGGATTGTACTGGAATCAAAGTATATGGATCTGAGGAAGCTCCATTTTTTCTACCTAAGACTATACCAAAAAAAAATACATATCTTGAGATTGTGAGGCAATTGGCTTTCTCGGCTTTCATGAACCTTAAGAGCTATGGAAGGAAAACCTTTACGCCTTCTACTTTATGTTTGAGTGACTTCACCATCATTGCTGACATAGGGTATGACTCAATTGGCAGAAAAATGGATCATTATTACTTGCCATTTGGAAACAAGAGGAAGAAGGTTGACCTTGAATATTTAATTTATGATTCCAAAATTTCACAAAGATTAAAAGGGTATGAACATCAATTCTTTGTTGATGATGTCATTAGAAATTATAATGAAAATCAGGTGATGATGAGGATGGTTGATTATAATAGAATTATCATGGCTGAGGCTTGGAGAAAAAATAGTAATCCATTATATGTGGAAGTTATTCATGAAATAGGAGATCCTATGGAAAGGAATGAACATATGATTTTACATGAAGAAGAACTAACAAAGGATATGCCTCTCATAGCCTTCAAAATAAAGAGGGATACTAGTCTCAGGAGACAAGCCAAGAATGTATAGACATTGAGTCATTTGTCATTGTAACCTACTCTAGAGGTTAGTTTATTAGTAGATACTCCTATCATCATTGAGGATGATGTTGAAGAAGAGAACAAGGTTACATAAATAAACCTTCTTGTTGTTCCTTAGTATGAAGATCCACCAAAGAGGAATGTCATCACATTTGAAGCCTCTAATGAGTTATCTAATGATGTGAGACATTGAGTTAGGAAGGAACTCATTAAAGATGATGCATTTGTTTAAACCCTTGAGTTTAATGCTTTCATTTATAAATACAAAGGAAAGAAAATAAGATAAAAATTAAAAGAAATCAGCCATGACAAAGAAGTAGATGTGTTGAAGGAACTCCTAATTGAGTTTGATAAAGAAATGAATGAAATCACTCCTGAAAAGGGAAGAGTGTTGCTACAAGAGGTCAGGGTCATGCTTCTACTAGGATGGGATATCAGCTCAACCATTGTATTTGATAGTTTCTTAAAGAGAAAGAACAAAACCTTGCAATTGACAAATGAGGCTAGTGATAAAATATACATTGGATCAAGGTATAACCCTGATAACAATACTTTATTGATGTGGGACTTTTTCCCACTAGGGAAGAGGCCTTACCTTATCAATGATTATTATCAAACCTTAGGCCACCTTATAGTACAAGGAGAAGGGAATACAAACCCCATGGAATTGCTAATTTAAATGTGAATGTGGCCAAATTTACCAAAGCTCAAATTCATAAATTGGTTAGAGACAACAAGGGGCTGATTGATGTGAATGAAAGGTTGAAACAAGAAGTGATCAACTATAGAGATAGGTTACCTTCCTCTTTGGGGCTTTACTCACCTTTGATTGAGCATGAAAGGAAAGTACATGAAGCAATGTATGAGACCATGTATTGGAAACACAGATATGAAAAGGTCTAGAGAGGGAAAGAGGAACTAGAGAAAAAACTAAAAACCACTATGTTTAGAATGGCATCTAAACTAGTGTGTAGGAGGTTTGATAATATGATGAAACTTTCCAATAAAGTCTAGGTTATTCATGAAAATATGTATGCTACTCTACAAGATCATAATAGGTTGTGTAATAGAATGAAGGATGTGGAATTGTAGATAAAGGAAAAGAAAGGTGACAATAAAAGTGTACTTCAAGAGCATCAAGAACTTATGAATGCACATGATAGATTTAATAGCACCCTAACATAGGAACTGAGTGACTTCACACTACGTACGACATTGCCAAATTTCTTTGAAGAAACAGACTTAAAAGACCATGATGCATGGAAGAATGAGATAGCTCAATATTTTCCAACGGTACTAGATGATATAAAAGACGAGGACCAAGTGCTCAAGAGAACACATATGAAATTGGGGTAGATATTTGAAATTGAATATGCTATGAAGGATATCATACATAATGCAGACACATATGTGAAGACAGGATATGTTGAACATGTGTCGAAGGTTAAATTATTCATCGCACGGGCCAAGTAAGGAGTGATAGGGTATCGTGGTTGCATCATCATGCATCATGAGCCTTGAACATGTCTTAGATGATCACATGAAATTTCTAGAGAATAATAGATCATGGTGCATCCACTGACAATTGTCAATAAATTGTGTTTATGTTTAATCAAGTTTTAGCTAACAAATGATGCAACTTTTTTGAATGGGCCTATAGCTTGTTGCTTCCCATTTATAAAGGGAAACCAAGGCCCAATTTTAATATCATATCGTAATCATCAGTAGTATTAGTAGGTCATTATCATACCACATTCCATCTATTCATATTTCATATTTTTGAATTTTTATCATTAATGTATAGCTTTTGAAGAAATATAATGGAAAAGACTACTATTAATTTGGTGATCTAATCAATGTTCAACTATTGTGTTAGTTTCCATTCTTACATGTTGTTTGGTTGTATCCAAAGTGGTCTCTATGCTATTCAAATTAAATATATCGATATATATTTGACTTGTCAATAGACATTTATTGTACTTGTGTGATTTTGTTGATTAGTTACTATGGGAAAAAATTAAAACCCTTTTGAGAGGTCATATTTAATAGGTTCCTGCCCAAGATTAAATTCCTTTTAAATTGGTTATCATAATTGGTTTCCTTCACATCAGAAATAAAATACTTTTAGAACTTCATAGTAACTTAGGAAGACATCACTGGTATCAATAAGAAAAGTTCAAATAATTTACAGACCTACATGTTTATTCAAGCTATAAACATCTAAAGTGCTCAATAGTTAGAGTTAAGCTGAAGATTAGGTTTACCTTCATACATATCTATCTCCATAAACATCATCCACCCTCCAACTCCACTCACCCAAAATATTAGGCATTGGTCAATTGTAGAACAACTCTATAAAAACTTAACTCACACATTCAATTCTTGAAACATCTATAGTAGAAATTAGTCAATAAGATTTGCATCTACTTCACACCCATGTCCAATTGTGAGTAAGGTGCACAAGTTAGGAACCATTTAAAACTTCAAATATTCCTTATCATTTAGGTACACCTGCCCAAGTTTAGTAGAGCCTAAAGAGCAAGGGGTGATCAACCTTATTCACCACGTTCATTTGCCAAAAAATATATTAAGAGATTGGCACCCTCTTATGGTCTAAAAACCTACATTTTTGAGACCTAACAAATTGGTGACTCTGTTGGGAGCCTAATTAACTTTTAATCTAGGAATTTTTTGTCATAGAGTCATAAGCATCCACAACTCGATCATTTGATTGAACAAGAGGCTCTATTGGGATAAGACAAAACTCAACCAGATCTTAACTTTCCTAATTTTGGAAAAGTAGGTGGTGACTCGGTTTTATGATTGAGAAATTAAAATACACATCAAAAAGAACAAAATATAGAGTTCAAGGAATCAAAGAATCATATGTTATGAATGGAAGGAGATCTCTACACCAAGAAATCCCAAAGAAGAATAATGGTAGGTAGACAAACAAGCATGGATCTCCCCCTTCAAAGGTTGGTATAGATAAAAAAAAGATAACATCCAAATAGCCAGATATTGCATTCAACAATCAAGAGAATATCCTATAACAACCTCCTACATTCCATAATAGATTTGAACCCTTGCATGAATCAAAGTATCATAGTGATGAACCATGCAGAGATCCTTGTACCCCATGTGAAAAATAAAATATTGGTCACCCTATTTTTCACTAGATGGAAGACCCTGATAAAATGAATGAGTTCTATGCACATGGTGAGGAAGAAAGACAGTGAAGACAAGATGAGCATAAGTAGAGGTTTTCATCACAACAAGAGGATGAAACCTAAGAGGGATTCATCAATCACTCTGCCCTTGATTATGATGCAATGAATAATCGAGAGATAGAACTGCATGTGGAATGGCAAGAATGGGAACTTAAAAGAAGGGAGAAGATGATAGAAAGGAGTTTGGATCTGAACAAACAAATGTCTCAATTAAATATCCATGCACCTAAACCACTAAAATATGTCCCTCCCCATAAGAAAGGAGGTAATATCAACTCATAGTAGTTATCTTAGAAAGCAAGTTCTCTAGGTATTTCAAAGGCCCCTCATAACCTAGTAGGGAGATCAAAACAACATAACCAACCTAATGTGCCACCTCAAATATCCCAACCACCAAATTCCAAAAATATCCCACAAAATTACCCATAAACATGCCAAAAACATGTCCCACACTATCAACATCATGTGCCACAACAAAATATATATCCTCACTAGAACATCCAACAAAATGTGTATCGACTCGAACATGGATTCCAATATTACTCTAATCCACCACAAAATCCCTATCCACAGAACCCTACAAGCATAGGAAGACAGTTTGAATTGAATGGATATCAATTGTACCCATACCTTATCAACAACAACTGGAGGAATATTGTCCCTAAATTTATAGGGAGCAATATAATTAGAGTAGAAGAACATATTAGAAACTTCAATGCTTTTGTCCAAGACCTAGGCATGTAGTAGGAAGATGTCATTATGAGATTGTTCATGATATCATTGACTATGGAAGAAAGGGAGTGGTTCAATAGCTTACCAGATGCTTCAGTTACCTCTACAAAAAAATTGAAAGATCAAATTTTAGAGTAGTATGGAAATCAATGTGCTCTTAAATTTGCATTACATGAATTGATAGGCATTCAAAAGCATTAGAATGAATCTATTTTTACGTCAACTAGAGATTCTCTAATATTAATAAAAAGATACCATATGGATCTAAATTAGTTGATGTAGTGGCCTTGAGTATCTATTTGAAATACTTTGATCCTAAAATAGGCTCTGAGCTTAGAAGCAAATGTCCTAGCAGCTTGAACAAAGCACAAAAGATTGTTATGACCATTGAAAACAATAAAAAATCTTCTGGCATGGTTGGAAAAAGAGATAACATTAGGATTCCACAAAATCCTAATAATCTCCAAAATAGACAAGAGAACCAGTACATAAATGAATGGAAAAGATTGCATGACATGCCATATAACACAACTTGGAAGGATGGACAGCCGATGAGAAGGATAAATTGGAAAGATACTCTAGATCCTCTGAAGAAACATGGAGCACATGTAGTGGAGACTACACCATGGTGTCCACCATGTCATAAACCCCATGCCCCAAAATATTGTGTGTTGGCTCAAGCTTTCCATGAAGATGAATGGACACAAGGACAAGATAGGGATGACCACATGTTAAATATGTTAAGATGGAAATCCTATCAAACCAATGATGGATACTCATCCTCTAAAGATGGATGTGAATATGATGTCAAAAACTAGAATTTTTTTTTTAATATGGAGCAAGAGGTGTTCTTTGACTTGGAATAAAATATAGGATAAGTATCCTATGACTACAATATAGCACCACAATTTCAGTTAATAACACCAACAAAAGAAGAAAATAATATGATCACAACAAAAGTTGTGGCTAAAGCTAAAAGAAAATATAGTTTAAGAAGTAGGCCTACTAATGTAGATCAAGGAATACCTAGAGGCATGTTTATAAAAGAAAAAAAGAACAAGGAAAGTGTCTCATCTAACCAAAAGAAGGATGAAATATAGAAGCCTCATAAGGTTGTTCAAAAAGAATCTATAAACATTGAAACTGTAAAAACACCAAATAAAGTTCAAACTTAAACAAAAAGGGCTACTAAAACAGAGAAAATAGAACAAGGGATGACCACCCCTTCATTTGATATCACTCAAACACTAACCCAAATAAAGGTGGAATTTCCCTTAATGGAGATGATGAAATTTGATGAATATAGAGACATAGCCCTGAAGTTGATTGCTAACACATCTCACAAGAAGAAGGATCACAAAAAAGAGATCAATGTCAATGAGCAGAAAGCTACAAAAGCACTAGAGGTATATTTGGGAGATACCCTTACAAAAAACCCTTCCCAGGTGGATCCATTTTACACCACATTGGAGATCAATAAAAAGATGGTGAAAAATTGTATTATTGGCTTAGGAGCAAGAATCAACATCATGCCCTTAGCTGTCATGAAGGAATTAGGGTTGTGGGTAAAAACTACCGATGGAAAGTGTTATGCCATGGATAACAAGTCAGTCCAGTAGATGGAGTGATATGGGATGTAGAGTTGAAATTGGAATCATACCCAAAGGCAACATATAGAACAAAAATCACTATGGTGGACACTCCTCATTACTATTGAATGTTGTTATCTGGACAATGGACTATTACAGTAGGTGGAAATGTCCAACTAGATATATCTTATGCCATAATACTTGTGAATGGGTGAGAAGTAAAGTTATACAAATAACCTAGATTAGAATATGTCATTGAACTCTTTGACCCCAATCAAATGAACTAATTTTGTGATGTAGACCATGAAAGTCTTAGAATTGAACATTTGAACCCTAATTTGCTGAACATAGATCCAATCGCTAAATATGTTCCTCAAAATGAAAATGACATATAGAAGATGTATTTTGATGGAGCTTGTAGTAAAGAGGGGAATGGGGCTGGGATTGTCTTCATTTCACCTAGTGGAACAACATTTAAGTACTCATTTCTACTGACATTTGAATGCGCAAATAAAATAGCATAGTATGAGGCATTATTGCTAGGGGTAAACATTGCTACAAAGAATAAGATAAAAATGTTGGCAATTTATGGGGATTTAGAATTTGTTGTCTCACAAGTGAGGGAAAAATATTCCACAAAAAAAAAGAGACTAAAGCAATACAAAAATGCAGTGTTGGATACTATAGAAATCTTTGATTATTTCTCCATTGAGTGGGTAGATAGATCAAAAAACTTGATGGCCAATTTTTTAGAAAATGTGGCTTTGAAAAGGTGTGACATTACCTTGGTAAGAATCTCATAAGTGGAACTCAAGGCTCGACCTACAGTCCCTGATGACATTTATAATTGGCAAGTCTTTAATGATGACACAGATCTGATCAAGTTCTTACACTACATTGATTATTATGAAGCCCAATAAATTGATTTCAATGCATTTGTTGAAGAATTAGATGGTAAACAAATTGTGTTTGGACAAGAAGTAGTGCAACTCAAAAAAAATAAGGTTCCTAAAGGGTTAGTAGCACTAGAAAGGGTGTTTGATGGGAATGACCAAAAAATCATAAATCAAACACCTATAAGAAGGGAGGATATTGAAGAGATTAATCTTGGGACTGAACTTGCTCCAAAAATGGTATACATTGGGAAGAAGATAAGTCCTACAATTAGAAAGATGTTGATTGCACTATTGACAAAATATAAGCATGTTTTTGCATGGTCTTATGATGAACTTAAGGAATATAGAGAAGATGTATTTCAACATGAAATTCCACAAAAGCCTGATGCAAAGCCTTTCAAACAAAATAAAAGGTTGATCAACCCTACTGTAGAACCCAAGACGCATGAGGAACTCATAAAATTCAGAGGAGGCATTATTAAACCTATCAGACACTCTACTTGGGTCTCCAATTTCGTACTTGTCAGAAAGAAGAATAGGGACAGAAGGTTGTGTGTAGAATTTTGAAATTTGAACATCTCCTCTCTTAAAAAAAAATTATCCACTTCCAAACATGGAAGCTATATTATAGAAGGTATCAGGATGTGAGCTCATATCCATGATGGACAATTTTTCATGGTATAACCAGGTAAAAATGAAAGAATCAAAATAGTATAAGACTCCTTTTACTACACCTTGGGGCACATATTTATACATGAGGATGCCATTTAGCCTCACAAATGTTGGGGCCATGATAGGGAGGGTTGGATAGAACAATCACTATTTCATGCTCTAAGTCTTACTTGGAAGACCCCTATGGTGTCTCACTTCACCACCTTAACCTATAGGACCTACCTCTTGACTAGGCTCCCCTTGTTCTCCTTGCCAACCCAACTACCAATACATATTCTTCCAACCAAGACAACCTTGGTGCTTTCTTTGCAATTCTCCCCTTAGCGCTTAATCCACCCTAAAAGCTAACCTACTCCCAATACTAGATTCCATCTTTGTAGGGGTGTGGAGATGTTTCAAAAAGGTTCACACCATCACATGATGGTTCTTGAGGGTCCTTCTACCTTCATTTTTCCATCGCTTCCACCAAACCCTCATCTAAGGTTTTAGTTCACTAGTCCATCTCCAAGAAAACAAGTTGTTTCTTCAAAGTTTCCCAAAGAAAAAAGAATCTTCCCTTAGGGTTCCTATTCCTTGTGTCTATCCCTCAAAGATTCCAAAGGTCTTAACCCTCAACTGTCTGTACTTAGCCATAACCCTCAATTTAGCAAATTAGGCCTTCCTTAAGCCATTTCCTGACCACACAACAAACTGTCATGAGTTTCTCTCACCAAATGGATTGGTGGAGCTTCCTCCTCCATGCTATATCTTGGAAAGGCACATTCCTACCCTCTCCACATCATGATTTGATAGGAAATGATTGCCCCTGCAAATCAAGTGCCAAGCACTCTTTGTCTTTCCTAGCCGGACACTGTCAGGCTCGCCTAGGAGAAGACTTCCAAAGTGTTTCCTGAAATGTTAGTGACTCCTACACCTACCATATTTACAATAATGGAGTCTAGTCACAATTCCCAAGATTTCATATGCTATGTACAGAGGGAATGTGCTCTAAACCTCCATTTTCAACTACCAAACTGTCAAATCAGCAACTAAGAAAGACACAACTACCTACAAACAGAAACTCAAACTGAATTAAGAATCCAAAGCTACTACCACACAATGCTTATTTAACACTCAAATTACACCCTACACCACCTAAAAAATTAGGTTCAAACCATTAAAGCTCTCTTTGAACAAAAACCAGAAATTCACATTGAGAACACACTATTTTTTTCTTTGAATTCAAAAATTTCAAATCAATGTAAAAGCTCCCAACCTTTCTTTTAGGTTGAGGCACACCCTATATAGGTCAAAAAAAATATTTATACCTCCCCTTGGTTGGACATTGCAGTTACATTGTGGCAAAGTTGCAAAATGCACCATTTTGCAGCTTTTGCCAATTTCTAGTAAACTTAGTAAATGAGTTTCTAAACTCATCCACCCTTCCTCAATTACTATCCTAGAGATCAAACATGTGCCTAAGCTATCTCACCTACTCAATGGTCAACATGACCTTCATGGTAACATACCAAAAACAAAAATCAAAACTAGATTGCCTAATTGCCTAGTGTTTCCTAGGTGCTCCTGCACCATTCTCCCCCTCTCTGCACAAACACTAAGGAATGTGAGGAGAGATCAGTGACACATCAATGCCCTACTTCTTAAACTGAGCTTCATCCACCCATGTAGCTTCAGACTCGGGCTTGTCCTTCCACTTGATGAGATGCTCCATGTACACTCTATGCCTTATAGACTTCTTCACTCTGGATTCCAAGATCCTCTCTGCTTGTAGCTTGTCTTGAGTAGGTAAGGCTATGTTACTCACATCTTTGAAGATATCCCTACTGTTTTGATCCATATCAGTGACTGTTCCTTTGTATCTGATCAGATCAACCACATTGAACACTAGAGAGATGCCTAGATTTGCAGGTAGCTCCACCTTGTAGGCATTCTTTCCATATTTGGCTAACACCTTGCATGGCCCCACTCTCTTCATCTGCAAATTGGTTGATGTTCCCTTCTACAACCTAGATTTGTTTAGGTGGACCATAACATAGTCCCCTACTACAAATTGTAGATCTTTCCTAGATAAATCCACCTTCTCTTTCAATTTTTGAGTAGCCTCGGTGACTGTCTTCTTCAACTGCTCTTGAATCTCCTTCATGGTCTGAGAGAAATCCTCTGCATGTCCACTCCTATGCTCCATAGCTCCTAGATCCCTGAGCTCACACTCACCTCTTGGGTGCATTCCATACACTATTTCAAAAGGACTCTTCCCTATGGTCTGGTTCACACTATCATTGTAGGCATATTTAGCCTGAGATATAACCAAGTCCCATGTTTGTCCATACTCCTTGGTTAGGAATCTTATAAGGTTACCTAACACCCTATTAACCACCTTTGTTTTCCCATCAGTCTGAGGATGGTAAGCTGATCCAAAAGACAGGTTGGTACCTAATCTGCTCCATAGAGTCTTCCAAAAATGACTCATGAACTTCACATCCCTATCTGAGACAATGCTCAAAGACAATCCATGGATCCTAACAATTTCTTCAAAGAAAAGGTGATCAATATAGATAGCATCATGGGAGGTTTTGCAAGGGATAAAGTGACTCATCCTACTGAATCTATCTACCACCACATAGACACTATCAAACCTTGTCTTAGTCTTAGGGAGTCCTACCACAAAGTCCATTCTGACACACTCCCATGGTCTATTAGGAATGGGTAGGGGTTGATATAAACCTAGATTACTAGCTCCTCCCTTGGATTTCATACACACTACACACTTCTCCACATACCTCTTGACATCCCTTGACAACCTAGGCCAATAGTAGAACCTTTGTACTAGTTCCATTGTCTTGTTGATGCCAAAATGTCCACTAAGACTACCATTGTGCTTCTCCTAGATGAGATTCTCTCTCATTGATCCTCTTGGAACACATAACTGATTCCCCTTGAATAACAATCCACTTTGCAATGTATACTCTGAGTATTGACTATGAAAATGATTCTCAAAGTTAGAACATACATTGTAGGCCTTCGAGAAGTCTTCATCTTTCCCATAGAGATCCTTGAAACTCTCTATTCCAATGCTCTTGATCTATATCTCTTGTACTATTAGCAATATTTTGCTTAATGCATCTACCACCTTGTTCAACTATCCCTTCTTGTGCTTGATGGTGAAAGTGAAAGCTTGGAGGTACTCCATCCATTTTAGATGTCTATTTCTCAACTTCTCTTGTGTGTTGATGTAGGTAAGTGCTTGATTATCAGTGAACACTACAAACTCTTTAGGTAGGAGATAATGCCTCCATTTTCTCAGTGACTCTACTAAAGCATAGAGTTCTAGGTCATAGGTAGAATACTTCTTCTTAGCTTCATTGAGCTTTTCACTAAATAAAGCTATAGGTCTACCTTCTTGACTTAGCACTCCTCCTACTGTAATTCCACTAGCATCACATTCCACAGTAAACAACTTATCAAAACTAGGTAATAGAAGAATAGGTTGAGTTGCCACTTCTTGTTTAAATTTCTCAAATCCCTTCTCAGCTTCTAGAGTCCACTTACACTTAGTTTTTAGACCACCTTTGATTGTATCAAGGACTAGTGCACATATGCCACTAAATTTCCTTATAAATTTCCTATAAAATTGAGCCAATCCATGAAAACTTCTTACCTCTGTCCCTGTGGTTGGTGTAGGCTAGTTTAGGATAGCTTCCACCTTGCTTGGATCCATCTTCAATGATCCTTGTGACACAACAAACCCCAAATACAAAATATCTTGTTTGAAGAACTCACATTTCTCTAGGTTGATGGCTAACTTCTCTTCTTGCAATCTTTTAAGAACCAACTCCACATGCTTTAGATGTTCTTCTGCTATCTTGCTAAAGATGAGTATATCATCAATATATACCACCACAAATATCATTGTAAAGTCTTTGAGCACTTCATTCATGAGCCTCATGAATGTGCTAGGGGAATTAGAGAGGCCAAATGGCATAACTCTCCACTCATACAACCCATCAGTTGTCTTAAAGGCTATCTTCCACTCATCTCCATCCTTGATTCTGATCTGATGGTATCCACTCTTGAGATCCAACTTGGTGAAGTACTGAGCTCCTCCAAGACAATACATCAAGTCCTCAATCCTAGGAATAGGGAACCTATACCTGATTGTGATTCTATTTATAGCTCTTGAATCAGTGCATAACTTTCACTTGCCTCCTCTTTTGGCTGCTAAGACCACTGGTACTACACATGGGTTGATGCTCTTCCTAATTAACCCTTGATCCAATAACTCCTGCACTTGCCTAGCTACCTCTAGGTTTTGATCTGGTGTAAGCTTGTAGGATACTTTTTTTGGTAAAGAAGCTCTAGGTATGAATTCAATCTGATGACTAATGGCTCTCTTTGGAGGTAAGGTTGCTGGTGTTCCATCACTCACTATATCTTTGAACTATTCTAACAACTTCTGGACTGCCTCCGGTATGACTATTTTCTTAGCCTTGTCTTCTTCTTTAGGTTGCAACATAACCACATATCCTTCACCTCCTTGTTGTAAGTTGTTAATGAACTCTTTATCACTGCTCAATAAGACATTGGGTGTCTTTGACTATCCTTCTTCCTCATCTGAAAGTGACTATAATTTAAATGTCTTCCCATCCTTCTTGAAAGAAATGGTGTTCTCTTTCCCATCATATATGGCACTTCTGTCATACTGCCATGGTCTACCCAATAGAAGATGGCATGCATCCATGGGTAACACATCACATAACAACTTATCTTTGTAACCTCCAATGGAGAACTCCATCATTGTTTTTTCATTGACAAGAACACTCTGCCCTTTGTTCAACCATGTTACTTTGTAAGGGTTAGTGTGGGGTACCTTCTCCAATTTCAACTTCCTTACTACCTCTTCTGAGATTATGTTATCGGTAGACCCTGATTCCACTATTATCATTACACACCTTTCCAAGGATTTTGCATCTTACCCTGAATAAGGCTCTCCTTTCCTTTGGCTCTTCCTTGACCGGTTGTCTTATCAAAACTCTTCTAAACATCAGGTTCTCCCCCATCTATAATTCAATGCGACTAACCTCTGGTGATTTGGTACTCATGGTGTCCTCTTGAGCATATGCCTCTCTCTTCTCAGTATTTGATGAAGATGCTTTCTCCGGGCACCTATAAGCTGGATGTCCTACTTGACCACAATGATAACACTTCATATTAGCAAAGTATGAGTTGCTTCTTCCTGCTCCTCTTCCTCTATTTGATCCTCCTTGAAATCCTCTACCTCTTCCATAACCTCCTCTAGAAGGTGTTTCACTTCCATGCTCTGTGAGTTTAGACTCTCCTTGGTTTCTTTGTTCAGTCCCTCTACCTTGGTAGCAACCTCTATGTCCTCTTTGATCTATGCCTTTGCCTCTTCTCTTAGAAGCTTGATCTTGTTTTCTCTTGCTTCTTTCCTCAATCTTAATAGCCAATTGGTAGCATTGGTGTACTGTCTTGGGACTTAAAAGAGTCATCTCCTCTTGAATGTTCCACTTCAAGCCGTTAAGATACCTAGCCACCTTGAGACTTTCATCTTCTGAAACATTAGACCTCATACAAAGTGTTTGAAACTCCTCTATGAAAGTGTTCACATCTTGGTCTCTTTGCCTCAAGCTTTGTCTCTTCTTATGTAACTAAATTTCATAATCATCTGGTATGTATGCTTCTCTCACTTTTGCAACCATACCCTTCCAAGTTGAAATAGGCTTCTTGCCTTCCTTTTCCCTCTCTGTCTGAATGAATTTCCACCATGTCAAGGCAGATCCTCTCAATCTTGATTTTTCCACCTTCACCTTCTGTGCTTCAGTGACTCCATCACACTCAAAATGGTTTTCCATGCCCTATATCCAATCCATGACTAGATCAGTTTCCAATTTGCCACTAAACAGTGGTATGCCTTCAAGTTATTTTCCACTCAAAGCTTTAAATGCCTTCAAGAAAGGCTCCTCTTGCAGAATAGGGTCAGGTTTAGGGGTCTTGTCTTCCTCTACAACCTCTTCACTCTCTGGTACCTTGCCTTCCAATCTATCACTAACCTCTTCGGCCTTGGTCTACACATTACTCAATGCTTGCTCAAGTTGAGCTAGTCTTTCCCTTAGTCTCCTATTGTCTTCCTCCTAATCTTCGACCTTCTTTTCCAACTCAATTTTTGTCACCATGTTTGTGGAACCACTGGATTCAAGGTCTGACATACAAGATTATATCCCAAATCTTTAACTTGCTCTGATACCAATCTGATAGGGAGGGTTGGATGGAACAATCACTATTTCATGCTCTAAGTCTTACTTGGAAGACCCCTATGGTGTCTCACTTCACCCCTTTACCTATAGGACCTACCTCTTGACTAGGCTCCCCTGGTTCTCCTTGCCAACCCAACTACCAATACATATTCTTCCAACCAAGACAACCTTGGTGCTTTCTTTACAATTCTCCCCTTAGCCCTTAATCCACCCTAAAGGCTAACCTACTCCCAATACTAGATTTAATTTTTTCAGGGGTGTGGACATGTTTCAAATAGGTTCACACCATCACATGATGGTTCTTGAGGGTCCTTCTACCTTCATTTGTCCATCGCTTCCACCAAACCCTCATCTAGGGTTTTAGTTCACTAGTTCTAGGAATTCCAATTAGGTCTCCATCTCTAAGAAAACAAGTTGTTTCTTCAAAGTTTCCCAAAGAATAGAGAATATTCCCTTAGGGTTCTTGGTCCTTGTGTCTATCCCTCAAAGATTCTATAGGTCTTAACCCTCAACTGTTCGTACTCAGCCATAACCCTCAATTTAGAAAATTAGGCCTTCTTTAAGCCATTTCCTGACCACACAACAAACTGTCATGAGTTTCTCTTACCAAATGGATTGGTGGAGCTTCCTCCTCCATTCTATGCCTTGGCAAGGTGCATTCCTGCCCTCTCCACATTGTGATTTGACGGGAAATGATCACCCCTACAAATCAAGTGCCAAGCACTCTTTGTCTTTCCTAGCCGGACACTGTCAGGCTCGCCTAGGAGAAGACTTCCAAAGTGTTTCCTGAACTGTTAATGACTCCTGCACCTACCATATTTACAATCATGGAGTCTAGTCACAAGTCCCAAGAGGCCGTATGCTATGTATAGAGGGAATGTGATCTAAATCTCCATTTTCAACTACCAAACTGTCAGATCAGCAACTAAGAAAGACTCAACTACCTACAAACAGAAACTCAAACCGAATTAAGAATCCAAAGCTACTACCACACAATGTGTAGTTAACACTCACATTACACCCTACACCACCTACAAAATCAGATTCAAACCATTAAAGCTCTCTTTGAACAAAAACCAAAAATTCACATTGAGAACACACTATTTTTTTCTTTGAATTCAAAAATTTCAAATCAATGTAAAAGCTCCCAACCTTGCTTTCAAGTAGAGGCACACCCTATATAGGTCAAAAAAAATAGTTATACCTTGCCTTGGTCAGACATTACAACACCAAGCCACATTTCAAAGAGCTATGGACGTTGCATTTGTTGATTTGATTAATACAAGAATGGTGGTATATCAGGATGACCTTACAACATATTCTAAGAAAGTTGAAGACCATGTTGAACATCTAGAGAAGATCTTCCTCAAAGATTTGGAGTATGGTATTTCCTTAAACCCTAAAAAGTTCCATTTTTATGTGACTGAAGGAAAACTATTGGGTCACATAATTTCCAAGGATGGAGTAATAATTGATCAAGAAAGAGTGGAGTCTATAGATAATATTCCCATCCCTAAGATAGTAAAATCCATCCAATCATTCTTTCAAAAAATAAAATTTATAAGAAGGTTCATATCAAATTTTACTGAGATTGTCAAACACATTTCAAAAATGTTAAAAAAGGGGGTCGGGATTGATTAGACAACATAAGAAATTGATGCATTCATATCTATAAAAAGAGAAATCATGGAGGCCCCAATATTAAAGACACCAAACTTCAACAAACCATTTCAAATTTTCTGATTTGCATCTTTCCACATAGTTGCAATAGTAATGATGCAAAAAAATGAAGAGGGATATGAGCAACCAATATTATTTTTTAGCAAATCCCTTCAAGGAGTAGAACTAAAGTATGACATTACAGAAAAACAAGCATATATACTTGTTAAAGCTATAAAAGACTTCATGACTTATTTGGTAGGTGCTAAGGTAATTTCCTATGTTCCTAATGTTGTATTCAAGGATGTATTATGCAAATTGAAGTTACAGGGAGAAGGTGTAGATGGATTAATATAATTCAAGAATTTGATATTGAAGTCCAAATCACTAAATTAGTAAGAGGGCAAGGGTTGGCCAAGCTCATGGCTGAATCAAATTGTGAAGCAACATAGATCTGTAATATAGGAGAGGAAGAAGGTATGATTTCCAATATTGAAAATACTCCATGGTATACCAATGTGATGTATTTCCTCAAACAACGAAAATGTCCTAATGGATTGAGTGACAATTAGAGGAGAAATTTGAGGCTAAATGCATCAAAATATGTCTTCATGGATAGAGACTTATATTGGGAAAATAGAGATGGCATATTTCTATTGTGCTTAGATGAATCATAGGTGAAGCATGTATTGAAATAAATGCATGAAGGTGTTTGTGGAGGGAATTTTTTAGCAAAAACTAGTACCCACAAGATTCTAATGACTAGATATTATTGGCATAAAGTCTTCAATGATGACTTTGAGTACATAAGAAATTTTGAAGCTTGCCAAAAAAATTCTAGGAAGATGAAATACTAGGAAGTATTACCCTTAAGACCCATGCAAGTTGAAGCTCCATTCCATTAGTGGGTAATTGATTTCATAGGTGAAATTGTAGAATAATCTAGTGGAGTCCATAAATTGATTTTGGTAGCTATTGACTACTTCACAAAATGGATAGAAGCCATACCTAAAAATCAAGCCACCAACAAGGTTTTAACCAATTTTCTAATTGAGAATATTATCACAAATTTGGAGTGCCTCCAAGGATAATAAAAAACAATGGTCTGCTTCCTAGAGATCATTTTTGGATTCTTGCAATGACCTCACATTCATTTATCCCAAATCAGAGCCACTATTAAAGAAAAAATTTCATTTTGGGTTATACACACTTTCCATAGTCCATTTTCATCATAAAACCCCATTCGCCCATGATTTCTATTATATTTAACATTAAAAACAAAATCCCCTCATGTAAATAGCTTGTAGAATGAAACCCTTTACTACCACATTAAAATAAATCTCTTTTAGTGTACTCTCTTGGTGACATAAGGTATGTCACCAAGACAATGCTACATCGATGAGACATAATCAAATGTCTCTTCAACAACCCAAATAACAATATGTCGAGGAGACCTATATGCATTGAAGAGACAAATTAACCTGTCTCCCTGACGTAATCCAATCATAGTGACACTCTGAGGATATATGATTGTTTTGCATTCAAGAAACAAAAAACATCTCTCAAAAATCGAGAGATTACTTAAAAAATAAAGCTAAAGTACTGGTGAGAATGTGGTTGGACATGTACCATGGAAATTTCAAGGAGACATCTATGTGTTGGGGTGAGAAATGAAAAAGTATCTTCAACAAAGCAAGAACAAGCAAACACCAACAAGTCAAGGAGACAAGTGAACATCAAGAAAACTTTTTCAAATTTCTCTTTGATAGAAGCACAACTATAAGGATGTGATATCGATAATACTATAGGATATCGAAGAGAGATAACCACAAGTTTCTCCAACATTTCAAAGTCACATAGAGGTCACCAGGAGAAATACCACTGAAGTAAGGAACACCAGTATGTCAAGGAGACATAAGCTTGTCAGAGAGAGATATTCATCAGTCTCATCGATATTTTGATGTCAACGATTCAAAGAGGGAAGAACTTGAAATGAAAACCTCAAGGAGACCTTGCGATATCTAGGAGAGATATTCAAATGTCTCTTTGAAATTCTAAAATATGATCAAGGACACATTGAAGAGAGAAACAAGCATCCTTGATAATACAATTAAAGTATCTTTGATAGTATCAAATGATGTTTCACCAAGTTGACATGAATGATGAGGTTATAGAAGAGATAACTTCCATTAATGTTGAAAGTTGATTAGAAAGGTGGAAAGAGTGCCATTTATGAACTAAAGCTAGCTCAACCATGCTTAATTTTGATAAATACAACTTCTAAGAAATCAAAATTATTATGAATTATGGTAGAATACTAAGAAGCTAGAGTTGGATGATGGAAGACAGCTTAGGAATTGTAGTGTTGTTCAAGTAAGTTCTCTTGGCTTAGCTCAATGTGTTCTTTGAAAATTTGTTTGAAGAGTAGTACAAGTAGGATTTAAAATGGATAAAACTCTTGAGAAACCAAAAGTAAAAATAAAAAAATGGAGGCTAGGCCATCAAACCAAAATTGAATGGATCAGTGTCTTGGGTTTGGGCCAAAGTTGAGAAGAGCATCTCAATTAAACCCCTCATGTGAAAAATTGGAAGATAAAAATAAAAATCTAGGAGATGTGCGGACTTTGCATAGGGGTTATGACTTATTTATATATCACTACAAAAATAAATACAGACATAGGCTAGTCTCAAACCCATGGGATTTGAATTTGGTGAAGCTTATCGTGCCTAATGTCTTTGTTAACGTAGAAATTATTAAAGCACTATCTATAAAATATGATCCCAAAAAAAGGGCAATTGACTCTCACGATGGGTCACATTTTATTATTATAACAAAAGATTAAATTTGTATAGTTTTTTAATTAGATGCATCCCTGAAAAGAAAACTATAGATAAGGGATTTTCTAGAAGAATATCAGACTATGGATGCAAGTTATAAGAGGTGGAAGCTACCTTAACACAAACCCAAGGGTCCGAAAAAAAAACTAAGAAGGTTCTCTAACAAATAGAAACCCCCATTTCCTATGGATTCATTTGAAGAGTATTACCTGTACATTTACTATATAGTTGGCCAGGTACTAGGAACTAATACCCCTACAAAAATGACTATAGCTCATATGGTTCTGGCTATGGATATCCAAAGCCAAGATTCCAGGCCCTATGATTATGCAAAATATTTATCTGATGCCATTAATAATACCCTTACTACCATGAAGAACAATAATGGAGCCATCAACTTCAAGCATTATTCACTAATAATGCACATGATACTATATGAAGGGAGGGTAATGGAAATATGGGGAGAAGAGTTGAGGATCAAGGATGTAGACCATGATGAGAATTATAGACGTGTACAGATGTGGACATCAATATGGGACAGTAGATGTGGCAAATCCCACTATTTATATTTCGAAGAGTTATTTTCCAAACCCTTGTATAAATTACTTGGCCACGGATGTGATTACAATCTATCCCCAAAGATGCAAAGATTTATCAGGGCTAAAGATAAAAACCCTAAGGGAAAATAGACTATAATTGGGGGGATTGGTATGCATTTGAGGATTTTACTATAATTAGAGTATATGGATTGGAGGAAGCTCCTTTTTCACTACCTAAAACTATGCCAAAAAGAATTGCATATCTTGAGATTGTGAGGCAATTGAATTTATTAGCTTTCATGAACCTTAAGATCCATGGAAGGAAAACCTTTATGCCATCTACTTTATATTTTAGCAACTTCACCATCATTGTTGACATAGGGTATGACTCAATTGGCAGAAAAATGGATCATTATTGCTTGCCACTGGGAAACATGAGGAATAATTTTGACCTTGACCATTTCATTTATGATGCCAAAATTTCATAGATTAAAGGGGTATGAACATCAATTCTCTATTGATTGTGTCATTAGAAATTGTGATGAAAATCAAGTGATGATGAGGAGGGATGCTTATAATAGAATTATCATGGTTGAGGCTTGGACAAAAAATAGTAATCTATTATATGTGGAAGCTTTTCATGAAATAGGAGATCATGTGGAAAGTATTGAATAAATGATTTTACATGAAGAAGAACTAACAATTCATACGCCTCTCGTAGCCTTTGAAAGAAGGAGAGATAATGGTCGCAAGAGACAAGTTGAGAATGTGGAGCCATTGAGTTGTCTATCACCCCAACCTACTCGAAAGGTTAGTTTATTAGTAGATAATCTTATCATCATTGAGGATGGTGTTGAAGAAGAGAATGAGGTTACACAAATCAACATTATTGTTGTTCCTTAGTATGAAGAGCCATCAGAGAGGAATGTGCTAACATTTGAAGCCTCTAATGAGTTATCTGATGATGCGAGACATCGATCTAGCCAATAATTCATTGAAGATGATGCATTTGTTCAAACCCTTGAGTTTAAGGCTTTCATTTATGAATACAAATAAAACACAATAAACGAAAAATTAAAAGAAATCAGCCCTTAGAAAGAAGCAGATGCCTTGAAGGAACTCCAATCTGAGGTTGATAAATAAATGAATGACATCACTCCTAAAGAGGGAAGAGAATTTATACAAGAGGTTGGGGTCATGCTTCTACCAGGATGGGAATATCAACTTATCCATTGTATTTGATAGTTTCTTAAAGGGAAAGAACAAAAACTTACAATTGACAGATGAGGAAAATGATAAAATATATAGTTGATCAGGGTATAACCTTGATAACACTACTTTATTGATGTGGCCCTTTACCCACTAGGGAAGAGGCCTTCCCTTATCAGTGATTATGATCAAACCTTCAGAAAAATTATAGTACTGAGAGTAGTGGATACAAACCCCATAGAAACTATTGATTTAAATGTGAATGCGGTTAAATTTACCAAAGCTCAAATTCAAAAATTGGTCAAAGATAACAAGGGGTTGATTGATGAGAATGAAAGGTTGAAACAATAAGTGATAAATGATAGATATAGGTTACCTTCCTCTTTGAGGCTTTACTCACCTTTGATTGAGCATGAAAGGAGAGTACTTGAAGCTATTTCTGAGACCACGTATTGGAAACTCAAATATGAAAAGGTCCAGAAAGGGTAAAAGGAACTGAAGAACAAACTGAAAACCACTATGTTCAAAATGGAATTTGAACTAGTGTGTAGGAGGTTTGATGATATGATTAAACTTGCCGATAAAGTCTAGGTTATTCATGAAAAGATGTATACTTCTCTATAAGATAATAATAGGTTATGTAACTCAATGAAGGATATGAAATTGCAGGTAAAGGAAAAGATAGGTGATAATAAAATTATACTTCAAGAGTATCAAAAGGTTATGAATGTACATGACAACTTTCATAGCATCCTAACATAGGAATTGAGTGACTTCAATCAGTCACTAACTATGGCATTTTCAAATTTCTTCAAAGAAATAAAATTAAAAGACTAAGATGCATGGAAGGATGAGATAGCTCAATATTTTCCAATGGTAGTTGATGATATAAATGATGAGAACCAAGTGCTCAAGAGAACACATATGCAATTGGGGTGGATCTTTAAATTTGAATATGGTATGAAGGATATGATACATAATGGAGATACATATGCGAAGACAAGATATGTTGAACATGTGTCGAAGGTTAACTTGTTCATCACATGAGCCAAGTAAGGAGTGATAGGCTATCGTGGGTGCATCATCATGGAGTATGAGCCTTGAACAAGTCTTAGACGATCATTAATGATTTTTGGAGAATAACAAATCACGGTGCATCCACTGACAATTTTTTAACACTTTGTGTTTATGTTAACTGAGTTTTAGTTAACAAATGATGCAACTTTTTGTGAATGGGCCTATAGCTTGTCGCTTCTTGTATAAGAAGGGAAACTAATGCCTAGTTTTGATAAAATATCATAATCATTAGTCGTTTAGTAGGTCATTATCATAAGAATATTCCATCCATTTGTCTTTCATATTTCATAATTTTTTTTATTAATGTATAACTTTTGAAGAAATATAATTGAGAATACTTCTATTAATTGGTGATCTACTATCAATTTTCAACTATTGTGTTAGTTTTCATGATTACATGTTTTTTGGTTGTCTCTAGAGTGGTATTTCTATGTTATTCAAATAAAATATATTGATATATATTTGACTTTTCAACACACATTTGATGTACTTGTGTGATTGTTTTGATTGGTTTCTATGGGAAAGAATTAAAACCCTTTTGAGAGGTCATCTTTAATAGGTTCTTTCCCAAGATTAAATTCCTTTTAAACTAATTATCTTAATTGTTTTCCTTTACATCAGAATTAAAATCCTTTCATAACTTCACAATAACCTAGGAAGACATCACTGGGATCAATAAGAAGAGTCCAAATAACTTATAGACCTGCATGTTTATACAAGCTATAAACATCTAAATTTCCCAATAGTTAGAGTTAAGTTGGAGAGTAGGTTTACCCTTCATATATATCTTTCTCCATAACCATCATCCACCCTCTAACTCCATTCACCCAATAGATTATGCACTAGTCAACTTTAGAACAACTCTATACAAACTTTACTCACACATTCGATTCTTGAAACATCTATAGTAGAAATTAGTCAATAAGCTTTGAATCTACTTCACACCCATGTTCCATTATGAGTAAGGTGCACAAGTTAGGAACCATTATAGACTTTCAAATCTGCCTTATCATTTATATACAACCGCTCAAGTTTAGTAGAGCCTAAAGAGAAGAGGGTTATCAACCTTATTCACCCCGTTCATTAGCCAAAAATATATTAAGAGATTTGAACCCTCTTATGGTCTAAAAACCTACATTTTTGAGACCTAACACAACCACTAAATTGGCTATCACCAAACAATTCCATGGTGGAAATAAGTGAAGGAAGACACTACCAATGGTTAACTAGGACCCTAATCTATATTGACATGCATTACCATGCTTCCATAAACAACTAATATCCTCCATAGTTAGCACTAGAATGCTAGGTTGGCTAAACTTGTATTGACACTAACAAGCGATCACATACACACCTCTCCAAGTCCAGAAACAACATGTAGATCACACATGTTCAACAACATACTACACTGGCACTATTTCAACCATCTAAAATAAAGTTTACTTTCACCCTATGCATCAGGATGCATTACCAAGGTATGTACAAGATCATGATGGGCCAAAAAGTGGCAATATTGAAGTGATATAATGGCCCATGTGGTTGATGACTTTTTTTTACCCAAAATTGATGAAATGAAAAGGGCTTTTAAAGCAAATTCTCAGCTTTCCACCAATAAAAATTATGCTTTACTTTGAATTTAGGGTAAGTGCACCAAGATGGTTCCCAAAAAGGGGACTTAAGTGGACAACATTTTTCTGAAATCAGGAAATACTGACCTTGGATGTGAAATTGAGGATACTTAGACTCAAAATTTGGAGATGGAACAAAAAGAAGGATTCAAGTGCTCTGTATCTACTTTCTAAACTACTAATTTATTTTGAAAATGATTGAGATTAAGGGGTTCAAACGAGGCATGTACACAAAATTGTGTTGTTTTTGTTAGAAAAACATAACATAGCAACTCTTGTATGACCCTCATATGGTGAACTTTTTTTTAGTATTTTTAAAATCACAATGATCAAAAGTTAGTTAACAGTATGTAGTTGATGCACGATTTTTCTGATAATTTTTTAATGAATATTTGATTATTTACTAATTTGTGAAGTGGACATATCCTGGAAATAGAATTCTGGCCATGCTACCCCTACAAATTTTGGAAACTAATTGATTTGTTTTTTTTTAATTTTTAAATTTTGTAGAATGGAGTCTAGTTTCTAAAAATGTAATTTATTTGAAAAATTGATGAACGGTTAATTTATAACAAAAAAAATAACAAACACTACTTTTTGGAAAAAAAAAGACATATAGATAAAATAAATTATGGATGAAAGACTTAACATTTTCAAAAAGTGAAAAAAATTACATCGTTGGATAGCTAAGAGATAACCCAACATTACCCATGTGCTCGATTTTTTCGATATTGAACCACGTGCAATCCTGACGGTGAGCACGAACTCGATTATGAGAAATATGGTGGATTTTTTAAAAACACATCTCTGGTCATTGGGAATGCCCTCCAAGCCTTTGGGTTGGAATTCCAAGGCAATACCAAGCTTAAAGTTCGGTAATTCCCAAAGCAAGATATAACGTGAGCGCGTTATAACGAGAGCGTGTTATAACGTGCTCGCGTTATATCTTGCTTTTGACATGGTTTTTGCTTCTACAGGGAACATGTCTACTAGCACATAATGTGAATGCATTATAACGCGCTCGCGTTATGTCTTACTTTATGTTTAATGCTAATATATTAATGTATGCTGATATATTTTTATGTACATGTATGTATGTATGCTTGTATGGATGTAAGATTATATGTACAAATGTATTATGCTTGTATGTATGCATTTATGTATGTCTTTAGAGGAAGGGAGAATTTAGAAAGAGTCTAGAGAGATGGAGAGGGGGTCGAAGTGAGAGTTTAAGAGAGAGGGAGTGGGAGAGAAGGGGTTGGATTGAGGGGGACTTAGCTAGGTAGGGTGGGAGGGATAGATGGAGGGAGAGAGAGAGAGGGGGGTCAAAGAGAGAGAATTTATGGAGAGGGAGAGAGAGAAGGGGGTGGGAGAGAGAGAATTGAGGGAGAGGGAGAGAGAGAGACAAAGAGAAAGAGAGGGTTATGTAGGTAGGGTGTGAAAGGGAGAGACTTGAGAGTGTGAGAGGGAGAGACTTGAGAGATAGGTAGTGAGAGGGAGTGTGAGAGAGAGGGAGTGAGAGAGGGTGGTAGGGATTGATTGAACAAGAGGTACACAGAAAGAGGTAGATGATAGATAGAGACAATTAGAGAGGGTGGGAGCAAGGGAAGGAGGGAGAGGTGAGATGTATAGATAGAGAGAAAGTGATAGGGGTTGAGGGTATAGGGTTGAGGGATTAGGATGGAGGACCTATAGGGTTGATGGTTTATAGGGTATTAGGGTTTAAGGTTTGAGGGTTGATGGAGTAGGTTTGATGGTAGAGGGTATTTGGTTGAGGGTATAGGGTAGAAGATTTAAGGTTTAAGCATTTAGGGTTGAAGGGTTTGGGGTTAAGGGTTTAGGGTTAAGGGTTTACTTGGTTGAGGGTAGAGGGTTTAGGGTATAGTTTTGAGGGTATATGGTTGAAGGATTAGGTTCAGGGTCCAATGTAAGGGGTAGAGGGTTTAGGGTTTAAGGATTGAGGGTTGAGGGATTAAGGGTTGAGGGTTGAGAATTGAGGGTTGAGTGTTTAATGTATAGGGTAAAGGGTAGAGGGTTGAAGATTGAAGGTTTAAGGTATAGGGTCGAGGGATTAGGGTTGAGGGTCCAATATATAGGATAGAGGTTATAGGGGTTGAGAGATTAAGGGTTGAGGGATTAGGGTTTAGGGTAGAGAGTATTGGGTTGATGGTAGAGGTTAGAGGGTAGAGGGTAAAGGGTTTAACAGTTTAGGGTTTAAGGGGTTAGGGTTGAGGGTCAAGTGTTTAGGGTTGAGTGTTTAAGGGTTTAAGATTTGAGGATGTAAGGGTCAAGAGGGTTGAGGGATTAGGGTAGAGAGCTTACTAAGTGGGTTTAAGGGTTGGGGGATTAGGGTTGAGGGTAGAGGGTATAGGATTGGTGGTAGAGGGTAGAGGGTTTATGGGTTAGGGTTTAAGGGTTTAGGGTTTAGGGATGAGGGATTAATAGGTTATAGAGTAGAGGTTATAGGAGTTGAGGGATTAGGGTTAAAGGGTTGAGGTTTGAGGGATTCAGAGGGTATAGGGGTTGAGGGATTAAATTTTAAGGGTTGAGGGTTGAGGGATTAATAGGGTATAAGGGTTGAGGGATTAGGCTTTAATGGCTGAGCGTTGAGGGTTCAAGGATTAAGAGGGTATAGGGGTTGAGGGATTAGGGTTTAAGGGTTGAGGGTTGAGGGTTGAGGGATTAAGAGGGTATAGGGGTTGAGGGATTAGGGT